>CALYLW010000371.1:616441-906441 GCA_944989445.1 Ampullaceana balthica | reverse complement strand
AACTAAAACCTGACTAAATGATAAATGAAAGAAAGAAGGTTTAAAAAAAAATAAATTAAGGTACAGTTAACAAGAAAAAAAAAGAAATTTTTTTTTGGTGGTCTGATAAAAAAACAAGTCCCCTTGTAAAACGCAATGAAACACTGGCTTCTATACAAGTACAACGCTCAATAAAAATGGCTTTTACAACAGAATAAAACATTGCAATTTACAACACTCCATACAACATTGGTTTCTACAACTTTCAATAAAACACTGGCTTCTAACACTGCAGCAAGATATTTGGCATAAATCCAGATAGTGAATTTCAGTCAAATTTTCACTGCGACATGAATAAATAGCTTTTAAAATGTAGTCTGTGCTCACGTTAATGCCATAATTAAGTGCCTCTTGAAAAGGCATTTTGCAGATCAGTATGATACGTTCGGTTTGTCTGTTGGCCAACCACGTCTGTCTGGTTGAACTGGTGTTTTGTTAGAACGATTAATGTTGTATGAGGGTAAAGTTTGACTGAATATTATGGCGTGTAATGTTTTCTGTGGGAAGTTAATAAAGCGTTCAAAAACTTTATTTATAATACAGCAGAAATGTTGATGGGTATTTTGATTAGCCCCACCAAAAAAAAACAACGATTTGTGCACTAGTGCTGTTATTGCACACACGTCTTCGCCCATGGCGATGTCGGTAGGACGGAGCCAATGTGACATCAAATGCTATGGATCCAATTTGTGATATAAAATACTGTGGAGCCAATGCACGAATGCTATAGAACCAAATTTTGATATTAAATACTATGGAGCCAAATTTTGATATTAAAGCCAAGGCGTGATATAAAATATTTTAGAGCCAATGCGTGAAAACCATGGAGTAACTGCGTGAATATTATGGAGACGATGCGTGAAAAGTTTTGAGCCAATGCTTGAGTACTATGGAGCCAGTGAGTAATATTAAATAGTATGTAGTCAATGGTATGAAGCCACTGCGTGAATATGGCAACGAGTAGTTTTTAAAAAATGCAAAGATAGTACCTGAATACTATGTATCCAAAGATTAATATCGAATTCTATGGAGCCATTGCCTCAATACTATGAAACCAATAAGATACATCAAACACTGGGCACAATGACTGAATACTATGGGACCATTAAGTTATAAAAAATTCCATGAAGCTGATGCCTGAATACTATGGAGCCAATGAGTAATATCAAATTGTATGGAGATAATGCCTGAATACCATCGAGTCAATGCGTAATATCAAACATCATGGAGCCAATATGTAACGTCAAACACCATGGAGTCAATGCGTAACATCAGACACTATGGAGCCAATGCGTATCATCAAATACCATGGACCCAATTCGTTTGAAAGGCAGGGCAAGCACATTTTCCAACTCGTGGACTCACACTTTGCCGGGATCAAAGAGTTTGCCAGAGAGCCACAAGTTGTGTTTTAAATTAGATCCGCCCATCTAAGGGAGGATTAAGAACCAATAATCTAAGGGTAAAGCTTTCACGTGCTGCGGAAATTGGACTCGCGATTTTTACTTGGCACGTGGTCGATACATAGGCCCTTTACATGCATCGGAAGATTTATACAGTGTAGAACTGTTTGCACTAGAACAGTGGTTCTCAACCTGTGGTCCGCGAGCGAAGCATGACATTTTAATTTTAAAAAAAAATTAAAAACACGAAAAGGTATAAATGTTGTCAATTTTTTAATAGATTGATTAATTTTAATCACTCGATAGCATAGCGCCAAAAACTATATATTTTGATTCTATGTTTACTTTTTGCTGTACCTGAAATCACATGACGTCGCACTAAATACTAGAAGACCATAATCGAGTTGCTATATTGACATTCAAAAATAATTTTTTGAAAATGTTGAGTAAATTAGCCTTAAATTAATATTACAATTATTAAAGTAATAATCATTTAATTGTTTGAACAGATTTATAAATTTCTAATAAAGAAAACAACAGAACATAAGGAAAACAATGATGAATACTCTGACTCATTCTCACAATCTGTGAGTGAATCAAATGCATTTCCGGAGAAAAAAAAATACGAATCGCCATACGACAGTATGATGAAGAGCACTTGCGCTTTGGGTTTATATGTGTTATTGTAAATGATCAACCCAGACCACAGTGTGTGATATGTTTGCAAATTCTTGCAAATGAACAATGAAACCTGCAAAACTCCGAAGACATCTTAAACATAATCATAATGTCTGCTCGGAAAAACCATTGGAATACTTTCTGCGCAAAAAAAAATTCACTTTATAGTAGACGTCCTACATACGACAAGGAACCAAAATCAATAAAAAGGGCTTTAAGAGCATCATTTTGGTGACTATACGAGTTGCACTAGCCAAAAAAGCCTCACAAAATTGCAGAAACTCTGATAATTGCAGCTGCTATAGAAATGTGTCGAGAGATGTTTGGCGAAGCCTTATCAAGTAAACTGAAAACAATACCAATTTCAAACGATGAAATTCAACAATGTATTTCTTTAGCAGCAGCTGACATTGAAGGACAGTTGATTTCAAGGCTGCAAGATTAAAGACAATTTACTATTCAATGGGACTGATGTTTCCGGCGTTTCACAATTTTGTTTTGCAAAACTTGTCCGGGGCGGACAACTAGTGCTGAACTTTTTGCTATCCTTGATGACTATATCGCAACCCATACGATCGAATGGTCCTGGTGTGTGGGTGTTTGCACGGATGGTGCAGCAGCAATGACTGGAAAACGAACAGGCTTTTGGGAACTTATGCTTGCTAACTGCCAAATTTACACACTGTATGATTCATCAAGAAAGTCTAGTGATTAAAGGAATGAACGCAGACTTGAAATCTATTTTTGATCAGGCCATAAAAGTTGTAATTTCATTAAGGCTCGTACACTAAATTCTCGACTCTTTGCTTTCTTATGTTCGAATATGGATCTTGAACATGAAAAGCTACTGATACATACTGAAGTTCGCTGGTTACCAAAAGGGGAAAGTGTTTAACAGACTGTTTGAATTACGTGATGCCGAGATATACTTTTTTGGAGAAGCTTGTTGATCATTTGAACGATAGCTTATGGGTTGCTGTTCTGGCTTACTTGGCTAACATTTTTGAAGAGCTGAATAGACTTAATTCATCCCTTCAAGGAAAGCAGACAAATTTAATTACTCTCGGTAACAAAGTGTCTGCTTTTACGAAAAAACTTGATCTATGGAAAACAAGATTATTTCTGGGTAACTTTAACATGTTTGGTCAATTTTACGAATTCACCGAGAAACCAGAAAATGCAGAAATCAATAAACAATTGTTGATAAATTTGATTTCTGACCATATTCAATCATTGCATGATCAATTTAACTTCTACCTTTGTGATTTGAACGTTCAGAGGTTTTTCGTGGGTTTCTAGTCCATTTCTTGCACACATTGACTCATTAAATTTACCAACATCGTAATTTAACCAGTTCATTAAACTGACCAGCGATACGTTGTTTCAGAAAGTGAGCTTGATGAATTTTGGATACAAGCTTCACATGAGCACTCAGAACTGTCTCAGAAAGCTTTTATAAAAAGTTCTACCCTTTGCAACATCATATCTTTGGGAATGTGGATTTTCTGCATAGGTTACAATCAAAACAAAGCATCATTCCCAACTTGGAGTTGAAGATGGACTCCGATTGAGTCTTTCTTCCACCTCGTTTGGGTGTGGTGTGCTCAAATGTACATGATCAATTGCTCGCACTAAATTAACTAATATAGCAGACTTTCTAATACTAACTACTATTTATGACTTGAAGTTTTTTTTTATTTATATTAGGGTAAGCAATAAGAATTAAATAAAACTAGTATAATTGACATTTATTTGTTACAAAAGAAAGCCATTACAATCTGTTTCCATTCAATATTGTTTTTGGAGCACGCTAATCGAAGCATATTATGAAAGTTTTACTAACTAACATGTATACTATTATGTGTAAATTTCCAGCATGGTAGTAGTACAGTTTTCAGTAGTGGTCTGTGGCTATGTGGCTTGTCTCTATAACGCGTGTTATATCTTATTCAGTCTTATAATTTTAAAACTCTATTCTCTTGTGAATATTATAATTAGGCAAAATAAATTAAGTAACAAATTAAGTTATGCATTAAATTATTAATATATAACAAAATAAACATTAACAAGCGTTGATCATGAAATCATTCAAATCCATGCAATGCAAAATATAGTAAAAGAGTCAATTTCAATACGAGAAAAATATATTAAGTTAAAAAGTTACAAGTATAGATATTACTTTACTACATAAGATAACAAACTAAGTTAACCAACAGCATATTAAACTTAAATCGTCCGAATAAAAGAAGTTTAATAATGGCTTTAGGTCACGACTTCTTGTACATCACACTACACACACAGTACAACACTGTTCGCTTGGTACACACTACACAGTTCGTTGAACTTCGTTCAAGTTCGTCCATTCAATTCATTGCAAAATGTTCATCGTTCAAGTTGACAATGTCACAAAGGGGAAAGCAGATACTCTCCATTTGTAGGATAATAAATATGTTAATAAAAAGTATTAAATACTAGATATAAAGTAGTAAAGTACACCCTATTAGCTCTTACACTTAAATGTGGAGATATCCGGATACGGAATTCGGATTCGGCAAATATTAGGGCCAAACTATCCGGATTCGGCAAATAGTAAAAAACCATATCTGGCTGATCCCTACTTCAAACCCACGGGCTCTTCTATAGACCCCCACTCCCTCTTTGACTCACGGTTGTAATATAAAAACGCCCGATTCCCGCTGTCGTGTAAGGATTATCAGCCAACCCCTGGCCGATATTGCCATCTCAACCACCACATAATGACTTTATTCCTGAACGGAAGACTACGCAGTCCAGACCAAAATGGTAAAATTAGATATTGGGTTCTTGCTCCACAGGCTGGGTTGGTTTCTTTGCAGTCGCCAAGAGGCGATCGCTCTGTGCCTAGATTGAAGCAAAAACTGTTTCACGTTTAACACTTGGTTTGGAGATAAAGCCAAGAGGTTTGCCTTTCTAGCCTCCTCTATTGTTATTCTCTTCACCAGTAAACTTCTTACAGCGTTAAACCCTTCTCTGACTTTCGCTGGACTTTTTAACAAGATCCTTCAGTATATCCAGCTTGTTCTTCACATGGCCCTGCTTGAAGATATTCTCACCTGTCAGCCATTTCTGTTACCTGTGTAATTATATTGTGTTCGTCCGTCGATTCGGCGAAGACCACTCTAGTCATCCGAGGGTTGCTGGGACTGGCTTTGTTTGTGCGTGCGCAGATGGCTGATGAGGCCGATCCTTGCACGGAAGGTTCGGGAACAGAAGAGACAAGGGACGAGTGGGACATCTCCAGGATGGGTTGACAGCACGGGCCTTTCGGGCTTGCCTCTTCTTTTCTGCGGAGGTGATCCGGTTTGCCTCGCATGACTTGGCACCTTCGTGGATGGAAGAACGCCAGGTTGATCTGTCCATTGCAGCACGTTCCCACGTGTCTGGGTTGATGGCAAACGCTTTCAGTGAGGCTTTCAGTGTGTCTTTGAAGCGTTTCTTTTGCCCACCGTGGGACCGCTGGCCATGCTGGAGCTCGCCATGGAAGAGTCTATTTGGCAGTCTCTCGTCTGGCATTCGGACCACGTGCCCTGCCCAACGAAGCTGGGACTGCATCAGGAGTGTGAATATGCTGGGGAGACCCGCCTTGGTCAGTACCACTGTGTCTGGTATTTTATCCTGCCACTTTATGCCGAGGATCTTCCTGAGGCTTGTTGAGTGAAAGTGGTTAAGCTTCCTAGCATGGCGCTGATACACAGTCCATGTTTCACACACATATAGCAGTGTGGGGAGCACCACCGCCCTGTACACTTTCAGCTTGGTCTGGATGGTAATGCCTCTTCTGTTCCAGACATTTGGGTACAACCTGCCGAAAGTGGAGCTGGCTCTGGCAATTCTGACGCTCACTTCGTCATCGATGGTGAAATTTTGCGACAGTGTGCTGCCTAGGTATGTGAACCGTTGCACTGTGTTGAGTCTCTGGCAGTTGACAGTGATGTTGGGCTCAACGTAGGGCCTTCCAGGCGCAGGCTGATAGAGGACTCCAGTCTTCTTGGTGTTGATCGTCAGACCAAAGTTTGTGCAGGCGCTGGAGAACAGGTGAACACTGCGTTGCATGTCGGCTTCTGAGACAGCGTTGAGGGCACAGTCATCAGCAAACAGGAGGTCTCTGATGATGTCTGTCATAACCTTGGTTTTTGCGTGGAGCCTCCGAAGGTTGAACAGTTTGCCATCTGTGCGGTACCTCAGGTTGACACCAACATCCTCGTCTCTGAAGGCCTCTGTCAGCATGGCGGAAAACATGAGGCTAAACAGCGTTGTTGCCAGGACGCAGCCCTGCTTGAACCCGTTTGTGACTGTGAAAGGATCAGAAGACTCTCCGCTGTCCTGGACTCTGGCCTGCATGCCCTCGTGGAATTGTTTCACCAAGACGATCACTAGGCCATGATCTTTCACAGACCCTCTCTGCCAACGGTGTCAAAAGCCTTGGTCAGGTCGACATAGGTGGAGAACAGGTTGAAGTTCTGCTCCTGACATTTCTCTTGCAGCTGCCTGGCAGCGAACACCATGTCAATGGTCCCTCGCTCTTTTCAGAAACAACACTGACTTTCAGGCAGAAGTCCTTGGTCAAGGTGGGCTGTGAGGCGGTTGAGCAGGATTCTGGCAAGGATCTTTCCTGCGATAAAAAGCAGGGATATGCCTCTGTGGTTGTCACAAGCCTGTCTACTTCCTTTTTGCTTATAAAGATGTATGATGGAGGCATCTTTGAAGTCCTGCGGGATCGTCTCTTGCTGCCACATCAAGAGAAACAGATTGTGGAGCCTTTCAGTCAGGGCTGTTCCTCCCTCCTTGTAGACCTCAGCTGGTATGGCGTCAGAACCAGGTGCTTTGCCACTGGAGAGAAGATAAATTGCTTTCTGTGTCTCGAGCAAGGTTGGGGGGGGGTCATCCAGTGCTTTGTTTGTGGGCACTTGGGGGAGACGATTGATGGTTTCTTCGTTGATTGTCGAAGGGCGATTTAGGACGCTTTCGAAATGTTCGGCCCACCTCTTCAAGATCTTCTCTTTGTCTGTGATGAGAGTGTTACCGTCTGCGCTGAGGAGGGGTTTTGATCCTGAGGGCGTGGGGCCATACACTTCTTTCAAAGCGTTGTAGAAGTTTTTATAGTCACGCTTGTCTGCATAGCCTTGGATCTCGTCGGCTTTGTTGCTGAGCCAATCGTCCTGCATCTGACGGAGCTTTTGCTGTACAGTCCTGCGTTTGTTGTTGAGTGCATCTCTCCTTGCCGTGGCCCTGGGATTATTGAGGTGAGCTTGGTGTAGGAGGTGTTTCTCATCCAATAACTGCTTGATGTCTTCGCAGTTCTCATCGAACCAGTCTTTATGTTTCCTGGTCTGGTGCCCCATAGTCTCTGAAGCTGTGGTGTAAATCAGCTCTCTGAGTGACGCCCAGTCTGCCTCCACGTTCTGGTTGTCCGGAGATGTGGATTTCAAGCGCTCCTCCAGAGCATCCACCAAGGACTGCTTGCAGCTGGCGGTCATTAGTTTGGCAACATTTAGCCGTTTGGGGGCCTTCTTCCCTTGCGGGCGCCGTTTAGGCTGAATGCGGATGTTGAGCTTGGTTATGATGAGGCGGTGGTCTGTCCAGCATTCAGCGCCGCACATGGACTTGGTCACTCGTACATCCTGCCTGTCCATCTTCCCGACGATGGCGTAGTCAATAAGATGCCAGTGCTTCAAGCGGGTGTGCATCCATGACGTCCGGTTACGGGTTGGGAGGCGGAAGATCGTGTTGGTGATCAGCAGTTCATGTTCAGCGTAGGGGTCTACCGATATATCGGCTGGCCGATATATCGGCACCGATATCTGGATATCGGCAATATCGGTATCGGTAGCATGTAAAGGTCCCGATATTGACGTCACCGATATTTCATAATAAGTGACATTTTGACCCCCCAAAAAAAAACGGAAACAAAAAAAACCTATCATTTAGATTTACAATATCTCGACAAATTAATATATCGACCCTTATACCGGTATTGAAATAGTCAAAAGAGTCCTAGTATTAATATGTGCAGCCACGATATAGTGTGCCATGTGCTTTGATATTGTTTAGGTATCGGTCGATTTTTCGTATACTCAGAAATACTGTGTAAATAGTGCCGATGCCAAGTATGACGTAATTGCTCTAATAAATGTATAACATGTAAACATTATGTTCACGTAATTGCTCTAATAGCAAAGATGCACGCAGAGTCGCAGATGTCTAAAACATTTCATTTCGTATGTAATAACAAATGTACCGTGTGAAGACTTGTTGTCATTGGCAACCATTCAACCTTCAACCTCATTTTCATTCTATTACTATTAATTTGTTCTCATTGTTTCATTCATAAAAGGTGGCCGTGTGCAAAAGCCATTAAACTATTGGTTAGAATTAATAATTATGAGTCAAGGTTGTTTTGCTTGTACATTTTTATAAAGGATGGTTCGTTTTGTTATGAGTCCTATGTAGGTCAAGATCTAGAACTTGTAAACACATCGGAAACTTCGTTTCGGGGAAAAAAAATCTGTAATATCGGCAAAACTGAATAACGGTAGACCCCTTAATTATAAAATATAAATAATTACGAGTGATAAATTTAAGAATGGCGTCATCAAATATGACCGCTGTTATTTTTGTCCTGACAAATACTCATATCGGCACTCATATCGGAAAAAAATATCGGTAATATCGGCAAAATTGCTTATCGGTAGACCCCTAATATAAAATATAATTAATTAGGAGTAATAAATTTGAGAATGATGTCCTAACAAATATTCATATCGGAAAAAAAAATCTATATTATAGGCAAAAATGCATATAGGTAGTCCCCTAATATGAAAGATAAATAATTACGAGTGATAAATTTAAGAATGACGTCATCAAATATGACCGCTGGTTTTAGTCCGAACAAATACTCATATCGGCACTCATATCGGCAAAAAAAATATCGGTAATATCGGTATCGGCAATATCGGCAAAAAGGCATATCGGTAGACCCCTAGTTCAGCGCAGGTCTGGAGTAAAAGAAGACCATTGCTGTTGCAGTGACCCACTCCATGATGTCCAAGGACTCCTTCCCAGGCAACGTTGTCCTTGCCAGCTCTTGTGTTGAAGTCACCTAGCAAGATGAGTTTGTCCGCCTTTGGAACGTCGGCAATGACAGTGTGAAGTTCTTCATAAAACTTTGCCTTCACTTCATCTGTATTAGTCATGGTTGGAGCGTAGGCACTGATGATGGTGAGGTGTTTCTTTCCAGCCAGTGGGAGTTTCATGGTCATGAGCCTGTCGTTCACTCCCTTGGGAAGTCCAGCCAGCTTTCCGACAAGAGTTGTCTTAACTGCAAACCCAACGCCTGCTTCACGCCTCTCCTCGCTGGGTCTGCCACTCCAGTAAAATGTGTAACCAGATCCTCTTTCACAGAGCTCTCCTTCTCCAGCGAGCCTGGTCTCGCTCAGGGCTGCGACGTCGATGCCGTATCTAGCGAGTTCTTTTCCAATCAGGGCGGTTCTCCTCTGGGGTCTGTCCGCATCGTCTCTGTCCATGAGTGTGCGCACATTCCATGCGCCCAATATAAGAGAACTATCCTCGTTTCCTTCTTTTGGTTTCGACCGCTGGTATAGGGTCTCCACCAGCCGCGGTGTGCTGGCTAGGGTAGGCTGGAGCAGGCAATGTTTAGGGTACCTTTTCTAGCCCCTTCCTCGTGCCATGGAGGTGAGCAGTGCATTCCTGAAGAGGGCTGCTCAATCGCCCAGGGGGCTGCCGGACTCCACCGCTGCTCCGTGTCAGCGAAGAATGACCCAATGCCCTGGGCCGCCTGTGTGCAGGGTTACGGCCTCGGCTCCCAGTGTACCCACACCTGCCACTTCGTCGCTTGCCTGTCGCCACAGGACTTGTCGGTGACTGATGGGATGGGATGGATGACAAAAGTGACTTGCGCGATGACTTGGATTTAAGTGAGAAAGAGTTGCGCAGTTCGTCGATCTCACTCTCTCGCCCGAGACCATCTTGATCCAGCGGCAGGACAAAGTCGAGACGGCTGGTGATGGAGACGGGTGCAGTGGATGGCCATGATGTCCTGTGTGTCTTGTCATGCCCTTAGCGTTCCACAACGCTTTGCTGAGAATCGCCTTTTTGACCGTTGACCAACTAGTGGTTCCTCCGCTCTGTCCACCGAATCCAGTCTTTACGTGCATAGGTAGACATACCTAGATCACCGAGGGATTTGAGACCGTCGGCTACCCTCACCAGGTTTAGCCAGCCAGTCGAAGCCGTTGCCCGGGGTGTGGCCACTGCGCACGCTACAGTTTCTAGGAGCCACTGGTGAGAGCTGAGTGACAAGTGGGGACCAAGGGTGGACGAACTACCCCCAAGAGAGTACGACGTGTTCCCCCACCGGAGGTGCTACCCCGCCTTGAGCACCCCATACACCCCAAATGTGTAATTATAACAACACACTCAAAGGAAGACTTAACTGTGAAAGGCCGGGTGTAGGGGTGTATTGGAGGTGCGTTGCATTTGTGTCCTTAAGCTTTCTGCTTTCATCATTGAATGTGTTCACCAATTGATGTTTAATAAGAAATGTACTATGTATTTAAAATTCCTAAATAGATTAATAGTCAGACCCCCCCCCCATAAAAAATCTCCATCCCGCAGACCCCCCCCCCACCAGTCATTGCCATAAAGTGACACTAAGCCGTGAAGCCCGAAGGAGTTAAATATCCCGTGAACAATTGTTGAGGGATCAGACGCGGCTAATAGAAATTCATTACTGAAAAACGAGGGTTAATTACAGAAACGGTACTCTTAAAGGAAGCAAGTCTCAACTAATACATTTTTATATGTTCATGTTTCTTCTAGGGCTTTAAAAAAATCTTATTTAATAAGTCGGATCATTTTAAAAGGAAAAAAAATATTAAGCACAAGCCACTGACTTTAATTGAAAACATTCGGATTAAAGTTAAAGAGAAGTAAAATTGTAAAATTTGCAATCTGTATTTTTAATTCTATCCCAACCCTTTTTTTCACTGAAAGTCTGAAAATGTTTCCAATTTCTGGAATGTTGGAACTAAATAAAATGTGGGAGGGGCTGGGGTGATGTTTAATCACAGTACAGGAGTACTTGAGACCGCCGATAGGCTTTTGGGGTTATCTATCTACATCTATCTATCTATCTATCTATCTATCTATCTATCTATCTATCTATCTATCTATCTATCTGTCTGTCTGTCTGTCTGTCTGTCTGTCTGTCTGTCTGTCTGTCTGTCTGTCTGTCTGTCTGTCTGTCTGTCTGTCTGTCTGTCTGTCTGTCTGTCTGTCTGTCCGTCCGTCCGTCCGTCCGTCCGTCCGTCCGTCCGTCCGTCCGTCCGTCCTTCCGATTGTCTGTCTGTCAGTCTGTTTGTTTGTGTGTTTGTTTGTCTGTCTGTCTATCTGTCTGT
Organism: Ampullaceana balthica; assembly: GCA_944989445.1. Classification (NCBI taxonomy): domain Eukaryota; kingdom Metazoa; phylum Mollusca; class Gastropoda; family Lymnaeidae; genus Ampullaceana; species Ampullaceana balthica. The sequence goes on along the minus strand of CALYLW010000371.1, from coordinate 894,866 downwards.
GAGCTGTGAAGAGATTCTTCATGGACGGCGGACGGATGGATGGCTTGAAGGATGAACAGACGGACGGACACATATTTAAAAGTTTGCTCTTTGTAATTTTATACAGGTTTTTTAAAAGACTAATATGATGGTGAACATTTTCCTTATAATATCTCTCAAGTCAGTTATTGGTAACCCTGTGATTAATATTCATCACAAAGTCTAATGTCTTAAAGTGAAATATCAAAGTAATTTGATAAACTCAGTGGCGTACTTTGAGAAAGTGCCGCCGAGGGTGAGCGTGTTATTTGTCATACTGCCTCTAACCTTTCACTAAAATAAAGGTTCATAGTCTGCCATCTGAAGATAAGAAGTGCCGCCGAGATGCCCTCTTACTACTTCTTGGTTCTTATTTATAAAACCATCTCTTTTTAAGTGAGCAGGTTCTTATTGATATCCAATGTGGTTTGATTCACACGAGGGAAAAGAGTCAACTTTATTGAAGAATTGTAGCACCAGAAAAAGAGAACTGTCAGGATCTGGATAGGTATCGGCCGTGTGTGGTGGTGAGCAGCCCGGCTAATCTCATTTAGCCCTCCTTTATCGGTACTGATGGCCAAACAGGGCGGGCCCCAATTAGCAGCCAGGCCAAACACCCGACAGTTTGTCACTTCTCGGCACCGTTGACTGTGGCTATTGGACCCTCAGCCGTTGTGCCGTGAAAGCTAGGCAGGCGAAAACACTCTGGGCAAGATGTGTCCATGTGATCAGATATATATCACTTGATTTAAAGATTATTGATATTATCTTGGGAACCTATGAGTCCCAATGTGAAGATAGATCTCGCTTTACATAAATTGATATAAGCTTTGGGGCTGATGAGTGGTTTTGTGAAGATAGGCCTCCCTTAATATTTAAATTATTGAAACAAGGTCTGTAACTGATTTTCGACTATATGAAGTTGTATTTCGCCAGTTATTGAAATTATTGATGAAAAACCTATTGTTATACCCTCAACTTTTGCTATTACATTAGTGCAAATACGAATAAGCTAAGAATGAGAGAAATGAACGATATGAACCATCTATGGAAGTGTTAAATGCTAATAGAAAAGGGAAGAGATGATATAAAATAAAACATTGTCACAGGCTTTTAAACCCCGACCCCATCGGTACAGGGAAAAAAAGAAAATTGGGGAAAATAATAAAAAGCAATCCAACAAATATTTCTGGCTTCAACATGCTGTCGGGACACGGTGGTCGAGTGGCAGCGCGCTCAACTGGCGTACCGATGGTCACGGGTTCAAATCCATGTGAAGGCAAGGATTTGTTCCCGGGGCCTAGGGCATCCCTGAGTCACCCAGCTCTGAATGGGTACCTAACTCTAGCTAGGCGGCTGGGTAATGCGTGGTAACCACAAAGCCGTGGCCTGTGAACGCTGCAGCACTTGCCAACAGATCATCTGTCATGGTTTGTGGACGCAGTTATCTTCTGCATAGAAGGAGCGTCAGTATAGATAAGATACGAAGATATAACCTAAAAAACAAAACCTGAACCTAATTGTCTGCGCCAAAAGTCCTAGTTCGCAAAACAGTCCTACTAGTTCTGTGGGGGAATGGTGATGGTCAACAGGTGGCCATCTATGGAATCAGTTGTACAATATTCCCCTGAATATTATCTGCAGTTGAAGGTCCCCTGGATGTCTTAAAACTTTTTTTTTAAAGTTATTTGTCCAAGGACTGGAAGATAGCTTTATGAACAGATCAGGGAATATAATGTGACTTAATTTATTTTTCCAATGAAAGCCAGACAACTTCATGATTAGATGAAGGAAATACAATGCAGTTTTAACATATCAAGGCATGAAAATAGCTTTATTCCACTGAATGTAATGTAGTTGCAATAATATATATATATTAAGTTCCAGGAATATTATAAATTCATGAAATAGTCCAAGGAATCTAATGTATTCACAATAAACTGTCTGAGGAAAAACATGTAAGACACCTTAATTAATGGAAGGTACAATAGATTTACTTAGTAGCATCCATTATGTTGTCCATTTGCCTACAGAGTGTACACAACTTTGATGAGTGATTATAATTTAGACAGGAAGGCCAAAAAGATTTTGTGGGAGGGGTGGGAGAGTGAGAGCGTAGGTGTCAAAGTCAGAAGTGGAACAAAATGTGAATGATTGCACTTAACCTACCAAATGACACCTGGTGGGTGTTGTCATAAGTTAACCTAAAGGAATAACCTTGAAGGTTTATCTGTGCATGTCACACAATCTGCATGCTTTTGGTTTAGTTGTTAATCACACACTGGCTACTATACAGGGAGCAACATTTTGTTCTCAATCTTAACTGTCTTTTTAATTTTTTAAAATAATGTTATGTAATGATTGAAACTCCTCAACACTGTTCATGTGTAATTCTCTTGATTTATCTCTACTCACCAATCTTAATTTCTTGATTGCAGGTAAAAGGTGTTGGTTCCTTGCTATGGGATGCAGTAGTCAATCACTTGCAGCTGCTGGAGGCTGACTACTTTGATCTAGAATACACAAATCATCATGGTGATGACGTAAGGAGCATCTTCATCTTTTATTTAGTGATAACATTCCCCAGGCAATACATCTATCCAATTAATGCTGCTTTTCCCATTTGGGTCTTTATTTATTATTTTAAATTCAAGCTAAAAAAAGTGATTGATTGATGTTTGTTATTGAAAACAAATTTGTCTTGTTGTGTTGCTCCTGCAATAGCCAGCTTAAATGTTTTATGTTAAATTTGTACACTTTTAACTTGGAGCTGCTGTATAAAGTTTGACTAGTTTTAAACACTTAACAGTTTATTTTCAAACACAAAGGGGGAAATAAATAATTGAGTTAAAATATAAGACATTTATTTTAGAGTTAGTTTTTTTAAGTATTTTAATGTTATTGTTTTAGAGTATATTATAGTGCCTATGAGTTTTTAAAAATATTTTAACATGTATAATTGTATCAGTTGCAGTGGCCCCAAATAAAAAAGCTTAAAAATATTGCTTTGATTTCTTAGCTGATGCTTAGTTAAGGCATAACTCATGAGTATTCCATTATTTTTCCTTCAAAGTCTTGTCCAGCTTTCCGTTGAAAAATCCAGACATTTAAAAATTTTTGTACCATCATGTGTAACATATGTTTAATAAAATTTTAATGAGAATTTTAATGTTATACTTTCCTCCAGTGCTGGTTGGACAAAGACAAGACAGTGCTCAAACAAATTGGCTCTCCAGATGTACCACTTCGTTTCTGTGTAAAGTTCTACACACCTGATCCAGGCCTTTTAGAAGATGAGCTAACAAGGTGAAGACATTACACATTGACATTATATTATGTTGAATAACACTATTCTGTGTCCAAGGACACTACATATTGTCTGACACTAAATTGTATTGAATGACTCAACTCTGTGTCCAAGGGCACTACGCATTGTCTAAAGATACCTCATTTTGTACAATGCCTCTACTGTGAACACTACACTATACTAAGGGTGCTACATATTACATTAGACACAACACTTTTCAAAATGACATTTCACCTTGTTAAATGACAACACATTTTGCCAAATGACAACACACTTTGTCAAATGATACTTGTGATGCTTATACTTTTAAAAAGATGATTAGAAATGGAGTGAGACAGAAAAAGTTTATGAATTTACAAGTTAATGCTGTGAGTCTCCAAAAAATAAGGCACGTTTTCCAATTTTTACTGAAGACATTTCAAAGCTAATAGCATTAAAATGAAGCTTTATAAAATTTAATTAGAGCTTGCCAAATATCTTTTTTTAAAAAAAATTTACTGTAATTTAAAATAATAATAAATTAGAAATTAAAATAAAATATTGCTTAATATATCATATAAAAAGATACAGTGACAATAAGGCCATGAAATTCAGTATAGGCTAATAAATAAAACAAGAACGCAATACAGGAGCTGCTCGTTCTTGCCAAGGATAGTTAGTGACTGCAATAAGCTTCTAAGGAACCAGATAAGGCAACAAGCATTGACGCTGTTGTGTCCATAGCCTCCTGTTTCTTCAACTTCCAGTCACTAATACCCCTCTGAGTATACAAAACCTCAACTTTTTACTGGAGCCAAAATGATCAGAATATTGATTTAGGCCCTAAAGCAGAGGTTCCCAACCGCCACCATGGCGCCCGCGGAGCGATTCGTATGTGCCCGCAACTATTCGTCAGAGAATTTTTTCATAAACATTAATTAAAAATGTGAATTTAAAAAATTTATTTGTTAGAGTTTTAATTGTTTTGAGTGCCTAGGTTTATTAAATACAAAATTTGCGATATTGTATGTATGAGTGGTTCCTTTGCTGACAGTACTTTGTCGAAACTTGTCTAGCAGCGAGCCAGACACACTAGCCTGGAACGAGGAGTGCCATTTGCACATCACTCCTTGTAAACGCAGAAAACCCGAAGTGAACGAACGGAATGAATGCCACAAACTGAGCAGAGGACTGCCGAAGGCTCCAAATCTCATGGCACATGACTCTGATTGCTTCGGCGATCGTCGGCTCACTTTGGGTTTTCAGCGTGTACTAGGTGTGATGTGCAAACAGCATTCCCCGCCTGGAACCGCGTTGTTGTCATTGTAATTGCGATTGCTCCCCCGTTCGGGTCGCGACAGTTAGCTAGGACACATGTTTGGCTGACGAAACACGAATTAGGAGTTTTGATATTCCTTCGGAAAATTTTTAACGGGCTAAAAGCAAGGTGCGTAATCTATTATATTAATAGGCGATAATCTATTGTGATTATGGGGATAGTTATAGTCCTTGTTATAATACATCTATGCATATTATGTAGAACAGACTTGCGCTATAACATTGATATTATATTGCAGTTCAATTACTATTTAAATTTGCTATTTATTTTTTTAGCCCTAAAATGAGTGGACAGAGTAAAAGACAACGAACCTATAATTTTAACGTTGACTTGGGAGAAATCATATTGTTTCGTTAATTTGAAAAATAAATGTGTTTCTTTATTGTGTGGTAGTAGCATTGCAGTGCCAAAAAAACCTAATGTTGAACGACACTTTCAGACAATTCTTGCCACTTTTTATGTGAATTATCCACTTAAATCTGAAGTAAGGAAGAAAATAATATGTCATCTAAAATCAAGTCTAACTGCACAACAGACTGTTTTCACTAGACATGTGGAAAAATTCTAAAAAGGCCACCATTGCTTCTTTCAAAATTTCTCACATGCTCGCAAAAAAAGAAGAAACCTTTCATTGATGGTGTTGTTTAAGGAACTATTTTTGACTGGTGCCGATTGTCCAACAAACGTGAAATTGTCTCAGCAATACAAGACTTACAGATGTCAAATAACACCGTCACAAGAAGAATACATGCAATTTCAACAGACATACAAACTCAGTTAAAGACTGACTTGGAAATATGTGACTGGTTCTCGCTACAATTTGACGAGTCAACAGATATATCAGACACCGCACAGTTAGCAGTTATATTCCTCTCACCCTGGGCACATGGAATGTGCGCACACTAATGGACAGAGATGAAACTAATAGACCCCAACGGAGGACTACCCTGGTGGGCCACGAACTTTCAAGATATGATGTCGACATTGCCGCTCTCAGCGAGACCCGTTTACCAGGAGAGGGCGAACTAAGTGAAAGAGGCTCCGGCTACACCTTCTTCTGGAGTGGCAGAGGGAGCGAGGAACGCCGTGAGGCCGGTGTTGGCTTTGCCATGAAGACATCATTAGTATGCAAACTCGCTAGTCCTCCAAAGTGCATAAATGACAGACTCATGACGATGAGACTGCCTCTGTTGGCCGGGAAGAAATATCTCAACATCATCAGCTGCTATGCCCCAACAATGACTAACCCTGATGAAGTGAAATCCAAGTTTTACGAGGACCTTCACTCTATCATCGCCAACATTCCTTCCACTGACAAGCTTGTCATACTTGGTGACTTTAATGCAAGAGTAGGCTGCGATGACGCTCTTTGGGACGGTGCGATAGGAAAACATGGAGTAGGCCGGTGTAATAGCAATGGTCTCCTGTTGCTTCAGACGTGTGTGGAACATGACTTGTTGATTACTAACACAGTATTCAGTCTTCCCACAAGAAACAGGACCTCTTGGATGCACCCTCGCTCCAAGCACTGGCACCTAATAGACTATGTCATCACAAGGAAGAAAGATAGACAAGACGTTCGTGTGACCAAATCACTCTGCGGTGCTGAATGCTGGACAGACCATCGTCTCATCATCTCTAAACTTAAGATATGCATTCAGCCCAAAAGACGGCCCCAAGGAAGGAAAACCCTAAAACGGCTAAACATCACTAAGCTAAACTGTGCGAGTACTAAACAATCTCTGGAGACAGCCCTGGAGGGCAAACTGAGATCCACCACTCTAAACAATATGAACATTGAGACTGTTTGGACGAACTTTAGAGATCAAATCTACAGCACAGCCTCCCAAATCCTTGGACCCGCGACGAGAAAGCACCAAGACTGGTTCGATGACAATTGCGATGAAATCAAGCAAATGTTGGCAGAGAAACATCAACTCCACAAAAGACACATCAGCAATCCCAGGTCTTCAACCGTAACGGACTCATATAATAAATAGCATACGCCGCGTCATACAACAAAAACTTCGCTGGATGCGAGACTCATGGCTAAACAAGAAAGCTGATGAGATTCAACAATATGCAGACAGGCATGATATGAAGAATTTTTACAACGCCCTTAAGGAAGTGTACGGACCCACAACGTCTAATTTATCCCCGCTTCTCAGTGCTGACGGGACATATCTAATTACTGACGGGGAGAAGATTCTTGAGCGCTGGGCTGAACACTTTCATGCTGTACTGAACAGCAACTCAAGTATTAATGAAGATGCTATCAGTCGCCTCCCTCAAGTACCAATCAAGACGAAAAAAGGGCTGTACATCTTCTGTCATGTGGAAAGGCTCCTGGAGCAGACTCAATTCCAGCAGAAATATACAAAGAAGGTGGCATGGTTCTACTGGAAAAGCTGCATGAAATCTTCCTAATGATGTGGCAGCAAGAGGCTGTCCCCCACGATTTTAAAGATGCCTCTATAGTCCACTTGTACAAACGAAAAGGGAACCGCCAAGCCTGCGACAATCATCGTGGAATTTCACTGCTATCAATTGCAGGAAAAATACTCGCCAGAATTCTCCTAAATCGCCTAAATGCATATCTGGATCAGGGTCTTTTACCAGAAAGCCAATGTGGTTTCCGGAAAGAACGTGGGACCATTGACATGATTTTTGCACCTAGGCAATTGCAGGAAAAGTGTCAAGAGCAGAATATGGACCTATTTTCCATTTACATAGACCTTACGAAAGCCTTTGACACAGTCTGCAGAGAGGGCCTATGGAGGATTATGGCCAAGTATGGGTGTCCAAATAAGTATAGCCATTGTAAGGCAATTTCATGATGGCATGCAGGCTCGAGTCCAGGACAACAGAGAGGTCTCTAAACCATTCCCTGTCACAAATGGCGTTAAGCAAGGCTGTGTTCTGGCCCCAACATTGTTCAGCCTCATGTTCTCAGCCATGCTTACAGAGACCTTCAGGAATAGAAATGTAGGCATGGACTTCAGGTATCGCACTGATGGTCGTCTGTTCAACCTCAGGAGGCTTAAAGCTAAGACAAAGGTCAAAACAGACAGCATCCTGGAACTTCTTTTTGCTGATGATTGTGCCCTTAACGCGGGCTCTGAAGCACAACTGCAACTAAGTGCTGATAAATTTTCCAGTGCGTGCTCTAACTTTGGGCTCACCATCAGCACAAAAAAGACAGAAGTGCTACACCAGCCGGCCCCGGGCAAATCCTATACTGAGCCTAACATATTCATCAACGACAACAAAATCAACACAGTGAGCCGCTTTACTTACCTTGGCAGCACACTGTCCCAGAAGGCCAATATTGATGACGAGGTGAACTCGAGAATCTCAAAGGCCAGCGCAGCATTCGGTAGATTGCATGACAGTGTCTGGTACAGAAGGGGAATCAGCACCCAAACAAAACTAAAAGTATACAGAGCTGTAGTGCTCCCCACCTTATTATATGCATGTGAAACTTGGATTGTATACCAACGCCATGCGAGGTTGCTGAACCACTTCCACACCAAAAGCCTTAGAAAAATTCTCAATATAAAATGGCAGGAAAAAGTTCCAGACACCGAAATATTAGCCAGGTCAGCACTCCCCAGCATCCACACTATCCTCATGCAAAGCCAACTACGCTGGGCGGGGCATCTAGTGCGCATGCCCGGCCATCGCCTACCCAAGAGGCTCTTCTATGGTGAACTTACCGAAGGGCATAGAGCACGCGGAGGTCCACGTAAGCGCTACAAGGATGCACTTAAAACTGCTCTGAAGGCCTTCGACATCGGACATGACTCCTGGGAAGCAGCAGCCAGTAACCGAGCCCACTGGCGCTCTACGATATGGAATGGCGCAGCTGTCTGTGAAGCTAATAGACAACAGGCTGCCAAGTTAAAACGCCAAGCCAGAAAGGAACGTAACCAAAACCCACCTGAAGGGACCGCTTCTATCTCTTGTCCGACATGCGGACGCCTCTTTCGTTAAATAGGGTTAATAAGCCACCAGAGAACACATGTGGCGGCCCAGCAAATATGATGAGAGTGGTCATCGTCGATCACGACGGACGAACAACAACAGCAGTTATGGTGAGAATGGTATTTAGTAACTTCACAGTAAAAGAGGATATGTTGCAAATATTACCTATGAAAGGACAGACAAGGGGTGAGGATATTTATTATACATTCAGAACATAGTACAAAGCAATAAATGCCTTTGCACAAGCTGTCTGCGATAACCACCTTTGGGTCACCAGCAATGATAGGTAAAAACAAAGGATTTATTGCCCTCTGCAAGAAGGATGAGTCATTTTCAAACTTTATGTCCTACCACTGTATTATCCACCAGGAAGCTATGTGTTATAAAATTTTGCCATTTGAACACGTCATGAAAATAGTTACAAAAATGATCAATTCTATTCGAGCACCTCCTTTGCAACACCGACTTTTCAAGGCCCTGTTAGAAGATACTGAAGAAAAAGAACATGCTCTTATTCTGCATACTGAAGTACGTTGGCTCAGTAAAGGAAAGGTTCTTACAAGATTTGTGAGTTTAATTGAAGAAATAAAAAACATTTATAAATGATAAAAAGGGAAATTATGATTAACTATCTGACTCTTGCTGGCTGATTGATTTGGGATTTCTCACAGGCATGGAAAAAATGAATTCTTTAAATTTGGAGTTGCAGGGGAAAGACAAAAACATAGCTGAAATGATAAGCTCTGTAAAGTCATTTAAAGCTAAATTGGATTTGTTGATATCACATATGCAGATCAAGTCTCTCGTGCATTTCCCACATATGAAGAAAATGCAAGATAACAATGAATTAAACGGGTCATTATTTATTAAGCATCTTCAAGAGTTAAAAAAACAGTTTGAAGAGAGATTTTTGCAGTTTACACATATTGAGCCAATTGTTTCCTTCTATATCGATCCTTTTACTTGCCAAATAAATGTGATGGAAATGGCCGCATGTATTGCAGATTTTATTCAAGGTAAGACAGAAGAACTAGAGTTAGAAATTTTGGAACTTAAGAATGATATTTTGCTAAAATCCTCAATATCAGAGGTCTTTTGGAATACAGTGGATAGAGAAAAGTTCCCATATTTGAAAAAAGTGGCATATAAACTTGAATCATTTTTCGGTTCGACATATTTATGCGAATCATTGTTTTCAAACATGAACTTACTAAAATCAAGATATAGATCTCGACTCACCGATGAGGATCTTTATGATTGTTTGCTAACAGGATATTGTCATACTCTCCTCATTATGAGGCACTGGCCAATGATATGCAATAACAAAGATCACATTGACATACTGATATTATATTTTTTAATAAAATGTTTTCTTTGCATTTGTGTTTTTTGTGTACTTTGTGTACGTTTCTTAAATACATCTCTCTGTGTGTATGGAATTTGAATAACAATTTTATTATTTTGAAACATTTTTGTTTATTATTAATTTAATTAATATAAGAAAATAAATTATGGGAAAATGACAAGTTATGGAAGGAGTTTGTCGATTAAAAATAGGTGGTTCCCGCCACCCTACCAATATTTTAGAATGTGCACTAGAGCAGTGCTTCTCAAAGTGGTGGTCCGCAGACCGGTGCCGGTCCGTGGGCCATCCGCCGCAGGTCCGCAGAAGTGATAAAAAAATGGCACCTGGTACAAGCTAAAAAATTCCTGCTGGTCCGCCATTCCAAAAAGTTTGAGAAGCACTGCTCTAGAGTACAAAAACGTTGGGAACCCCTGCCCTACAGAATAGAAGAAGAAGTGACTATGTATATATATATTTTTTTTTAAACCTCAATTCTTAAACTCACAACAGATATCTGTTTGCCTTACAAGTCCGCAAGGATCTCTTGCGGGGTGAGTTAAGGTGTAGCGAGAACACAGCAGCCCTCCTGGCTTCCTACGTTGTCCAAGGGGAAATTGGGGACTTTGATATAGATGAGTATCCTGACCCCACCTACTTAGCGGTGTTTAAATTTGTACCGGAGCACCTGCAGACTCATGAGTTCATGGCCAAGGTCATGGACTACCACAAACAACACATGTAAGTTGGCAACATCTGGCAAGTCTGTTTGTCTCTATTTGGTACCTTTGTGTGAGATGGTAGCATTGTTGGTGCTATAACCAGGCAGTTCGATTTCATCAGGGCCCTGTCTTCTTTCCTGGGCAAGATTTCAATCTTGAGTAAAAAGTATTTCAGTTACAAAGAAATTATAAATTTAATATTCTTTTTGTAACATAATAATTGTTTATCATGGATTTGATACTTAATTTTAATTTCTCTGTGATTATTTATTGATGAGTTGATACATAAAGGGCCAAAAAATAAAGAGCCAAATTTTTTTAAATTATTAATTGAATCCAAATTTCTGATTAGGAGAAATAAAGAGGAAAAACAATATTGGAACAAAAAGGAAATTTAAATAATTTGAGATTTGCACAGTCAACATGTTGCTTTATGCTGTCGTCATTTTTTTTCTACCAATCTTTTTTTTCCCTTTCATTTTTTAACCTTCTTGGGAAACAGTCAGTGTTATAAAATTAATTCAAGATTTTAAAAATATAAGAAGAACATCACAATCCTATACTCCTGTGCCTGAGAAATGTTGCTGTGGTCCAGAGTGGCTATTTGGGAGGGGAGACATTTCTGCTGGGATGAGCTGTGAAGAGATCCTCAATGTAGCTGGGTGTGAATAGAAGTCACCTTTGTAAACCCTCATGGTGGAGACCAACAAAGCTGAGTCCTTTTGTCATTTTACCCTTTGTCTGGGAGTCCCTGGGAGACTGTGATTTTGTCAGTGTTATTATTTCAGCCATGAAGAGACTGGCGGGATAATGCTGTGCACTGTAAGTCCATCAGTCTGAGCTGCCAGAGTAAAGAGAGATGATTCTTTATAACTCTCAGCGCTTGGATTCTAAGATGAATCTCTTATCACCATTCTTAAGAAATTGTTTCTATATCTCTTTCTTGTTTTCTTGATCGTATTTTTAAAATTAGTTTACAATAAAGAATATATATATATGTATGTATATATATATATATCAAAATCCAGCTCCTGGCCTTCACCCATGGCTTCATACAAAAGCCAAGTAGACCATGTTTCTACTAACGGGAGAAGGGATAAAGGTGTTCAACTGGACCCTCAGCTTTGGGTAGATCAGGCTTATAAACCATTGTTGATAGCTCATCTAGGAGAGGGAAACTCATACTCCAAACATCGGCTGTCTTGCGGCTATATGTACATGGGAAGTTCTACGGGAGCAAACCCCGGCAGAAAATGGAGCTCCTAAGGCAGTCTGCTTTTGGAACCAATTGCATTCCACAGCCCTGCGACGCCAAACCGTATCGACATTAGTCGTTCCCTTGGATCCATTGGCGGGGAGAGGGGGGGATCTGCTGTTTGGGAAGCAGCTGGTTCTCCATACTAATCCGCCCAGGCTTTACCTTTACTGGAGAGGACACTCCAGCATCGCCACAAGGTGTGAACACAACACGGGAAGCAGTTCACCGGTTTTAAGCCATAGCTCAATTGGCGTAAAGCTAGGCGCCAGGGGTTGCTTCTGACAATAAGAGATATCGCCATGTCTCAATTGAATGCTACCGCCCGCCTCAAGCTGGACAACCCCCAGCCAATAAGGTGCTATCCCGACATGGCCTGCCTGCTCGACTGGGTACATGGCGCTCAGAGGAACATCTCAACAAGTAGGCCACTAAATCATGCACCTAGAAATAGAAAAACAAAAGAAAATAAGATCCCAGTTTTTTTACTGGCAAGCTGGAACATTAGGACTATATATATTGTTTTCTCTAGGCAAACCAGTGCTCAATATGTGTGAACGTATATTTTGAGTATTTCGCATGAAATGGAATTATTATGACGTGTGCTACTTTTTTATTTATTGTAACGTAACTTAAGTAAATTGGTAGTTCCCACCTTGTTGTAACCTTTGTTCAGCAGGTTGTATCTAGAATGTATATTTTAGAAAAATTATGAGTAATAAAACCTACTAAATTGGAAAAGGATACTGGTAAAAATATAATGTTGTAAAGTATAACAATGTTCAAAGAAAACTTTTTATGCATTTATAATATTTAAAATACACCAATCTTAATACAGTGGGACCCGGTTAAGTCGACGGTGTTTGGGTATGAAAAATGGCGCTGAGGTAACCGATCATCGAGTTAAATGAAAACCAATATGGCGGCAAAATATTAACATGTGCTTGAAATTCCTTTAAATACATAATGTGCGTTAATTAGTGATGGGATGATTAATCGGAATCGTATCAGAATATCGGGACCCTAATATTTCTTCACTCTTTCCTAATGTTAAGACCGTTCATTATTAAGGAACGTTTAAATATAACCCAGGGTTCCCACTCAGTCAGGAAAAAGTCGGGAATTCTTAAAAAAATTTTTCCTGTTCTTGAAAGTCGGGAAATAGTCTGGAAAAGTTATGACTAGTCCGGAATTTTTTATATATATATATCGGAAGTAAATGACTTTGATTACCTCTCTGTGGTCATGTTTCGATTCCATTTAATAAAAAAAAATGTACCAGTTTATAACTGTCTGCGCATTCGTTAAGACTAAGGTCAAATTTTTCGCCTCGCCTCGTCCCATGGCGCGTGTGGCATGGCATGTCACCGTCGCTCGCGTTTGCAATGCCCGTCGAATCGGCGAATTTTAAAAAAAAACAAAAACATATCTATATGGTAATTTTAAGTTTAATTCTTTTGACGTGCAGGATATCTGTCACTATGAGACCGCACTCGAATTTCCTCTGTCAATCAAATGATACATGTAACTTGTAATATAAATAGTAAAAAATGCGGCCTTGACCGTTGATCACATCAAAGGCACACTGTGTGTTAGACCTAAGCGAATTTTTAAAAAATCATTCCTTATCAGAATTCGACCAACAGTGATGACGTGTATATTATGTATATACTGGAATATTAAGAAAATGATTTTATTTCACCGTCACGTGAGTGTTAGTCACAGTCAGGTATCGTACTGGTAACAAAGCAACAACAAACTTTTAAAAGAATAATAATTTTTTATTTAATTATATAAAAACCACCGTCGATTCTCGATACAAACCTTTATTTTCTTTTCTAAAGATATTCGTTTATCTTAAAAAATAAAATGATTAATGCATCAGAAAATGAATTAAGTTTAATAATAATATAACATGCACTGCGAAATAATGACGGGTTAAAGACCGCTAATGCGATTTTCATGTAGGCCTACCTCTGGTGAATACATACTCAAACTAATTCACACACGGAATCAAATTGAAAGTAAAAACATCCGGTAATTTTTATTGAAATCTCATAGAATCACACAATAGCCGGAAGTATAGAAGAAAGCGAGATGTCAACACTGTTTTGAACCAAAAATGCCCAAAGTGCATTGCTATGCGAACAGACGGGGATCGAGCTAACTGACGTTAAGTCGCAAATTTGGCACTCTTTTGTGCTCGAAATATTAGGGCTCGGCGACTTAAAAAAATCGAATTAACCGATGAAAAAATGCAAAGACAAAGAGAGTATTTGGTGGTTCCAATAAAAAACGTTGACTTAATAGAGCTGACGAGTTAACCGGGCTCGAGTTAAGAGGGTCCCACTGTAAAAAAAATTTTTATCAGAATTTCTCACATTTTCTGTTATCGTTTCTTTCATTAAAATCAATACAAATTATTCTTAGTCTGACATATAAATTTTGAAAATTGGGACTTCGTTTACCTACATTGCAGAGATATTTATTTCATTTTTTGTTACATACTCAAACTAATTCACACACGGAATCAAATTGAAAGAAAAAAAATCCGGTAATTTTTATTGAAATCTCATAGAATCACACAATAGCCGGAAGTATCGAAGAAAGCGAGATGTCAACACTGTTTTGAACCAAAAATGCCCAAATTGCATTGCTATGCGAACAGACGGGGATCGAGCTAACCGACGTTAAGTCGCAAATTTGGCACTCTTTTGTGCTCGAAATATTAGGGCTCGGCGACTTAAAAAAATCAAATTAACCGATGAAAAAATGCAAAGACAAAGAGAGTATTTGGTGGTTCCAATAAAAAACGTTGACTTAATAGAGCTGACGAGTTAACCGGGCTCGAGTTAAGAGGGTCCCACTGTAAAAAAATTTTTATCAGAATTTCTCACATTTTCTGTTATCGTTTCTTTCATTAAAATCAATACAAATTATTCTTAGTCTGACATATAAATTTTTGAAAATTGGGACTTCGTTTACCTACATTGCAGAGATATTTATTTCATTTTTTGTTAAATTAAACAAAAGATAAAAGTGGTAAGGAACTTCGGAAAGGACATTCAACATTTAAACAAAACAAAAATGTTACAGCGTCATATAAATATATACAATATACATATATATATATATATATATATGTAAAACATTTTCATCTTATGGTTACAATTACCCGGTACTCTTAAAAATCTCATCCACCTTGTGAATATTCCACAGTGGTGAGTCGCCGTCTGAAGCAGACCTCAACTTGTTGGACACTGCCCGTAAGGTTGAGCTCTATGGAATTAAAATGCAGTCTGCCAAGGTAACAGAGGGGGAGTGGTGTTCATGTTATACTGAACAAAGTTAATGTTTGATTAAGAGAAGTTTACCCTAATTTAAACAATATACCGTTGGTGTTAGTTAATATGCTGTGGCCTCTGCAGTATAGACTTATCTTCATACAGCTCTTCAAGAAGGTTGAAAACCCTTTACTGTACCGCATGGACCAAGTGCTACAAAATGCGAGTTCCCATAGAACAATTTAATAAGTCTAAAAAAAATTATACCTTTTATTCATAATATGATATCCCAGTATAATCTAGTAAAAATGCTTTCTCTGTTAACAGGATCATGAAGGTGTGTCCTTGAACTTAGCCGTCGCCCACCTGGGTGTCCTTGTCTTCCAGCAGTATACCAAAATCAACACCTTTTCTTGGGCCAAAGTCCGTAAATTGAGCTTTAAACGCAAAAAGTTCCTCATCAAGCTGCACGCAGACACCTATGTGAGTTTTTACATTGTCAGCTGTGTGTGCTTAAACTGCACTAGGCAAGATTCTGCCATCCATTTAAAGCAAGCATTTGTTTTTTATCTTTTCAAAAAAATAATTTTTTTAAAATACAATCCATTACATGTGCTTTTTGCTGTAATGGAGATTAATTAAGTTAAATTAATTTCTCCGTATTTAGTGTCTCCAGATTATTAAATTACTTCAGATATTTCTTTAATTTCTTAAAGTAATTGATTTCAACAATGATTTAGAGACATGTGTTAAATATTTCTCTCGATTAGGGGACTGATCTCTTCTAATTTGTTGAATTGAAATTGAAGCTTGAAATGGTTTATTGCGCTAATAAAATTTTTTTAAAAACTGCTTTTTAAAATTATATTTAACCTGAATGGTTAAATGTCAAAATACCTTGAGAAAACGAATGCACTAAATTAAACATGTTGTGACAGTCGTTTTCACTGGGTATTGGGGGTTGGCAATTCGTTATTGCTGTAAAAGAATTTGGGCCTCAGACCTTGTTAAAGAAGCTGTTCAAGTCTCTGAGTGATCCAAGCCAATGTTTCTTTTTACTGCATCAAGTAGTACACAGGTTAGAACAATTAGCTGATGTTAAAAAATCAAGTAGGACTCATGTTAATAGCAATTAGCTGAGGTGGCATAGGTTTGGAGTGTCAGAAGTTAATACTCTGTAATAAAATATAACTACCTGATTCAGAATTCCTATTAGACACAGATGAAGGAGCTATTGCTGTGTTTGATTGAGAAATTATGTATAATTAATCAATATATTACATGTGACTATTATTTTCACTTGTCATTGACCAAATAACTAAAAAAAAATCCACGTACGAGAAAAACAAAAACAATCTTCACTTTTGTAAATGCAACAATGATAACTGTAGAGTTTCAGCCAGGAATTTGGATAAAAATTCTTAAGATCAAAATTCTTCATCTTACATGTTACAACACTTGCTTCAATCCAAATTGTGGAAAACTGAAAAGGGGAAGAAAAAACTTGGGATTTTCCACACCTCTCTGCTAGGAAATGCCCTGGGCAGTGGAGATGTTAAGAAAAAGTTCATTGCTACATCTCCATAGCAGCTGATCAATACAAAGGTCAATTGTTTCCTCTGTGTGAGAATATTTTAATGTGGACTTTAAATAATCAGTACAATATTTCATAGCCATGAAAGGTTATAGACCTTGGACCTCCTGCATAGCGTTAATTGTTTGTATGTTTTGTTTTGTTTTTTTTAGTATTGTCTGAGACCTTGTTTTATTTCCTTTCAGAGTCAATATTATACATGTACTGTCTTTCGGAGGCTATTTTGTATGGCCTGTCAGAGGCAGTGTTGTAAACTGTCATACACAATGTTTTGTCTAAAGCCATTCATAATAAAAGTTATAATTTGGTAACATTTAGGAAAGTCTGCTGGAATCATCTGGTGTGGGCTTTTAAAAGATAATCAAGTGGGCCTCGATTACTAACCCCATTATTGTAGTAACTTTACTTCAAAGTTTTATGTGAGCTAAATCCTATACATTAATCCTGCATCTCATCAACCACAAAACTATTGATTCATTAATCCTTCAACTGTCTGCTTCTCTTTGTCCAAAAAAACTCTTGAGGCTGCTTTGCTTGTTTGGTTAAACAGGATTGGCAGCTTCTTAAAGGAGCATTGAAACAAAGTTAAATAAGCGCTATTAAGTTGTTTGAGGCTGTGTTGAATCAAATGATGCATAGCTAACTTAACTAACTACCTAGTGGAGATGGGTTTGAATAATGGAAGCAATTTTTAAAAAAAAAGTTTGAAAATAGAAGTGTTCTGACCTTTTCATGTTCTCATATATCTAGTATACTCAGACGTCTCATGTATCCAATCCAGAATACTCTGATGTATAACAATTTCTTTAAAAAAATAATTAACTGATTTAAATTTGGCATGCTTTTAATATTTTCAATTGCAGATAGCTTTATTTTTAGTTTAAAAAAAAAGAAATTGATTATGTTCATCACAGAAGAGAAAACTGCTACTTTCTTATGTGCTTAATATTTGATAAAACAAAATTCTTAAAAGAGATGGATGGCAGATTCTGTTTCATAAAATGGCTTCAATTATTGCCCTTTGATTGTAGTTTTGTTGGTTATTTTTAATTTAACCATCTACAGTACTCCTAATTTTTTTTTAAACTTCATTTTAGATGTCTTAGTTCACTTTCAAATAATTGTTTTGTAGGTATAGTTTATAACAAATATTTTTTAGAGTTTTGAACTTGTAACTACATGTAGTTTATTTCCCCTTATACAATGGTGTAATGCTTTTTCCACACATAATCAGCCAGGGTTTATTTTTATTCCTTTATTTCCAAAAACTTGCATTTTTATTTAGAAAGCTATCAACCATTCTTAATAGACATTTAATTTTTATAGAGGTAGTTTCAGATGTTGGCCAAATAATACTACCCTATATACTCGTTCTATAGCCCGTTTGTTCCGACTACCCACTTTTGGAAGAGAAAAGTATTAAAAGTGTATAACCCGCTCGCAAGCCGACCCCCAGCCCCCCCCAAAATAATAGGACAGCTTAAACACAATGGTACACATTTTTTTAAAAAAAACTACAAGCTAAATCGGTCATTATGATTGTTTACTTTGTACTGCCTATCTTTGTCTTTGTGCTCTTTATTAGGCAAGAGTTACGGGTATTTAAAAAAAAATTATTTGGTAAACAGTGACGAAAGCGCGTACATTAAAATTCGTTGTAGAAAACAAAATTTGTAAAACAATTTATTAAAACTTTCACAAAAATAAATAAAATGATTAAATAAGGTAAGTGTAGATGTTTAATAATACATTATAGCTTCTGGTAGAGCAGTCGAATCTTGTAGAATGTAGAAAAGGAACTTGATGATCTACAAAAACACAGATATTCAATATCCATGCAGAAATACATTAATGACCCACTCATAAGCCGGCCCCCCTAACTTTTTCCCCCAGATTTTGTCCAAAAAAGGTTGGCTTGTGAACGAGTATATAGAATTTCCTGGCCATCATTTACACCCCTCCCCTTGTAGGCTTAAATATGGGATATTAGAAAGTATTCATTATGTCTCTGTTGTATTTGTGTGCTTGCATTTCTAGATTCTATACTTATGAGTTTATCTTTTTAAATCCTTTATATTAACTCGTGGCGTCTGCTTGATTGTTTGCCGAAAAAACTTTGGATCCATTTTTAAACCACTTCCCCAGATGCTAGCAAGCTGAAATTTTGCAGGCAGGCTTGTGCCGGCGATAAAAATGATCTATCAACATTTCAGATCGATCGAATGTTCTGTAATTAAATTAATGAATTTTTAGATTATCTCTATGTATCGCTATGTATCATGTTAATTTTTGTGCTAGAGTGTCATGGTGGGTATTATAGTGAACAACCTTTTTAATATTTTCCCATGGCACGGTGTGGTGCGTATTATATTGACCATACTTTTTGAAAATATATTCCTGAACTGTAAATGTTTATGCTAGTCTATCACGTGGTGCGCATTATGTTAAACATGTTTTTCCCTTTTCCCGTGATCAAATTGAGCTGAAATTTAGCAGGCAGACTGGTGTAGTTGTTTTACTATAAATCCTTTATATGTGAGACATAACTAAAATTTTGGATTTTGGGATTGTTGTGCAATGCATATTATAATGCACATACTTTTAGTTATGTCTCGTATATAACTCGTATATAAAGGATTTATGTCACAAACTTTGTCTTTTCCCTTTTTTAAAAAAATTAACTGCAAACTTCTTGATGCTTGTTGAGCTGCTTTTAAATTTGTTTTAAAAAAATAAATTTTTTATAACATTTTGTTTGTCTTCTCAACACTTAATTAATATACTGTAGTAGTAGTTTAATACAAGAGCACATTTGTTATTTTATGTACAACTTGAAGTTAATGATAGTATAGAGTGACCTAAAATAGCTATATTTTACAATATATTTGTGTAGTTGAATTTATGTACATAGTATCAATAATTTATGAATGCTTGCAATAGTATCAATCATCAGCTATTATCCATGCTTATAATAATATCAACCATCAGATGTTTTCAATTTTTTAGTTTGCTGCTTAACATTCATAGAAGCGGTGAATTATATCAAATGATATGGGTTAAAGAGGATAAAAGCTTTTGCATTACTTTGAATAAAAAATAGGGCTATTGTAGAATTGGGTGATGTTGTCTGTTGCATATTTTCCTCTGTTTATTTAAATTAATTTTGAGTGTTTGCATTATAATTTTTATGACTTGTTACAAAATTAGAAATGGATGACAATGTAGAAACTACCTGATGTGTAGAAGATAGCAAGTTTTATATTCTAACTTCTGTTGCCAAACACTTAATTATATATAAGTATGCTAAACAATCATCTTTAGAAAACTTTAATGTTAATTTGCTATTTTCTTCAAGTAAACTATTTTTATAAAATAAAAAGCTATCTAAACTTTAAAAATATTTATAATTAAAATATTTCCAAAGCTGAATTTATTTTTAGATTAGTAAGGTCAAGAAGTATAATTGTTGATATATAATTTTGAAAAATTAATTAATACCATACTTTTGCAATAATAATACATCATTGTATAAGAAAATGTAATTGCTGTGTAAGTTTAGTAAATTAATTTTAAAAAATTATTTTAATTTAACTTGGTCTATTAATAAATAACATGGCTATTTTTCTCATATAATTTCAATCTTCTTTTTAAAAATCGTGTATTTTTAAAAAGACGTGCTCATGACTGATTACAAGTTATTTAAATGTGTGGTTTAAAAATGTACCGATCCATATATCTTTTTATATTCTTCTTTATCATACTCTCAAAAGCCACCCGCAACCTGGCATACTAATACTATGTAGGCAATTGCTGTGTAGTATTTTCTAAGAGCTTAATCTCCCACGCAACTGTAAGAGATTATGACAGCTTAAACATTAACTCAATGGTCAAACTGATTCTGCTAGCATTAGTTAAATATTCCTGTGAAAAGTATTAACATTTTAGAAAAAGGACTGAAATTTAGGCCTTAAATGAGTAAGTCAGTGCTAAAGGCTTCTCAAACTGATTGGTTTAATAAAGTAAAACTGGGCCTTAACTGCTTCCTATTGCCCAGAACACCACCAGAAACATTTTTGTCAAATTTTTAAACAATAAAAGTGATTAAAGCCTTGAGCCTTCTACTGATTTGTCATTTTTTACCCTCTCTTGCTGTAAGTGATGGATTATTAGTCTTGTGATACATGTACATAACATTCTTACCTCCTCCTCCTCCTAGGATCGTCGACTGGATGGAGTGGCCCACACACCTACTAAATCTGGAAGGGTACTTAGCCAAATTTTCATCCTAATCATGTTTTTTTTTGTTTCTTTGTTTTGTGTGTTATTAACATCTGCCTAATTATTTTGCCTTGGTTCCTTTGGTTTTTATTTCCTGTACATTTTTTTAACATGGCCTTGTAAAGATTAAAAGAGAAAATAACTTGATAACACTGCCTTTAAAAAGATAAAAAATAAAGAAGAATTAATTTTATCAAATCAATTTTGATTAATTTAAATTAAATTTGAAATACAACTTTTCTATTAAAAAATAAATCTTTTTTAATGTCTAAGAGAGTTCACACACATCCATTAAGTGAAGGTTGATTAGAGTCACATGTCATGGATGGTTTAAGTCTAGTGTGTATGGACTAGGGGTGTACTGGAATCAAATTTTTGAAATCCTACCGGAGCCGGATTCGGCCAGATTTATGAAGTGAAATCCAGCCGGATCCAGAGCCGGATTTTAAAAAATGGTCGGATGCCAGATTTGCTGGAGCCAAAATGCGGTACACCCCGAGTATTGACACAGAGTTATACAGCATGTGAAGAACTGCAATAAAGTTTATGTGGTTTTTTTAAAATGAATCTCTCGCTTTATAAAATAACATAAAATTATAAACAACTTATCAATGCACTACAAACATCCTCTGTTTGTAAACATGTTACCCACGTTGCCCTAGCCATAACTTATACCTGCACAATTGTAACAGTACAGTATTGCATTTATTTCTGCTGGTTGGGTTAAGAGCTCATTGCCTTGACACATTCTCCTAAGAGAATAAGGGAATGTAGCTCAATACCAAAATAACAGAATTGAAATTATTTACATCAAAACAACCAAATAGTCTATAAGAAACTTCAATATTTAGATTTAGTCTTCAGCTGAAATTTATTTTAAAAATAACTACTTTTGAAAGTATTTTAATATTTACTCGGCTTGCTTTATCCAGCCTATGTCCCAAGTTTAAATTATCTGGGCCTAATCTCCCTGAGAGAAAAATGATATTTTTTGCAGAATATTTTTTATTTTCAACATTCAGTTCATTTTATAGTTCTTCCTTGCTGCATTGTATTATGGGTTAGTGATATGCTAGGATTGGGCCATGGTTGTGTCACATTTAATCAAGCTTTTGATGATCGAATGAAAGTGTTGGTTGAATGCTTGAAACTGAAGATCAATTTAACTATCTACAAGATAACTAAAATATGTTATTTTCTCTTGCAACAGCTACACTAGTTTCCAATTTACACCCACCCCCCCCCCAACCCCACCAAAAAAAACAACAGATGATCTATTGAAAATGGCAGTAATTTTTGATAACATTAAGAATTCCATAATGATCATTTGCAGTCATTTTCTAGCCAGCATTATGATCTTTTTGTTGTTGCTTGTATTTTTCAAATATTTTTTTTCTTTATTTATACAGTGTATCTTATTCATTATGGTTGCATGTCATTAATAGAATAACCTTTGACAGAGGTCAGCCACTATCAACTAAACATATTTATAAGAAAAACTTATAGGTACTTGATTAATTTTTTTTTCTACAGTCAATATATGATTACTATTTTTTAATTATAATTATGAAATGTTTAGTGCAACATTGTCCAATTTTCTTGTTCAAGTTATTCAACTAAATCGTAGGACATTATATATAGGACAGTATATCAAAGCCTTAATAAGGAAAAAAAAACACCTTTTATAGACAATTCTAGTTAACTTAAATCTGACTTGCATGAGACAATTGAATTTAAAATAATTATAAAACAACCAAAATTTAAGTTAAAAGTTTCTATTAGGCTGTCAAATAAAATGATAGTGATAGAGCCTTGTTGTAGCTTACCCCTAAACATTTTAGGAGTTGATATTAATTTATCTCTGGCTAGCACCATAATTTAAAAAAGAGTTTTAACTTTTGGATTAATAAGATAATCTATATAAAGTAGTGACAAGTTATAGAGGTTCAAGAAGTCCTTTCTTTAAAACAGAAAAAAAGGCTTAAAGTGTAATCATGTATCTTTTAAATATAAAAAATATATGGCAATTATAAGTAAAACTGACTTTGGTCTATATCAGTGGAGGTGAACCTTTTTAGGGCCCTGTGCTCAAAATTCAACCAAAACCCACTTATTTATAGCAAAGTGCAAACACTCGAATTAAACCCAAAAATGGGGGTTTGGCTCAGCCTAACAACACATACTTGTCTTAAGACTTAAAGAGAAACAACAAGAAGAGAGTTTTCAAAAATACAAAAAACCTTTTATTACAGAAAATAGATTGTAATTATTGTGATTTTTGCTGTTGTATACATTCTGACAATTCGTAAAATCTTGGCTCATACTTCCTTAATTTAGGCACAACACATGCAACACTCAGGTTATCTGTCAGTCTGTTTATTGTTTCATATTTGATATAATTCAAAGCTGAAAACAGCTGTTCATACGCTAAAGATGATCCAAACAAAAGTAAGAAGACCACCCCCAGTGTTTTCATGATTTAACTTTTTTGGCAGAGAATTCCATGCTTTAAGGATTTCATTTCACAACTATCAATTGTGCTGTCATGTGTGATCTCTTTACATTCCGTCTTCTCAAATGTTTCATGCAGATCAGAGAATTTTCTTTTTCAAGGAGAGCTTTCTTGATATTCTGATAGCTCCATTTCTAGATTTTCAAGATCAAACCATTGTAAGCAAGACAGATCAAGTTCTTCAAACTTAGATTTATCTGGAAAAGTAAGAAACTCATGGTTGTTTCTAATTGATGGAAATGTAGAAAGCTATCATGAAAATTCTCCTTTGCAGCTGCTGTGATGCTAAAAAATTCCTTGTAGATTTCTTTATGACTTGGAAGATTGTGTGCAAATTTCGTAGAATTTTCTAAATGCATAATTAGAGTTGGAAAATATTTCAGCTACCCACTTGAAGAATCTCAAAAGCATGCAGTTTTCTTTTAAATATTTTTATATTGCAAAACATCCTTTCTGCCGTTTTCCCCAAGCCTTGCAGTTGCTTGTTCAGTACATTGAAGTGTATAAAATCTATTTTTAAAAAACATAACATTGTTTGGCCAAACCATATCAGTGAGTTGTGGATAATCCTTCCCTTTTTCATTCAAAAATAGCCTAATTTCATCCAAGCAGCTTACAAATCTCTCTATAACAAGTCCTCTGCCTCACCATCGGACATTATTTTACATAAGCATAGTGTTATACTAAGCATGAACCTCATCAAGAAGTGCTTGTAACTGTCGACAATTAAGATCTCGATCCATGATATAATTCACAATATTGGTGACATCTTTGAAAACGTCGTCTAATATTGTGCAGCTGTCCCTGGAACAAAGACCTTCTTGGTGAATGAGACAATAAAACTGAATAACTGGATACTTTGCTTCTTTAACCAAGAAATGTATGAAACCTGATGTTGTTCCTACGATGTAAGGTACACCATCACTAGTAATTGAAATGACTTTTTCTGGTCTTATGTCTTGTTGCAAAAAAGCTCCCATCATAGCATTGTAAATATCTATTCCTTGTGTTCTTTCGGATGAAGATGCCAATTTAACCAGCTCTTCTCTCATCGTATCACCAACAGCATAACACAAAATAATTACTAGCCTTGCATGGTTATTTAAATCTGTGCTTTCATCCAAGCATATTGAGTAACAGGGTGCCTTTTGTAAATCAGGGGTGAGTTGCTGACCAATATCACTGGCCATCTGCAGGACTCGATCTTTAACAGCATTTCTGCTAGTGGTGAGCTGCTGACCAATATCGCTGGCCATTTGCAGGACTTGATCTTTAACAGCATTTCTGCTAGTGGTGAGCTGCTGACCAATACCACTGGCCATCTGCAGGACTCGATCTTTAACAGTATTTCTGCCAGTGGTGAGCTGCTGACCAATACCACTGGCCATCTGCAGTACTCAATCTTTAACAGCATTTCTGCTAGTGGTGAGCTGCTGACCAATCCCGCTGGCCATCTGCAGGACTCGATCTTTAACAGTATTTCTGTTAAGTGGCATCTCAGCGATGAGTTGTTTAATTTTGTTCTTATTTGAAAAATCATTTTTAAAAAAGGGAATAACTCCCAGACAATATGACTAGATTGATAAAATCCCCATGGGAGAGCGTGTTAAGATGTTTTGCCAGGCACAGTGAAATTTGAAAATTGGCTGTTACATGGTTATTTTTAGAAAGATAATTTCAAAAACCAACTTTCTGGTAATTATAATCATTCAATTTCCCTTCAATAAACACCTTCTCTTCAGTTCATCAAGCTTGACAAGTAAGTAAGTGAAACGTTCAAGAAAAGACTAAAACACTTATTTAAAATACATAGTGTAATATTATTGTGATTATTGATAAAGGAAGTAACATTTTAGTCTTGTGCCGGCCAATGAGACTCTGTGTGCTGACAGTGCCATAGGTTCGCCATCACTGGTCTATACCTTATGGAGTCAATGTTAGGTCGATATAAATTTCTGAAAAATCTGTATATAAAATACAAAGTTAGGTTTTTGTTTTTATGGGGCTTGTAAATATTTTATTTTGATTAAATAATAGGTTTTTCTTTAGTATGTTTACAATTTTTGCTTATATTCACAAATTCCAAATTTTTTTTTACAGTTTGTATGGGTGGGTGGGGGGGGGAGTGATGGCTTTTCAGTCAAACCTTTTGAACAAAAGTATATATCAGGATATTGTGACCATAATAAAAATTTGGAAATATAAAGTAATCTTAAGAAAATTTTCATTAGTAAATAATACATATGTTCTGTCAAATTATCCATATTTACACAAGTGTAACTGTAACTGCGTAGGAAGCTCTTAAATAATACTTCTGTAATTCAAAAATTAATTTCTAACAAAAAATAGCTTATTCATTACAATTAGCACTTGCATGACTCAAATTAATACTGGAGCTGGTTTTTAAATTGTGAACCACACAACTACAAACGTGGCTGAAAATTCTTTTGATAATTACCTTTCTGTAAGCATATTTTCTGCCAAGACATTTCATGGCCTTAAATTTTTCTCTGCTCCCACCCTTAGGGCTACTACAAGGACACTGTGGAGTTTTTCTTCGATACTAGAGACAGGTGTAAGCTGTTCTGGAAGCGATGCATTGAGCACCATGCATTTTTTCGATGTCAAGTGGTGGCCAAGGTACCGCGCAATAAAACAAGGGTGGTCAGTCGTGGTTCTTCCTTCAGGTCGGTGCATGTGATTTTGTGCCATTCTATCATTTTTTATTGGGGGAGGGGGAAGGGAATTTTCATTTTTAAAACCTTTACTTGCAAGGGTGGGAATCATTAACTCTTTAGATTTCACGTATTACAAAATTTATAAAATCCACTTACAATGTACCTTTCTCAGATTGCCTTTCTTGCAGCCCAGGGAAATTTCTATTTTAGAATAGAAATAGAGTGAACATTTTGTTAAAAGTAAAATGTTTGTTCATTAATAGTGGATCGAGAAAATATCATACATCAAATAATTATTGCTTCTCTCATTAAACTTTTATGGCAAACTCTTTTTTATGGTAAAAGAAATGTGCATTATTTAATAAACATTTTTAACATAAATTAATTCAAACAAATGAATTATTTATATGCTGAATTATCAATAATGCTTTTTTATGCTTAGGGATAAAGCAAACTGGTGACCCGTCAAAACGGCCCTGGACATAACCGCCCCGATCAAAACGGTCCCAGACAAATTGTTAACATTTTTTTAACAAAAACTTTACTTTTTTTTTCATTTGAAGCTTTTGTCAACTTTTTCACCCTTAAAGAAAGTGGTAAAATTGTAAAATTATATCTTGTGATGTTATTATATTGTTTCTTGTCAACAAACAGCCGCGATTGGTACCATGTCGCGTAAAGGCTATTAAATTCACTATTGTAATGTCATTATTATTGTTTATTATTTGCAAAACCTGACACTGATTAGGTGAGTAAAAAAATGAATTTGATTGAACATTTTACTTTTAGTCCATCTATTAGTCCGAGGCCGTTTTGTTCGGGGCCGTTTTGTCGGTGAACCAAGCAAACTATGTGGATGTGGGAAGAATTAGACATTTGTTTTCTAGGTAACTGTGTAGTCCAAACTTATCTGTATTATTATGTTAGGTAAAAAAAAATGTAAAAATCTGTCTACTAACATTTAATGACACTAGAATTTTTATATTTCCATTTAATTAGACTACAATTTGTCGATATTACCCACCGTTTACGCTATAGAATTTGTTGATAATAATTCCCTTATCACTTTTTAAATCCATTGCTACAACTGTCAATCAGAGTCTTGCACACAAAGTAGTTTGTTGCTCATCCTGGGAAAATTGAGTTATCCCCCTGCCAGTGTCCTGAATTTACCTTAACAAAATTATTTTAATTGAAATTGTTTTATACACTGTAGTAAACTGGAATAAAAAGGGAATTCTATATTTGTATTTTATTTCTTTCTATCAATGCATGAAATACAATTTTTTAAAAAGTTAAGTTTAGTTTAGTGGTTGAATAAACAGGCTACTTGAATGCAGGTTTAAAATGAGTGTTAACATTTCGGTTGGGGCACCAACTGAATTAATATACTAAGGTAGTAAAGTTAAAAAACATTTTACTATTTTTAGCTGGTACCTTTAAGTTAGAGTTATAATTTTAAAATATAATATATTACTATTACTAAACATCTGACCAATTACATTAAATTTTAAATATTAATTTCTATATTTTTGTTTTAAATGAGTAATGCCATATAAAAATCCATTTTCCTTCTACAAATGTGGTCGTGGTGACTTGAAAAGGCTTGAGAATCTGTGTATTGAGTTACCAAGCTGCTTAATTTGTTGGTGCTGATAAATATTTTTTAAAATTCCTGGGGGGAAAAATGTGTAATTATATTTTTGCTTCCTAAAATAAAAACAAATTATTAAAATAATAAATCAGATGCTAAAATGCTGGGGAAGTCTGAACATGTGGTCACCTGTTGTAGTTACCCTTGTCATGATTCAAACTGAAACAGCTATGAGAGAACAATATGAATATGTATATTTTCAACCCCCCTCCCACACCCCACACACACTTTTTTGTATCCTTTTTTTCTTACACAAATGAGCCACAGAAAGTATTTCTATTTTATATTTAGGTATTGTGGAAGGACACAGAAACAGCTTGTTGAGTATGTCAGGGAAAACATTGGGAAACGCCCACACTTTGAAAGGTGAGTGAAATTTTGGTAGCTCACTTGACTTTAAATAGCTACACTACAATGAAAATGTTGTTGAGCCTTCTCTTCCATGAGGGGCATCCGCCAATCATCGTCGGCGTCTGCGATTCCTCCAAGGACACAGACCACCTGCAAGAGACCTCCAGGCATCCCTATCCTAGGCCAGCCTCTCCAGGATCTTCCAGTCATGGCCTATTCTCTTGATGTCTGCCTCCAATTCTCGGGGCCAAGTGTTTCTTGGACGGCCTCTTTTTCGCTTACCCTCAGGGGTTCCTAACCAGTGGCGCATGTCGAAAATTGACGGAAAAATGTTCACAAAATGAACGGTTCGCTCTACGTGTTCCTCGGAATTTCGTGTTTTACGTCAGTTTTCTAAAAATATTTTAATTTTGTCATCAAATGCGTCAGATATATCTCTTCTGGTGACCCTCTAACTGTTTTGAGCGGATATAAACGGTGGGATTTTTTATCCTTCACTTTTATTGCTCTGTATGCTGCAAAGGTCTTAAAAACGTTAATTGTAAGCCATTATTCGTCATTGAAACCTAAAATCTTGAGTTGAGCATCCAATTCCGGTCATTAAAAACATTAACTTCGTCAGTTAAAAATTTGCCCGTGACTGGTACGACTTTCCGATTGTCATCACCCCCTCAAAATCGTTAATAAATAATAAAAATAGAGAGAGAGAGATGGAACACAAAAGCCTCAGTGCTTCCACTGTGGAAAAATCCTGTTCAATGACAACATGAAGCCTGTTAAGACTACGAGAGCACTTGGAGAAAGTCCATCCATCCAATTCCAAGGACAGTGTTGAGGTCTTCAAGCAGAAGAGAGTTTGCTTCTTGGCCTCAGGTACCTTGCCCAAGATTTTCTTTGTCGCAGAAATCTGCACTTGGTGCATAATTCAAGGTTGCATATCTTATTGCAAAGAACAAGAAGCCCCACACCATTGGAGACCTTTGGTGAAGCCTTGTGCTCTGGAGATGGTGGAACTGATCTGTGATCACCAGCAGAGGAAGCAGGTTGAGAAAGTTCCTTTGTCCAATGACACTATTCATTCCAGGATTAGTGGCATGGCTGCAGACATTCTGGATCAAGTCTTGTGCGAGATGAGAAGCAGTCCTTTTCCATTTAGCATGCAGCTGGATGAATCCACTGATGTAGCAGTCAGATTCTTGTATTTCTTAGATATGTTCTCAGTGGATTGCTGAAGGAGGAATTTCTCTTTTGTAAGCCACTCCTAGCTACTACCAAAGCTGCTGATGTGCTGCAGCTAGTCAGGGCATGCTTCATTGAAAACCAGTTTGACTGGACTTCAAGAATTTCTTCAATTTGCACAGGTGGTGCTCCCTCCATG
Source organism: Ampullaceana balthica (assembly GCA_944989445.1). Lineage (NCBI taxonomy): Eukaryota > Metazoa > Mollusca > Gastropoda > Lymnaeidae > Ampullaceana > Ampullaceana balthica. The sequence goes on along the minus strand of CALYLW010000371.1, from coordinate 865,191 downwards.
CTCGGTAATAAGTCAGGATTTTCAGCACTGGTAAAGAAAGAAGTTCCAGATATTGTCACTACACACTGTATTCTTCATCGTCAGGTACTGGCATGCAAAACTCTACCCCAACCTTGAAGTCAGTTCTTTCTACTGCAGTCCAAGTTGTAAATTTTATCCGCTCACATGCCTTGAACCACTGCCTCTTCAAGTTGTTCTGTCAGGAGGTGAGCTCAGAGAATGAAGTTCTGCTCTACCACACTGAGGTGCGCTGGTTGTCCAGGGGACGGATACTTTTTCGGTTAGTAGAACTGAGAGTGGAGCTTGCCATTTTCTTGCAAGAAAAAGAGAGTGACCTTGCTGACAAGTTTGACTGTCCAAATTTCATTCATTACTTGGAATACCTGGCTGACATCTTCTCCATCTTGAATGAGTTGAACACATCTCTCCAAGGACCTGCTGTGACTGTAATGGATGCTACTGAGAGATTGCAAGCCTTTCTTAACAAAGTGCCACTATTCCAACGACAACTAGAAAAGTCCAACATGGCCAACTTTCCACTCTTGGATGAAGTTGTAATATCTGGTGCAGAAGGAAGCACTGAGGGATCACTGCCTGACAAACATCAAAGGGGAAATTTCAGAGCACCTTTCAACATTGCAAAGGTCCTTTGATGGGTATTTCTGTCAGGACATTGCTAGGAAAGATCTTTGGACTCGCAATCCTTTTCTCTGTGACTTGGACAACATTGATGAAAGTGACTTTGCTAAAGATGACCTGATTGATTTGAGAAGTACCGAGGAGTGCCTTCAGTTGCAATACCTTGATTGAATTTTGGTGCGCCGAGCTAGATTCCTACCCACATCTAGCCAAAAGGGCAGTACTGACTCTCCTTCCATTTGCCACAACCTATCTCTGTGAAGCAGGATTCTCCACACGTTTGACGATTAAAACCAAGGAAAGGAATAAGTTGAATGCAGAGGATGACATGAGAGTTGCTTTGTCTAAAACAGTCCCCAAATTTAAATCGCTGATTGATCATAAGAAGTAGCAGATCTCTCAATAAATTCCCTGTTGCCTATTGGTCAAATGTTGTGTTCCTAAAATAAACATAGTTTATTATGAATTTTCTGCAAGTTTCACGAAGGGGTGCATGAACTTTTTGGGGCATCTGAAGGGGTGCATGGACCCCAAAAGGTTAGGAACCACTGTATTAGCAGCATATTTTCTTAATGTATGACCAATCCACCTCCACCGCCTCTGGAGAATTTCTTCCTCAATTGGCTTCTGTTTTGTCCACTGCCACAGTTCCTGGTTGCTGATTTTGTCCAGGCAGTGAATTCTGAGAATCCTTTTTAGACAATTGTTGATGAAGGACTGGATTCTGGTCAGGTTTATGGCCGTTGCTCTCCACGTCTCGGCTCCATATAGCAGCACAGGCTTCCCCAATGTGTTAAAAATACTTATTTTAACAATGAAAATGAGACCTTGAAATATTTTTTTTAACTTAAAGTTTTTTTAAAAAAGTTTTGTATTCAGAAAGTAAGAGACGTTCTAACAGGGGATGGGGAGATGTGGTTAGGGGTTTCACCTAAATGTTTCAATTAAGAAAACTGTCAATAATAATGTTTGAAAGGCCCCACAACATTATGTATATGTTTTTAGCGCAATTTCCCCACAAGACAAATTGTGTTTATATATTTGAAAAGTCCGTCCTGTATGGATGTCTGTTCGAGTTTGCACAAGCAACTACTCCTGAACTATACCAGATAGACGGTTTGGGTCTTTTGCAAATATGTTAAGGAGGTCCCAAGGATGTGCACGGGCCCAAAAAATCCCGAAAAGGTTTACTGGATTTCCTGGAAAATAAAAAAGAACCGAAAAAATATCAGTATTTTGTCAATGTGTGATCATTATTTACTTGCTGAATACTATTTAGGGATTTTTCTCGAAAATTGTTATGGACAAATTGCTGGAAATTGCGTTTAATACTCAATTGAGTTTTTATTACTTTTTTTTTCTTTCTATGCCCATTGAGTTTATTCATTATTATCATTATGTGTGTATGCTTTTTTCTCTCTCTCACTCAATGCATTCTTAACTGGATCAAAGGACCTAAGTGATTTCATCAACCAATATTTTACTTGCCAGTAAAGATGCCTAGATTTCCTTGCCATTCAATAAAACTTTATATACCCATGCTCTATACCCTCCTATTTCACATGATATAATATATACCATCCCATTTTACATGATATTTGATGTATATGTTAATTATATCATTTATCGTAACACATTACGGGCGTTATTTCCCTTCTGGGGTCATAAATATATTTGGAGATTATTGTAAGGCAACTGCATATTTTTACTGATTTAAATTATGTATGATTTAATCTATACCCTCCCATTTTACATGATTTTTTATATAACGTTAGTTACATTAGAACCCACTTAACTCGACCTCGGTTAACTCGCCAACCCTATTAAATCAACGTTTTTGATTGGAACTTCTTTGTCTTAGCATTTTCTCATTGGTTATGTCGATTCTTTTATGTCGCTGAACCTAATATCTTGAGCACAAAAGAGGGCTAAATTTGCCACTTAACGTTGGTTATCTTGATCCCCATTACCAATCGCCAGCTTTTGAAAATGTTATCGATGCCACTTCACCATCTCACTACCGTTAAGGCCGTCCTGGGCGTCTGTAGAAGAACTGGGTCACGCAGCGTGTGTCGAGAACGAAGATGCACAGAGGGAAGTCGGGGCTTGTTTTGTATGACATCACGGGCAAAAAACTAAGAGAGTGTATCAATGATCAAATTTTTGCCTCGCGCCGTCTGATGGTGACTTCAAAGAACATGTGACGTCACAGCCCGCTTGTTTTCAGCTCTCTTGTGCTTAATAGTAACATTCGCGGCCTTGAACGTTGTTCACATTTTAACATCGCCGCACTGTTTTTATTTCTCGTACTATGCTTCTTCAACTAAGAGAGTTTTTTAAAAATAATTTTTAAAATCGTTCACTAGCCGTACGCATTTTTTAAAGCAAATATCAGTTTTGATATTAATGTTGTAATCTTATGTCAAATGCATTTAACTTGCAGGAAAACTGTCACTAAAAGACCGAACTCAAATTTGAGGATCAATTAATCGCCCGGTATCTTTCGCGGCCTTGACTTTGACCGTTGTTCATATCATACGCGCACTGTGTGTTAGCTCTCGTACAGTGCCTCGACAACTAAGGAAAGTAAAATAAAATTTTAAAATCTTTCCGCAGCCGTAGGCGAACTAAACTAATAGTGATGACGTGTATATTATTTATAGACCTGAATAGTAAGAAAACGCGTTGATGCCACAGTTGCTTGCTTTGATATCACGGTCGCTTGCTTTGATGTCACGGTCGCTTGCGTATTGGTTCTGGTATTCTGCCGTAACACAATATATTAACTCCGCGTAATAGGCTTATACCGAAGTTACAGCTAACCGGTTAACCATTATCAACCTTATCATGTACGTAAAGAAATTTCAAGCACATGTTAATATTTTGCCACCATATTGGTTTTCGTTTATCTCGATTATCGATTATCTTGACGCTTTTTGGCAAACCCCTAGGCCGTCGACATAACCGGGTTCTACTGTACATCATTTATCATAACACATTTACTTCACTTTTGGGTTCATAAATATATGTGAAGATTATTGTAAGGCTGAATGCACATTTTTACTAACATAAAAATTATATATGATATCAATACATCACCCTGGGAAATTTCTATACACAAAAATACACAATTTAATACCTGACCACACATTTTTAAAAAACCTCATTATGCAGTTTTTGGAATTGTCTTTTTTTTTGTTTCACTCCAAAAAGTGTGTTTTTATAAAGTGCTTTTGCTTGTGGCTTTAGTTATTTTTTTGGTTCATCTAGATCAGTGGTTTCCAAACTTTTTTTACCCTGGCACCCCTTTTTATAGTCAAAACTTGCTCACGGACCCCCAAGCAGTGTTCCCTTTAAGCTGCGCGATTGTGTGGCCCTGCGCAGATATCTGACAGACGCCACGCAGCAGTTTAGAATTACCGCGCAGCAACATTTGTTAAATATTGCACAAAAAATGGATGCTGTGCAACTTTGCACACGAGTTTTTGCACATGGACCAATGAAGCTTAGCGGGAACATTGCCCCCAAGTAAAAAAGCTACATAAATGCATAATACAAAAATTACAAATCCCAAAAAAAGAAAAAAAACCACATTTTGATGAAGTATTTATTAAAATTATAACTTTTGTTTAAAATAAAATTTAAAACAATTATTGACTTGGATGAACGTGGTGAGAATTTATGAGTGTATTTATGTCCAACTCAATGTTAGTGAATTGCAACCACAAATCCACAAATTTCAAGCACCAATTTCTAGTCGGTTTCTATTTTTTGTGACAAGGTTCATTTCGGCACTGAATCCTTGTGAATCCTTGGGAATATCCAAGTGAAGAATTTCTTCAAATCTTTTGTTCAGGTGTGCATGAAGAGTAATTTTGAAAAATTTGAAAACTGAGAACATTCTCCCCTTCCCAAGTTTTGTTTGTACAGAAAATGTTTTGCCTAGCTTTGATTAATTTTAATTGGTCACCTTTTATTTCAAATTAGTTTCGTAAACTCAAGCAAATAAATCAGTCATTTAGGCTATGTCATTTTTTGAGTTCATTAAATTTTGTCGCAAATCATTGACTTTCCAAGAAATTCCAACAATCAATCAAAGAGAGCATGATATCGATTTAAACTATTTTAAACATGTCTTTTATATAACCAACCCACTTCTGTGTTAATTAATAAACGATTATAGGCTTCGTCATTTTCCAACCCTTTTTTTGTCATTGAAGGCATTCCTTTTGATTTTATTAACTGCTCTAATAACATAATCTAGTGATCCATGCAATCGTTCACTAAGATTTTATGCGACTAAATGGCATCGATGAATGACACAATGTACTGAAAATACATTCGATACAGGTTGTTTTAAGTATGCCAGAAAGCCGGAGCACCATCAGTAGGAACAGAAATGATATAAGTCAAGGGTTTAGCTTTTACATCGAACAATCTTTTTAATTCAGTAAATAACGTTTCACCTTTCATATATTTTTCAAAACATTTAGCAAATAACAATTCTTGCCAAAATGTTTTCTCTTTTACAAATCTTCATAAACTAAAAGTAAAGCTTTGTTTCCTGGAAAATTGGACTCGTCAAGCTGTATGAAGAATTTAGATGTTTTTAAGTTTTATCACCTGAAGAATTTTCTACGTGCTGAGCCATTTCGTCAATATTTCTTTGTACTGTATTATTACTCAGTGGAATTTTAATATTGTTGAAAGCTGGGTTGTTCTTCATCAATAGTGTATGTCTTTCGGGACTACGGAATCAATAAAGAAATGTATCAATGTTATAAGAAGCACGCAGTGTTCCTTAAGCGTGAATCATTTGACATTGTTTTTATTACATAGAAGACTCATAGGTAAAATACTTTCCTGGTGATGAAGTAAAGCCATACTTTAAAATATTCAACATTGTATTGTAGGCATTTTTTCATCGGCTCACTCATCTGTTGTAACTGTTAATAATTAATAACTTTTTCAATGGAACTTTTTAAAAAAAGTTTATTAGATGTAAGGATACAATTTAGATGAATATAAATTCCGAAACATAAAAAATTACCCAACCCTTGTTGATTCACAATAAAAATTGTATTTGTGTGACCTCATAGGAATTCCGCATTTTTATGCATCAAACTTGACCTTTCAATAAACCATATAATATGATTCTTTATAGCTGTGGAAATTACCATAGCTCTACTTCCATTTCCAAGTAAAACAACATTGTATTCAATGACTGATAGCACCTCAGATAGTATTTAATTAGTAGAAAAGCATTCAGATTATATTTTCTTTATTGTTATGTATTTTAATTTCCATAATAATAAAAATGGACCACAGTTTTATATTTTATATCAAACCCTGACGTTGTTCAAGGACCCCCAAATCTATTTTAATTTTCCACGAATGGTACTAGGGACCCCTGGGGGTCCGTAGGGACCACTTTGGGAACCACTGATCTAGATCTATGTAGATATTTAAAAAATCACATGTTTAAAAAAAAAGGATAATAAGAGAACATTAAGCTTTTAGTAATTTACTTTGTAAAAATCAAAACAAGCAACTGAAAAATGTTTGACCCATTTTGACATTTTTTCTAAAATAAATCATTGGCCATCCTCACACTGTTTTATTTTTCATTGAATGTTTTCATTAGCTTATACTCTCCTCCATCTAAATTTTTATAAATATTACATTTTTGTGGAGCTTAGAGAGTGAACTAATATAAATGTGTATATTGGGGTGGGTGTGGAAAAAGCAGGAGATATTAAAATAACTTTCACATTTCTTGTATTTCCACAAAACTCAAATCAGTAACACATATATCTTTAAATCAGATTAAAATTAATATGAATAGTTAGATTGCTGTACGTTGGTTAGATTAAACTATAGACATTATTAATGCAATTAATTGGATAACTTAAATAATTTAAACCCTCCAAAAAATTAATTGTAAAAAATAGCCCTAAATAACTTTTAATTTCTTCAGCCTTAAACAGATTTTAATGCATTAATTTCAGATTATGACCATAAGTTTAAGTGAATTTACTTTCAGATATTTTAATGTATTTAGAAGTAATGTGTCTAAGACAACGTGACAAAATCAACACTAGATCATATGGGAATTTCAAACAAAACTGTTTCCTTTTATTTACTAAAACATTGATATTTAAAATATTGCTCTAAAATTTGGGTGCAGATAAATTTTGTTTAGTTTCTAGTCAATAGTCATCTTCATGTCTTTTCCCAGGTCCACAAGTGGACGCATTTCTAGTAGAAGCACCAGTGTCACACCTAAGATTTCTTCCAAGCCAGGAATACACTCTTCTTCGGCAGACCTCCACACCAGCTCAGGTTCTCGGTCAAGTGGCTCTCACATCTTAGACAGTAACCATACACCAGGCAGCGGGGTCATGCGTGACCATTCGGGCACGCCTCACAGTGCAATGAGAGTCGAGTCTGTGGATGTGCACAGTGATAGCTCCATGTCGGGGTCAAGGTCGCTCAACTCTCCACGGCTAGAGCATGGCCTGAGCATCGATCAGGACGTCATAGAGGCTGTCAATGCCAGAACAGAAGGGGCTATGACAGATGACGATGAGGAAGAGGACCTAAAGGACAGCTCATCTCTGAGTCAAGGACGTGAAGGAATGTCCCATGTGTCATCAGAAACAAAAGGTGCCCATTCTCTTCTTTCCCCTGATTTGAACTCTCCTGTCCGTTATGTTGGTCTTTACTCAGAGGTTGGCTCCCCTGACTACCATGGGGACAGGATGACTTCCCCCGAAGTTGATCCTTTGTACCATGACAGGGAAAGGGTTGTGTCCCCTGCTGGCCACACTAAACAGGAAGTAGCAGGAGTTCCAACTGCTTCTAGTGGCGAGTTCACACATGCTTGCACCAGTGAAGGGGATAGTAGTTATTTTAATCTGTGTAACAACAGTGATACATCTGTGTGTACAGGTGGTAGCCTACCTGCTAGTGTTCAGAATATCCAGTTACCCAGACCTAACCTTGACCTTAAGCTTACTAACATAACCTCATCGTCATCATCTTCCTTCATTACTGCATCATCAGAAATTAGTTCTGCAGACCCTCACCTTCCTGGTTGTCCACCTCAACCTCACCACGTGCCCCCTCCAAACACTCCAACTCCACACACCTCCAGCCACACACCACATCACAGCCACACACCACCTCACAGCCATACACCACCTCACAGCCACACTTCTTCTATCTCTTTCTCTCATAGTGCTCCATTAATAACCCCTAATGTGTCAGCCAGTCAAAATGTAAATGACCCAATCAATGATAAACCATCTAGAGCCCCAAAGAGTAGTCAATTCCAAGATGAGTTTAGTGGCAAATCCTCCCTAGGTCCACTCAAGTGTATCTTTAGCGCATTGTGACCATGATGAAGGACACAAGAAGGTAAGTTTGTCTGCCTTAGGGCAGCAGCAGTCAGAGGGGAAGGAGAGTGACCTGTCGCCCCCGTTCCCATCACCCCCACCACCCCTGTCACCTCAGTACATGGAGGAGGACATCAAGAAGAGCCTGGACACCAGCCCAAGCTCCTGCGTTACTGACACCGCCCAGAGCCGCCAGGAGAGCAAGGTGAGACTGTCATGTAGAGTGTCATCTTTAGATTCTAATAGCGTTAGCCCTGTTACCGTTTTTAAGGATAAATCCACTGTTAGCCTTCCACAGCCATGCCCTGAACTTATCGCTGACCATGTTGTAGGTGAGAAAATAGAATCAGACAAAAAAGTAGTGTTGGACAAGAAGGTTGAGTTGGATAGTGGAGGACTTAATTCAGAAAAGACACAAAAGCAGATAGGGAAGCTAGAAACATTAATAGATGAAAACATAGAAAAGTCAATAGATAAACTGGAAAAGCAAGAAGGTACCATAGTCAAGTCCACTGAGAATAAGGCTAAAACTGATCAAGTCAGGCAGGAAAAAGAAGGCAGCAGGACACCCAAAGAGTCAGTCCCTAAAAAGTTTCCCAATGGCAAGTTGGTTGGTGCAGGTGCTCCTGTCAAAGAACAATATCTTGAAACTGCTCAGGGCTCTAGCAGAAAATTATCAGCAGGAACAGACTTAATTGAGGACATTCCATACATCCTCCATCGCAGGTTAGATGGTCATAAGGACGAGACAGCTGTCTACAGTGTCTCAGAGACTGACAAGCTCAAAAGACAGAGGAGTAGCAGCCCAGCTACCAAGTCAGCTCCTCTGACAAGTGTTGCCCAAACAGAAAAATTGGCTGGGGAACAGGTTGGTAGCGAGACACCTAAGACTCCAGACAGAAGATGTTTAAGTCCTGATGTTGGGAGTGATGGGGGGAGTTTTCGAAGTAAAACCCCATCTGAAAAGTCCCCACCCCATCGCTATGAGTTTGTCCATGTGCACAAACTGCCATCAAGGACCAGTTACTCCTCTGTTGATGACACAACAAGCCCTTCAGCAGAGCAAGAGTTACTCCAGCACATGGAACATGGCCCTGTTGACACTGCCAAGATGGCAGAGGCCCACAAAGCTTCCCCTGAAAAGAAATCCAAACAAACGTCTCAAGAAACCTCTTTGAAACAAAAAGTGGAATCAAAGAAGTCAGATGCTGGTCAAACAGGTGAGGTTGAGAAAACTGAAGAGAGCCAAGCTGTAGATGGCAGTGAGGTTGCCGAGGAGGCTGATTCAGTAGTTGAACCCAATGAAAAGAAATCAGTAGTCTTAGAAGTCACTTTATCATCCCAGCCTGACAACTCACTTGTGCAGTCTCCTAAATCTGTGAGAGAGGATGTCCCTCAAGGTTGTGATAACATTCAGTTTTACAGTCCGAAGATACCTGGATCAAAAAGGCTGAAGCCGGCTATCAACATCTCAGCTGAATCTCCAGATGCAGCCCTTCCAAGAGCTGGGGCTCAGTTTTCAACATCAGAAGCAGGCACAAAAAATCCAACTGACCTTTCACTGCACCTTCAGTTCTTTGAAGTCTCTAAGCCACAGCCTTGTCATGGGCGGGAATCATCATCTGAAAGCAGTGTCATGTCCATCAAAGTTGTGCCCAATAGTTTACCTCTCATGTCCAGTCAAGCAGAGGACCATAACACTAATATTTTTGGAAAACCTCAGTCTCCATCATTCATTTCAGAGAAAACAGCACAGACTCCTCCTGACACTCGGGTCAGCAGCTCCCCTAACTGGGAAAAGAAATCTGAGGGGAAAGCCCTCAAGCACCGGGCACCTTCCCTTTCAGCCGCTGGGCGTAACTCGACCTCCAGCACATCCAGCTCAGACAACAATCAGTTTTTGATAGATCTTCCATCGCCAGCCGCAGCCTTGTTCTACAGCGACAATGACAGCCCACCTCCTACACAAAACAGAGTCAATGGGGGAACAAGTCCTCTCACTTTTTCGACATTTCGACCTGATCCTGTTGAGGATGTCCCAAAAGTTGACGATGTGCCCAAGGACAAGCTGAAACCAAACAGGTGGTCACTGCAAAGTGTGGAGGAATCTGACGAAGCAACTGACTACAAAGTCATCATGTCTGAGGGTGTGGTTGAGAAGAGTGCACTCAAGAAGAGGACATTTGATGATCCAGATAAACCCAAGGAACCCAAAAGAGTCAGCTGGCATGAAGATGGTGACCTCCAGCATAGCTACCACAGTGATGTGAGTATGACAGCGCAGAGGAGTCCAGTGGATGATTGTGATACCACTCTCTTTGGAGAAGGACTGTCCCTTGTTGACTCTGGGGATATCTTAGAGACCCTAGAGAACTTGCGCCAGCAAAACTCTGAAAGTGACATGACCAACTCGGGCAGCTCCGCCAGCACAAGTGATGGCAGTGATGAGGAGACACACAGCAATGCTAAACAGGTTTACATGCAGTATGCTGCATCCAAAGGATTGAATCAATCTAGCAAAGTGGGAACAATAGATTCTGATGTTAGTGGAATGAGTGAAGCTGGGAAAGGTCAAAGACGGGAGATCTCCCCTCTAGAGTCTCTGGAGCATCTAGGGTCACTTGAAGGAAGTTTTGGTAGCCGAAAATTTAGTGCAGATGATGAGAGTTATAAACCATCTAAGGATGGCTCACCTCTAGAGCCCCTAGAAAAACTGTCCAGCTTATGTGTTGATAACTTTGATGATGAGGGAGAGGCTGATGATGAAGATGATGAGCCAAACTTCCCTCCCCCTCCTCCAATTCTTGACATACCCGATGAAATGCTTATATCCTATGAGAGTGACCTGCCTTTGCCAGACATGGCTTACTCATCTTGTGATCCAGTCACTCCCAATCCAGAAGGCGATGGTATGGCAGCAGCTGCAGCTGGTGAATCAGAAGCAGGAAACATTGGAGATCTTGTAGGGGATATGAGCTACACAACTAGTGAGAGTGAGAGTGATTTCGATGCTGAGGTGGCCACCCAGCAGCTTAGGAGATCCTCTGCCAGCAACATAGCTAAGGAGGTTTCTGGGCGAATCCCAGGAGAGGCCAAGAAGTCTTTATGCTTCTCAGAATGTAAGAGGAAAGTGCAGGTCAGTAAAGCTTTCTTGTCTGGGTCTAAAAGGTCGCAAGATCTGCCAGAAGTGCTTTTGAAACCTGTCCTCCAGCAGCAGCCCCTTGGGGCAGGAGCACAAGTAGGGCAACCTTCTATTCATTTTGTTCAGAAATCTCAGCCCCTCCCCCACAAGTCAGGCCCTCCTCCTCCAGTGTTGCCCAAACCAAAGCCCCCGCCCACACAGCCAAGGTCTGGCCATATTCGTCAGCCCCAGATGGGCAAACTGAAGCATTACGATAGGACGAGGCACATGTCATCATCCTCGTCATCTTCATCCTCATCTGAACCAAGGCAACACCCTCCTCCCCCTGCACCTAGTTGACCCCAATTCACTGTTATCCATATTTAATCACTGTGATTTTATAGGGGGGACACTTCCTCTGCTGGTCTCACCATGGAGTAGCATTCGCAAAGTGAAAGAAACTTTCTTTGGCATGCATTCAAGTATCATTATGTCAATTCATCAATGTCATGCATCAGATTTGATACTAGGGTCAAGTATACAACCAAAAATGTATTTATATATTTCTATAAAATTAGTGAACTTGACATATCTGAGTCTATTGAACAAATCTGCAGTTGGTTGATGATGATGATGATGATAGTATTTATGATGATCATTTCTTCTTTATAATAATCACCTTGACTTGATGGCCTGTTCATGTTATCAGCATTCAGTAAAAAAAATTTTTTATTGAATATGAAACTTGGTCTTTTGAGAGGAAGAGCTTTGTTTATATTGATATACTGATGCCTTTGGTCACTACTGGGTCTAATGAACCAGGCTTTTTAAAGGATGAAAAGATTTATAACTGCTTGCCGGGGGCATTGGGGTGTTTAACAGTAAGGACACTTCCATGCTAATCCCACCTCTCCCTAATAAACATAAATATGATATTGTCATAGACTGCTAAAACTTATCAATTTCTGACCTCCAAATAAATAAACATGTTCTTGCATAAAATTCATAAATTGAATATGGAACATCAAAAATACTTTTTAATATTGTCCCATAACCTCGTCATTATAACCCCGTAGTCGTAGGGGGCTCTAATGTTTCCATTAGAACACTCTCGGGCTTGATAGACCTGGTGGACTTTCTTAGCGTTAGTCATTCATCAACATTTTTATAGTGGCTTTAACGTGGAATCGATCCCACGCCCCTCAGCTTGTGAGGCGAGCGCACTATTGACTTCGCTATCCAGCCGCCATTTATACATTTACTTTGAATATATTATAAACTAGATATTCCTCCCATTTTCAATGTTGGCAAAATAATATTTAAAGAACTGGTACTTAACTTCTCTCAAAAGACCTGTTTCCTTAAATGCTGCATATTATTAGTATTATCTTGTTTATTGTAATTTTACTGTTTGAAAAGCAATGGTTTTTATGTGGTTTTGGTTGGTTTTTTTTTAAATATAAAGTCATTGGCAAAAAAATTTTTCAGAGCCTTCCAATGTTCCCTTTAAGGTTGGTTGGTCAATGTGCAAAGTAAAAAAAAACTTTGTGCAAAGTTGCACAGCATCCATTTTTTGTGCTATATTTCACAAAATTAGCTGCGTGGTAATTCAAAACTGCTGCGCAGCTGAAAGGGAACATTGTAGCCTTCCTATTTTTGCAGTCATTATATCACATATCTTAAGGGTTTATAAATAATTTGAAAATGTATTTGCTCTTAAGATTATTGAAGATATTAATGTCTAAATTCTGTCCAAAAGAAAGATGTACATTGTACACTTAAAACCTTTAAATGTCACCAAAATTTTCAAAACTCAGTAAGGCCCAAGAAGAATTTATTTTTGATCTCATCAATAATTTCTTAATCTTTTTTAATCTCTTTCATCATTTCATACAATGTAACCAACATTTTATCTGCCCAGTTTTTGCTGCTGATCATATATATATATACTTAAACCTTTACATTTTACAGTAATTCTAAATTCAGATTAGAACATTTTACTTCTTGTTAGTTATACATAGATAGAATCAACAGCTAAGGTGCCAAATTAATAATTATTTTGACTGAGCAAAACTTGGTCAGAACATGTTGTTCATTAAAAATTAAAATTGCAATGTTAGTTGTTTATATTTGTTTGTGATCAGCTGCAATAAGCAATTTATGGGGCTTGACTCAATGAAACCATGTGAGGCAATAATTATGTGCCTGTTTTGTTTTCAAGTTAGTTTCCTATATTTATAATGACTATGTTATTTGATTTTTATGCTGTGCTGTTCATGTTGTTTTTGTTTTTTTAAAATAACTCAGTCTTACAGTGCAATATACATTTTTTGTACTATTCTCACTTCAAATACATTATTATCATTTATTTAAAGTGCAATAAACATCAGTTATATCACATTTTAGGTTTTAAAAAAGTGTGTGTTTTTTTAATTTAAAAGCTATTTTATGTAAAATTCAGTATTAAATATCTCATATAATTTTTTTGAAATAATTTTTTAATAATTTAATTGAGCAGGCAATACAATGTTATAGGTTATTGTAAAGTATGGGACGCAATAATCTTCTATTTTAAAATGAGAGTCTGTAATGTATAAATATTAAATAATTTTTCAATTTTTGAAATTATTTATCTCATATGATGGTTTTCTTATAGGGTCAGTCTGTATTACATTATTTTCAAAACTCTTTCATCATTCCCATTATTTTTGTCCCATACACAAAGCAGTAAAATCCATAATCTTTGTTATTCCTCAACTCTGTTAAGTTACTTAAAGTGTTAAATTGTAGAGGTGCACACACGTTCCCTACGATCAAAGGTTTTCATTGCATTAGCTAGTAATCTATAATGACATTTACTGTATTTAAAGAAATGACCCATAATGTTGAGATTATAAGAAATTCGCATGACTGAACCATGAGGGATAACCTCAATGTCTCGAATAAATAAGAAAGTACCTAAACATTTCTGCATGACTTCCTGTCTCTTCCTGTACAAACTAAGATCAATGTTTACCACAGCATTCAATTATTTCAATAGAAATGAAAGGGAAAAAGTAATTTATGGTTTATCCAAATAAAATTGCAATGTTCATTGTTACAATTTTATTAGAGATTCAATTTTATTTTTTCAGCTGTAAACTATTAAAAAAATATGTGCAGTTATTATTTGTACAATATAAATTGGTGAAATATCTGTTTTTCTAGTCTTCTGTCTCATATTTTAGCAAAACAAACAAACATTGCCAAATTTTTCTGTTCAATTTTAAACAGTTACATACATTGTACTGAGACTACTTTTTTTTCAGCATTCTTGCTTTTTCAAAAAAAACATTTTTTGTATTTAATTATAAAATTTAAAATTTTGAGTGCTTCAAACCATTTTATTTTATTGACAGTTAAATTAGGTCACTAATTTGTGACATACATGACCCTTATTTATTGAGTAGTATTTTTTTGATTCAATTAAACAAGCAAAGTTGTGTAAATATACAGTTAATTGTGATGTCCTAAGTTAAATCTGTTTTTAAATATATTTTTCTTTATATCTTGAATGAGAAAATCCTTGGACAAGTTATAATAATAAAGAAAAATCTGTTGTATCTATTTTCTTTCTAAATTCATTACTGATCTATATTTTCTAATTTATACCACTGAGTCAAAAAAGAGAAATTATAAAACTCTTCATTCATATTGATCCCAATAAATGTAATCACAAAACAATGACATGAAAAAAGGTTGTAACTCATCAATAGTCTCTCACGTTTGTTACTGAATATGTATGATGCCATCATGAAATATCTGTCCCTCTGACTGGTCTCGTGGTCAGCACTAGGACTTCCAATACCTGGACCTTGTTCTTGTGCAGGTTAATCCTGAGAACTGCTTCTGTTGAGAGACAGGGCTGGGACTAGGGTACTGAATCAAAAAACAATTGCTGATAAGCAATTATTTAGCCAATTCAATGTAAATTTTAGAAGACCAACTTTACAAAATTTTTCCTTATTTATTTTATTATAACTCATTTTTATGTGTGCATTTGTAAGAACAAGGATTTTTTTTGCTTATATGACTGCCTGAGTTAACATGTTATGTTTCTGTTGGTAATTGTTAAAAAAACTTTCCTTGCTAGAGTTATTTAATGCTTTGCTTGAATATTTTCTGCAATATTTTTTTTAACTTAATGTCTAATAACAGGAAGGGCTCAAAGAGAACACATTTGATAACTACTATTGCCACTTTGAGATCAATTTTAAATAAGGTAGTTTAAAAAAAAATGTAATGTTCTTTGATCCAACAATAAGATCCTATATATTGAAAGTCCTAGTCTTCTTCTCAAGAGTTTAATTGTTCATGTTTACATTCAATAAATTAACCACTTTTAGAGGTTTGGAATAAAACTTTGATAATAGCTGGCTCATTGGGTTGATTTTCTTACCATAGTAATGGTTTATCTGTACCTTCTGTTGCAAAGTAAGCATTTATGTACGCAAGTAGTTGAGATATATGAAATAATGTTATTATATCCTTCTAAATGCCACTTCATATAAATCCTAGATTTATTCTATGGCTCGTAACGGCATTTCACACAAACTGCAATAAATGGTAAAAACTAAAAATTATTTTTAAACTAATCAAATTATAATTTTAAAAAAATTATGATATTATTTTTTAATTTATTTGTTTTTATCCCCTAAATCAAGACAATCCACACGATCAAGAGCCGGAATTGTATTATTTGAGAATGTTAATGTTTGAAATGATCTGACACAAGGCTAACATTCCCAGGCTGTTTAATATCTCCAGCCAAGCAAATTAATGTTATAAAAGATTACTGTGAATTCCTTGAATCTAGACTCAGATTAATTTTTTTATAGCACCTAAAGGGGTAAGGGTTTGCACAACAAAAAAAAAGAGACACATTTGCTTTTTAAATTCTCCTTGTAATCAATCTCATTCAACTTTTTAATTTTCATTCATAACCAGCCAAAGACTCACATTTGCCATTATCATTAATAATGAATGTTCAGAAACCCTTCATTAAAAAGAAAAGCTTGCTTAAATTGAAGGAATCTTATAAAGATAATATAAGTGCTGTTTTAAAAATAAGTGTCTTCGAAAACAAAATTTTATTTTAAAAAGTCATGCATTTACCATTTTGAATGGTGTGGTTGATAAATACACCAGATATCTCCAAGGTCCTGATGATTACCACTAGCTGGAAGCTGAATATGGACTGCCTGGTAATTGAAATGGCTGTCTTTTTTCATAACTGTTGTTTTGGATGCATGTCGGCCAGTGTTTTCACATATTAAAATACATCTTTGGGTCAAGTATGGGGCCGTCCATAAACTACGTCACCTTCCAGAGGGGGGGAGGGAGTGTAAGAAAGTGTGAAATTTTTGTGATGGGGGAGGAGGGTCCGGCCATGTGTGACGTCACGGTGTTTTATATTAAATTTTAATTATTTTTTTAATAAAAAACAAAATTTTTGTTAGAAAGTGTGACGTACTTTAGGGGGCATCCGAGATTTGTGACAAGGGGGAGGGGGGAGTTAAAATGGTCAAAAATAGTGTGTTGTACTTTATGGACGGCCCCTATACAGGTTGCTCTGGGGGGGGGGTGTTGTAATGCCAGCTCTTTGAAGTGGTTTAGGAAAGAAATTCAGTAAATGCAATATTTCAGTAAACCAAATTTTTTGTGTGTAAAATTTAGGGATCGAAATTATATCAAAAATTAGTTTGCATTTAGTTGTATAAGTATCTTCTTTTGCATACCTGTCTCCTCGCCCTCTTTTTTTCTGCTTCTTAAAATTAACACATTCCTTACTACTTATCCTACTTGTGTTTTTTTAATCAGCTCAGTTAGATCCAGTAGTTTAGTAATAATAAATATTTTATTTTACTGTTGCTTGGTATCTTTCAGAAAATTACTTATCAGTTGAAAATAGTGTTAAAAAAAGATTTATTTTTTGTTACGTTACAAACAAAAGAAAAAATAAATTTCACTTTAGGAATTTTCAAATAGTTTTATTGTTTTCAGCATTTTCCTTCTACTTTGATATTCATTTAGCCAAATAGGAAATAAACATAGGAATTGTATAAAAGAAATAAATATAGGCATTGTAATTTTTTCATTTTGTGGCTAGATAAAATTAAGGTATAATTTTGTGTTCTTTTTAGAAAGTATTTCAATATCAGTACATATTTATCTGGATTGCCTTTTTTCCTAGATAACTGATTCGCTGAATTTTTCCTTTGAAAAATGCCTTTAAAAAAAAATTATACATTCAGTACATAGATTTCAATTTTTGTTTCATATTTTGGAGTGGTTAATTTTTATTTTTTACTGAAAAATAAAAAAACTAAATTATTATCAATTATTAAAATCCTTTTTTCATACTTGTATTATGTGCATCTGACTTGATAACTGTTTTTTTGTTTGTTTTTTTAAATTATTTTTTTTTAAATTCTCTTTTGCGAATGACTTCATACAATATTGTTGTATTTTATTATTATGTTATTTTTTTCTTCTACTTTTTTAGATAACTGATATTATTTACCATGTGATCTTTATTTCTCTTTTTTTTTGGTGGTTTTTTTTCTGTTTGATTTGTTTAAAATCTTTATTTTAAAGCTTTTTTAGGTTGATTTTTGTCATGGATCATTGTTGATTATTATTACAAGTATCATTGCTGTTTAACCATTGTAAGTGCTTACATTGTTGTATCTGTGCACAGCTGTTTCATGTGCTTCCATTTCATTATGGTGTTACTGTGTTTTATTCCCTACTTTCAATGTCATTGTAATTGCTGCATACATATAAATTTTAAAAAATTGTGTAGTTAAGTATGTCAATATCTCATATTTAAACCAAGGTTATATCAAAACTGTAAAATTTAGTGGCCTCTGACTGGCCAAAATATGTAGTCATTTGATTTTGATTGGCTGACAAAACCCCTCCCACACTCACATCTATTGGTTACCCTAATACAAAACTGTTTATCATCCTACTCAAATATTCATTACTGCATGTTCACATTGACCAATTAACATGGTTAGAGTTGAGTGGTAGTTATGGCAACCAGCCCACTGCTGCCAGGTGTCTGATCTTACATTTATGTGTTGATTCTGTCTGCCCTGTGAACTCATTGGCTCAACTTAAATCATGACTTGTAACCTCACTGGTTTGTTTCTATTACATTATTTGTCCTTACATTTTAAATATTTGTTTCTCATTATCATCTTATAATTTAGAAGCTAAATCTAATTTTCATAAGGCTCTTTCATGAGCCTACTTTGAATCATCAAGTTACAAGTGTGTTTGTTTGTTGTTGTTTTTAAAAATAATTATTATTTGTTTGTTACTGATTTTTAGAATTTTATGAATTTCTTTTCAACTTAGATTCATAAACCCATTTCATTTACCCAGAACCTAATAAACTTATCCCTTAATTTTCTCTTGAACTTGAATCCCACAAATTTCCTCCAAAATTAATTAATCTTTCTTATACGGAACATTGAGTTTAATCCCTACTATGAGTCATTACCAATTAATTATTAAAAACCATCTAGCCCTTTTAAAATACAGCAAACAATGTATACCATAGAAGAAACTACACACTGCCCGGTATCAGTGGTGTAATGATTGGTGATTTACTAGACTGCTCCAAGTCAAATTTCTCTATTATTTTTCCTCTCTGCTCTGTGCACTACTTGTTGACCATTGCTCTGTGAGATGGTAGGTGGGTGTAGGACCTCCCTCTCCACCAGCCAATATCTTGTCAGCCTTTTTTTTAAAAACTTGGTGAGGTTATTGCTGTATTTAAAAAAAAGAAAATTATTCATCATTGATCCAGTGTGTGGGGAAGAAATGTATTTAATTTTGTTAAACTTTGGATTGTCTTGTAGAGTTAAGTATTTCTTTAAATTACTGATCTTCAAGACATCAGTGTTTCTTTAATCGCTGATCTTCTAGAGTTGAGTATATCTTTAATCACTGATCTTCTAGAGTTTATTATTTCTTTAATCACTGAACTAGAGCAGGGGTCACCAATTTTTTTTCATGCAAGTGGGATGGCTGACAAAATGACTAGTGCGCTGGAGGCATAACCATTCTAGAGGAAGTTCTAAGTTTTCCCTTCCATGATGATAATCAATAATCGTGGGTCAATGGAGGGCACTAAAACTAAAATATTTTTTTGTAATTAATAATTTTTTAAAAAAAACATCAAACATTTATTTTCTTAAAAGTTATCAACTTAATAAAAAATTATTTTTTATTACATTAAACAACGTGAACCTCTCAGTCCAACTTTCAAACACACATCTTTCTCTTAGGTCATCCTTTGACCACCTTTTCTCTCAGCTCATCCTTTGACCACCCACAGTCCTCTCAGCTCATCCTTTGACCAGCCACAGTCCTCTCAGATCATCCTTTGACCGTCCACATTCCTCTCAGCTCATCCTTTGAGCACCCACTGTCCTATCAGCTCATCCTTTGACCAGCCACAGTCCTCTCAGATCATCCTTTGACCGTCCGCATTCCTCTCAGCTCATCCTTTGAGCACCCACTGTCCTATCAGCCAACCCTTCCACCACCCACAGTCCTCTCAGCTCATCCTTTGACAACCCACAGTCCTCTCAGCTCATCCTTTGACCAGCCACAGTCCTCTCAGATCATCCTTTGAGCACCCACTGTCCTATCAGCCAACCCTTCCACCACCCACAGTCCTCTCAGCTCATCCTTTGACCACCCACAGTCCTCTCAGCTCATCCTTTGACCGTCCACATTCCTCTCAGCTCATCCTTTGAGCACCCACTGTCCTATCAGCCAACCCTTCCACCACCCACAGTCCTCTCAGCTCATCCTTTGACCACCCACAGTCCTCTCAGCTCATCCTTTGACCGTCCACATTCCTCTCAGCTCATCTTTTCACCACCCACAGACTCTCAGCTCATCCTTTGACCACCCACAGTTCTCTCAGCTCATCCTTTGACCACCCACAGTCCTCTCAGCTCATCCTTTGACCCCCCACAGTCTTCTCAGCTCATCCTTTGACCATCCGCAGTCCTCTCAGCTCATCCTTTGACCATCCACAGTCCTCTCAGCTCATCCTTTGACCACCCACAGTCCTCTCAGCTCATCCTTTGACCACCCACAGTCCTCTCAGCTCATCCTTTGACCCCCCACAGTCCTCTCAGCTCATCCTTTGACCATCCGCAGTCCTCTCAGCTCATCCTTTGACCATCCACAGTCCTCTCAGCTCATCCTTTGACCACCCACAGTCCTCTCAGCTCATCCTTTGACCACCCACAGTCCTCTCAGCTCATCCTTTGACCGTCCACATTCCTCTCAGCTCATCTTTTGACCACCCACAGCCTCTCAGCTCATCCTTTGACAACCCACAGTCCTCTCAGCACATCCTTACACCACCCACAGTCCTGTCAGCTCATCCTTTGACCATCCACATTCCTCTCAGCTCATCCTTTGAGCACCCACTGTCCTATCAGCCAACCCTTCCACCACCCACAGTCCTCTCAGCTCATCCTTTGACCACCCACAGTCCTCTCAGCTCATCCTTTGACCGTCCACATTCCTCTCAGCTCATCTTTTGACCACCCACAGCCTCTCAGCTCATCCTTTGACCACCCACAGTTCTCTCAGCTCATCCTTTGACCCCCCCCCCACAGTCCTCTCAGCTCATCCTTTGACCATCCACAGTCCTCTCATCTCATCTGACCATCCACAGTCCTCTCAGCTCATCCTTTGACCACCCACAGTCCTCTCAGCTCATCCTTTGACCACCCACAGTCCTCTCAGCTCATCCTTTGACCACCCACAGTCCTCTCAGCTCATCCTTTGACCGTCCACATTCCTCTCAGCTCATCCTTTGACCATCCACATTCCTCTTAGCTCATCTTTTGACCACCCACAGCCTCTCAGCTCATCCTTTGACCGTCCACATTCCTCTCAGCTCATCCTTTGAGCACCCACTGTCCTATCAGCCAACCCTTCCACCACCCACAGTCCTCTCAGCTCATCCTTTGACCACCCACAGTCCTCTCAGCTCATCCTTTGACCATCCACATTCCTCTCAGCTCATCTTTTGACCACCCACAGCCTCTCAGCTCATCCTTTGACCACCCACAGTCCTCTCAGCTCATCCTTTGACCGTCCACATTCCTCTCAGCTCATCCTTTGACCATCCACAGTCCTCTCAGCTCATCCTTTGACCATCCACAGTCCTCTCAGCTCATCCTTTGACCACCCACAGTCCTCTCAGCTCATCCTTTGACCACCCACAGTCCTCTCAGCTCATCCTTTGACCGTCCACATTCCTCTCAGCTCATCTTTTGACCATCCACAGCCTCTCAGCTCATCCTTTGACAACCCACAGTCCTCTCAGCACATCCTTACACCACCCACAGTCCTATCAGCACATTCTTACACCACCCACAGTCCTATCAGCACATCCTTACACCACCCACAGTCCTATCAGCACATCCTTACACCACCCACAGTCCTATCAGCACATCCTTACACCACCCACAGTCCTATCAGCCCATTCTTCCACCACACACATTCCTCTCGGTATATCCTGCCACCACACACTGTCCTATCAGCCCATTCTTCCACCACACACATTCCTCTTGGTATATCCTGCCACCACACACTGTCCCCTCAGCTCCTCCTTCAACCACACACATTCCTCTCAGCATATCCTGCCACCACACACTGTCCCCTCAGCCCATCCTTCCACCCAAGCAATATTTAAAAGTAGGGCTGCGGAAATTAACTATTAATTTCTGGATTAATCGTTAAAAATTTTTAACGATTAAAATTTTTTTTATTGATTAATCGACCCACCACTTATAAATGTACTGAAAGTCAAAAAGTAAAATATTTCGGCCGATAAATATAAACTAATTTCTGGATGATTACACGAACATTTTGGTTTTAAACTATTCACTTACATGAATTTTCTAAATGTTGATAAAGGTTATTGTTATCCTTTGAGAGAAATCGTTTGCCTACCATGCAATGTTTTTTATAAATTTCCAAAACAAATCGTTTTGAGGAAGAAAAAACACTTATGCCACTGTGTCCATTCGGTTTCTGTTAATCTGAAAAGCGGAACATTTTCTGATCTAAAAAGATTGCTCACTTACGATTTTTTTCCTTTCAAATCCCAACCATGATTTTAACCTGCTAAGCCTGGTAAACTCAACAATCCTACCTAACACACTCCTTCTTAGACACTCTTAGCTGACACACTTCTTCCTATACACTCCTACCTGACATACATCTTCTAATGCACTCCTATCTGACACACTACTATCTAGACACTCTACCTGAAACAATCATTCTTAGTCACTCCTACTTAACAGACTTCTTCCTAGACACCCCTACCTAACACAGACCTACCTAAATGCTCATATATTACAATACTTACATTCCTCTTTATTACACTGCATACTACATGTAATTCTTCCTTAGCACAATCCACTTAAAACACACTTCCCTCTTTTTGGCCTGATACACTCTCTGCTAAATTTTACTCCCTAATACACTTCGCACTAAATCCTCCTTGTATACATTGTCTTGTACACACTTCACCCAGACACACTCTTCAACAGCATATTACTTCCTGGTACTATCCTTGATGTTTTGGTACACTCTTTCAACAGCATATTACTCCCTGGCACTCCTCAATGCCCTGGTACACTCTTCAACAGCATATTACTCCCTGGTACTCTCCTCAATTTTTTGGTACACTCATCAACAGCATATTACTCCCTGGCACTCTCCTCAATGCCCTTGAACACTCTTCAACAGCATATTACTCCCTGGCACTCCTCAATGCCCTGGTACTCCTCAATGCCCTGGTACACTCTTCAACAGCATATTACCCCCTGGCACTCTCCTCAATGCCCTGGTACACTCTTCAAGAGCGGATTACTCCCTGGCACTCTCCTCAATGCCCTGGTACACTGTTCAACAGCATATTACTCCCTGGCACTCTCCTCAATGCCCTGGTACACTCTTCAACAGCATATTACTCCCTGGCACTCCTCAATGCCCTGGTACACTCTTCAACAGCATATTAATCCCTGGCACTCTCCTCAATGCCCTGGTACACTCTTCAACAGCATATTACTCCCTGGCACTCTCCTCAATGCCCTGGTACACTCTAAACATCATATTACCACCTGGTACTCTCCTCAATGCCCTGGTACACTCTTCAACAGCATATTACTCCCTGACACTCTCCTCAATGCCCTGGTACACTCTTCAACAGCATATTACTCCCTGGCACTCTCCTCAATGCCCTGGCACACTCTTCAACAGCATATTACTCCCTGGCACTCTCCTCAATGCCCTGGTACACTCTTCAACAGCATATTACTCCCTGGCACTCCTCAATGCCCTGGTACACTCTTCAACAGCATATTACTCCCTGGTACTCTCCTCAATGTTTTGGTACACTCTTCAACAGCATTTTACTCCCTGGCACTCTCCTCAATGCCCGGGTAAACTCTTCAAGAGCATATTACTCCCTGGCACTCTCCTCAATGCCCGGGTACACTCTTCAAGAGCGTATTACTCCTGGTACTCTCCTCAATTTTTTTGGTACACTCTTGAACAAAGTATTATTCCCTGGCACAATCCTGAATCTTTTAATCCCTTACACACACCTCAAAGTATTTTTCCAGACACACTCCTGAGCAAATTACTTTCGTATTACTCCATGACACACTTTTCCTTTATGTTTAAAGAGCAACAAAGCCCGTCCAAGGACGTTCCGCCACCGTTCGGTGGCATATTGTAACTCCCCTCCAACAGCCGTCTCGACCGGCATTACATGTGCATCGCGTCAAAAATACTATTCATTGTAGTTAAAATAAATAACTCGTAAAAACAGAGCTTTTTTGCTATAAATCCCAACACGCATAACTCAAAATAAAGTCTTGGAAGAAATACTGCACCACAAATAACTCGTTTTGAACGTCCGCGTAAATGGCGTAAACGTGTTCAATATGATTGGCTGTAGGAGTCATCTATGTTTGAGGGACCAATCGCTATAGATGACCGGACAGAAAGGACAGAAACTTGCCTTTTATTATATAGGATGTACTACCACCTGACACACTTCTCCTTAATGTATTACTCACTGACACACTTTCCCGTAATGTTTTACCACCTGACACACTTCTCCTTAATGCAGGGGTCTCCAAACTTTTCAGCCGGAGGGCCGGATTAACTGTAAAACAGCGGTTTGGGGGCCAAATAAGAAAAAATCAAAACATACATGTTGTTTTTAAGTATATATTTAATATTATTATATTTATAATATTAATATTATTTAATTTTATATTAAATATTATTTAATAATACATGTACATTGATGCACTGCACATGAATACATGTATTAGTGGGAATGGTGAAATTGTTTCCTGGATGCAAAAATATTAGATATTTCTGGCTTTAGATTTGATGTCCCTAACATCAACAGTGACCTGAGATTATCATCAGACAAGTTAGTTCTCAAATTGTTCTTCACGTATTTCATCCTCAAAAATGTCTGTTCGCACAAGTATGTTGTTCCAAAGATTGAAAGGTATCTTGATGCAAAAGCTTTGACATTAGGAAAGTCTTCGTTGGACAAAAACTGGAAAAAACTCGAAAGCCCTTCTTTGAACTTGTCCCTAAGGAAGTCATTTGCTTGCAAATCAATCACCTCAAGCTGCAGTTCATCTGAGCAACTGGCCACATCTGCTTCAAATGGATTTTGAAATAGCCTAACTTCTTCTGCCTTTGAATCCAAGTCAGAAAACCGCTCCTGAAACTGCAGCTGGAGGACTTTGATGATCTCGCATGCAAATGATGTGGGGAACTCAGCTGTTGCTTCAGCCATGAAGACCTTGCACTGCTGAAAGTGTGTCAATTTGTTGGCCTGTACTTGTTCCAAAAACAAGACAAGTTTAGCTTTGAAGGCCTTTAGGTGATTGTATAGATCAGAAACTAGATTTGTCTCTCCTTGAAGTTTTAGGTTCAGAAATTTTAAATGACCAGTAATGTCTGCAGAAGGCCAATTTCCATACCCACTCTTCATCAGTCAGTAATGGCTGTGGTTTTCCTTTACTTTCTAGGAAGTCATGTATTTCCTTTCTTAATTCAAATACTCTACTCAGAACTTTCTCACAACTTAGCCATCTTACTGCTGTATAATATGGTAAATCTTGCGATTCTGTGTCTGTATCTTTCAACATGTCTCTGAACTGTCTATGGTTGAGCCCATGTGACCTTATTAAATTCACCATCTTCACCACAGGATTCAGTACACTGCTAATCTCCACATATTTAGCACACAAAGTTTGCTGGTGAATAATACAGTGCAGGAACATTGGTTGTGGAATGTGTTTCTCATTACATATCTGCTTCACTTGTCCAACCAAGCCTTTCTTTATGCCACTCATGTTCTTTCCCCCATCAACAGTCACGCAAGTCAAGTTAGTCCAGTCCAAGTTATAATCAACAAATGTTTTTCCCAATTCATTGAATATATCCTCTCCGGTAGCTGTGCCATATATGCTATGTACAGAAGCCAGCTCTTGTGTTATGTTCATGTCTTCATCCACACCTCTAATGAACACAAGCAGTTGAGAGGTGGAACAGCTGTCCAGCGATTCATCCATTGCAATTGAAAAATGGCGAAACCGGCTTGCATTTTTCGCTAATTGAGTCATGGTATTTGCACCCATAGCTACATTTTAAAATTCTTTGGACTTTTCTGGGCAAAGTTCCTCAGCTACCTCCAACAAACATTCCTTCACTACTTCACCCTCTGTAAATGGTTTGCCACTTTTAGCCAGGACACAGGCAACTTTATAACTGGCCTTTGTTTTAAGGATTCATTTTCATTTGAGGATTTAGTGAAAATTTTCCTGAAATGTGAGTTGATTTTTTAATTTTGAAAATTTTTCAGCACGGACTTTACCCTTCAGCTGTGCATATTTCTCCCGATGTTTGCTATCATGATGACGGCGCAGGTTGTATTCTTTCATCACAGCCACGGTTTCATTGCAAATCACACAATGCTTTCTCGTCGGATTTGATGAAGAAGTATTTCAAACTCCAATCATCTTGAAACTGCCGACACTCATTGTCTATTTTTCTTTTCCTCTTCTCGGCCATTTTCGGGTTCTAAAAATAAAAGTGAATTCAATATGAATAAATAGTGAAACTGTAAGTATCTTGCACACAATATCGCTCAAAAATGAACACTGGTAAATAATTATCACTAATTAAAATAGAGTGCAACACATTTCACAATTTTGACCAATATACATACTGTATAACACCAACAATATGACAACGTTTAGTACGTTCCTTAGTCCGATATACATATGCATACATACTATTGCCCATGTGCGTAATGACAAGTCACATTGAGTTCACATCTCTTTTAGCTTTGGCCACATATTTAAACTTTATAACACTAGGCCAGCAAAATATATCAATCATTATCCATACCATGAAAGAATGTAAATTATAATAGCAAAGAAGAGAAAGAAAAAATATATATTAAGTATATAACATATATGGGCAGTAGGTATGTACACTAGTGTAATAATTATTATCCTTATTTTTCATAACGAAACTGAAACTTACATTCGAGGGACAACTGTATGCAGTAGCAACACTATTTTTTTTAATTGAAAAAATATCACCCACCTTTTAATTTTCCTTTGTTCACCGTAGCGCTGTTTGACTAGCGGTAATGCGCGCCTTGATAGCACTCTCTTTAGTTATGAAATCATAGAAAGTAGATACTCTTATTTAGTAAGAGAAGCTTTAGTAGACTTCCGGAAACGGCGGTGTTTTCGCTAGTGTTATTCGCAAATTTTTATTGTAAAATACAGATTAAAATATAATATCTTTAAAATTGATTACAAGGTCTCCAGGGGCCGGATCAGAGAGCCTCGCGGGCCGTAGTTTTGAGACCCCTGCCTTAATGTATTACTCACTGACACACTTTTCCTTAATGTATTACCATCTGACACACACCTGTTGCACTCCTTTGAATCGACTGCAAAAAAATTGCGGAAGAGTCTTATAAAATTCTTAAAAGAGTGTGATGAGTCGAATTTAGAAAAAATTTGAAAACTTTTTTTTATGTGAAAGAGTTTTTAAATATCAGAGTGCAATGAGCAAGGTGGACTTACATGGATAGTGTTAGCGCTAAAGAGGAGAGCCATCATCATGATGCACACATTCACGCCCTGTTTCACTATCACTTTCCCCACCTCTGGAAAATGGCTTGTGGATTTTAAAAACTGATCTAAAAACAGCATTCTAATTCAAAACAAGAATAATTTACAAGCAGTCTTCTTGAGAAAATGTGTTTATTAATGCTGTCAGAGGGACTACTTTGATGTGTTTATTAAAACTGTCAGAGGGACAACTTTGATGTGTTTATTAATGCTGTCAGAGGGACCACTTTGATGTGTTTAATAATGCTGTCAGAGGGACTACTTTGATGTGTTTAATAATGCTGTCAGAGGGACAACTTTGATGTGTTTAATAATGCTGTCAGAGGGACAACTTTGATGTGTTTAATAATGCTGTCAGAGGGACAACTTTGAGCCCTGTCATCCATTTTTGGTCAGGTAGCAATGTTCCCTCTAAGGTTCGTTGGTCTGTGTATAAAGTAGAAAAGCTTGTGTGCAAAGTTGCACATCAATTTTTGGGCAATATTTTATCTCCCTCTGTTACTTTAAAAAAAAATCTTTTTAAGACATTTTAACTCTCTTCCCACCCTTTCACTCCCCAAGAAATGACAGATTTTTAATGATGGTACATTTTTCTTTCCCCCAAAACCAGCACAATCTGTCAGCATCTTACTCTAGGCCAGGGGTCTCAAACATGCGGCCCACCAAATGGATTTTTGTGGCCTACCAGACTTGTGCAAACTTACCTTTCCAAAGATTCAAGTATATATTTACACACACACATTTATGTATGTAATTTAAACCAACTGTTTATTATTGTGAAGCTGAATTCGAGCTTGAGTTGGGTCGGCAATGGCAGCAATGACGAAGTTAAAAAAATATGGGACAGCAAAAACATTAGCCTGCCAATAAAGCTCAGACTTTACAGAGCCCTTGTCAAAACCATTGTCCTTTATGGATGTGAGACCTGGACACTAATGGCAACCAATGAAAGCAAGCTGCAGGCATTTGAAAACAAATGTATGAGGAAAATTCTCCAGATCTCCAAATTAGAACACAAGACCAATGAATATGTCTGGGACAGACTAAACTGTTGCAGGTCATCAAGAAACCATCATAACAATTAAGAGACGTAAGATGGCATGGCTTGGTCATGTACTGCGACATGATACCCTGACAAAAATTATCCTTCAAGGCACTGTAGAAAGGGGTTAAGCGAAGAGGTCGACAGCGGAAAAACTGGCTTGACAACATAAAGGAATGGACAGGGATGAGATTGCACGAATTTCTGGCCGCCGCTTAAGATAGGAAAATGTGGAGATCGTTGTCTGTTGATGTCTCCATGTGCTCCCCCCAACAACCACAAGGGTCATGGGACTGATGATGATGATGATGAATAATGATAGTTCCCTTTGATATAATTCTTTGAGTCTCAATTGTAAATTGGCATATCATTAGTGATAAGTAGGAAAATGAGTTAAGATGTATGAAGTGTTTTTGTTTACTATGGTGAGGTTGAAAAAGGGTACATGCCTTCATCCGAGTTTGAAACCCCTGCTCTAGGCCATAAGGGTAAATTTAAATAAGAGGTCAGCCACTTTATGCTAGTTTTGTTTACTTGACATAACTTTTTAAAAAACCCACCTCTTTTTGTGTTTTTTAGGTTTCTGATAATTCTTTAGAAGAACCAATTTTACAATACATTTACCTACCAGTAAAGATTTTTCCTCTGCCCCAAAAATTGCAGGCTCTATACTAACTTTAAAATTTATTAACATTGAGGTGTCTGTAAAATGGGTTCAGAACTGTAATGATGTGGCATGATGCATGTGTGTGTTCATGAGCTTGAGATTAGTGGATTTGATGACATGACCCACTTTAATATTATTTTGATCTGTACCAGATTGTCATTCATGGCATGGGCTATTGTCATTGAAACATCAACTGTGCTGTCATCATTGGTTTCTTTGGATGTGGTGTTGTCAGGCTTCTCAAATTGTGTCTCTGTGTCTCTTTATTATTTATTTGTTAAAGATATTTTTAACTAAATGCTGAAATGATTTTTCTACCATAGGGGTTCTAAATTGTTGTGCATTATGCATTCTTTAAAAGTATCACTTTTAACCTGCTGATGATCAAACTTTGTCACAGGGTATGAACCAATACGAAAGTTCTGTGGTAAACGTTTATGAACCACCACCATTTAAATTGTGCTACAACAGTACTTGTGCTTCTACTATACTTAAGTTTTGAACAAACTGAACATAAATTTTAGTTGGAAATGAAATCTTTTGATGATCAAACTTTTATCTAAGGCCACCCTTCTAGAAAAGGTTTTGATTCTATTCCCTTATGTATGCATTCACCGCCCGGGGCAGAAACCAGTTTTGCGGCCCCCACACCCTCAGGTAAAAATATGTTGCAACTATAACGGAAAGAGAGTTTATTGGAAAGTAATGATGAGGACATAAGTCCATTTTTATATTAAAACTACATGAGAAACTTTAATTTCTTGATCAAAAATTGCAGTATTCTGCTTTTCCTCATGGTACAATCTTTGATGTATTACTCTTGTTAGTCATGACATGGTCAATAGCCAAAATAGCTATAGATTAGTCAATCTTCCTGTATTCTTTGTTGATAGTAATTAATTTTTCATTAACTTAATTTTAGAAAAGCTTCTTACGCAGCTGGCATAACTTGCGGCAGTCGTAAGAAATATTTGAAGTGCAAATGTTATTATATTAGTCATGGTTACTTTGAGCCAAACTGCACAGAACGCTCAAAAATTATAAATAAACACACCTTGGCGGCCTTATTGGATGAAAATGTCAGCAAATGCGGAAATGAAATTTTGTTCGAATATTTTTTGAAGTTTTCAGTACGGAAATGATTTTAAAAATAAATCATAAATAGTGCGGTAATCGGTTTGGGAAATTCAAACCGATTATCTCTTTCAAAACCGATAATTGGATTTCCGATTATCGTTTAACATCCTTAATCCTGAAATCTAATGCTTTGCCTCTAACAGCAATTAGACCTTCCCAACAGTATGTGGACATGGAAAAGAATGCATAACAACCTTTTAGTATACCAACAAAATTTTTAGAGTTCATTTCATTTAGATCAGCATGTTAAGAAACCAAGTTTAATGACCTGTTCAAGCAAAGTACTTAACTAGACATTGAGATTAAAGTCTCTCTTGAACTCCTGTATGCTTTCCAGTTATGAAGTAGTAATAACTCATGTTTGGCCTCTGCAGTCCAATATTTTAACCAAGACCTTCAGCTTACCCCTTTTCCCATGAAAATGGATTGGTTCCAGAATAGTGCCTTTATTTGCATTCGTATTGTCCTTTCTGTGACCGCGAAAAGCTAAATTCTGTTGTGCCAAGATTTAATATGTCAAACAATCTAACAAGATCTTCTTTTAAATGTTGTTTTTCTTTTTACAACGTATTGTTCTTTTTTAATAGTCCCTTCCTTTTTAAGTCCACTTTCTAATTCCTTCCAGCAAAAAACTTTGGTAATGTTAAGTAGTTGATTCATTAATGGCTACTTTGGGATTTAACTTCTGCCATTTATTAAATCCGTTAGATGAGCAATTTTGTTCATTCTTTGTCTTTATACAAAGCAAAAGACATTCAAATAACACAAATGATGCTTTAAGAAAAGAATAAGCACGGGCACGGTGGTCGAGTGGCATGCACGCTCGGCTGATGTAGCGATGGTCACGGATTTTAATCTCGGTGAAGGCATGGATTTGTTCCTGGGGTCAAGGGTGTCCCTGAGTCAACGCCAGCTCAGAATTGGTACTTTACACTTGTAAGATAAACAAAGGTGGTTGGGGATTGCACGGAACCCTCATAACTGTGGCCCTTATGAATTACTTGCCCACAGACCGGCATTGTCTGTGAATGCAATAATCTTCTGTATAGAAGTAGCGTCTCTACTGATGAGAAAAAGACAAGCTATTTATAAAAGCAATTTTTTTTTCCCATTAGAATACATCTGTTAAAATCATTCTTGCATTACCCGTCCATTTTGGTGTATGGTCCGTGTCTGATTTGGAGAAGTAAATTTGAATATGTTTGCCTTTTTCAATCTTGCTGCACTAATAATTATCGCAATTTTCAACTATATGTTTATCTATATGTTTAATTTTTTAACTCCCTGAATGTGTTAAAACTCAATTTCTGTTGTTTGAAATTAATTGGGTACAGTAATTTTTGTGTCTGCAATAGGAGCAGCTTACAAATTTGAAGAATCAATTAAATTTACCAGCAGATCAATGTCACTATGTCAGCCCCTTGGTTTTTCAGTTCATTAGCATTAGTATCAGAAGAATAGATGTCCAATATAGTCTTTGAAGTTTTGGCTTTAGAAACCATTTTTAGGATAGTTACATTATTTCCTTCATTAATTTCTTATTTGGCTTTTTTATTAAATTTGAATAAAATGCTCTACTATCTTAAAGAACTAATAAAACATCAGGAATTTTCTGCCCTTAACAAAGTACCACTCACGATATTGCACCCTTTGCCACTGTATATCCATTTTGCTCTACTGTCCCTAAATCAAAATTACTAGTATTATGCCAGAATAGAATAAAAGACAAAACACTGGCATGGAAATTATTGGGTTTTTTTATACTCTGTCTACAGTCTCATCTATGGTGCAGACAAGATTTACCTCCAAAGATAGAAAGTTATCTGCACCCGTGTTTGGAGTTCTGCAAAAGAATGGAGAAAATGAGAATGAAGAGGACCACAGACTGTCCAGAACAGCGGAGATTGAGAACATTCCAGAACTTGTGGAAGAAGAAGCAGCAGGTCCACTCTCTTCGAGACACAGGTACAACCTGCACCAAAAAATATTTGATAAATTCGATGCATGTTCTTAAAAAGTAGAAGCTTACATTCATATAAAAACTGTAAATAAATATTGGTAAACTTGTAAACTAGATGCTAACTTAGAATAGTGCCCAGGTTAACCTCAATGTCTACAAAAACTCAGCACTTAAAGAATCTATACTGATATCAAATACTGCTCATTCGAGCAAAGCTAGTAAAGCCTGACTCTTCCAGTCTTAGTTCAATACTAGTAAAGCCTGACTCTTCCAGTCTTAGTTCAATACTAGTAAAGCCTGACTCTTCCAGTCTTAGTTCAATACTAGTTAAGCCTGACACTTCCAGTCTTAATTCAATACTAGTTAAGCCTGACACTTCCAGTCTTAGTTCAATTCTAGAAAAGCCTGACTCTTCCAGCCTTAGTTCAATACTAGTAAAGCCTGACTCTTCCAGTCCTAGTTCAATACTAGTAAAGCCTAACTCTTCCAGTCTTAGTTCAATTCTAGAAAAGCCTGACTCTTCCAGTCCTAGTTCAATACTAGTAAAGCCTGACTCTTCCAGTCCTAGTTCAATACTAGAAAAGCCTGACTATTCCAATCTTAGTGCAATACTAGTTAAGCCTGACTCTTCCAGTCTTAGTTCAATACTAGTAAAGCCTGACTCTTCCACGCTTAGTGCAATACTAGAAAAGCCTGACTCTTCCAGTCTTAGTTCAAACCTAGAAAAGCCTGACTCTTCCAGTCCTAGTTCAATACTAGTAAAGCCTGACTCTTCCAGTCCTAGTTCAATACTAGAAAAGCCTGACTATTCCAATCTTAGTGCAATACTAGTTAAGCCTGACTCTTCCAGTCTTAGTTCAATACTAGTAAAGCCTGACTCTTCCACGCTTAGTGCAATACTAGAAAAGCTTGAGTCTTCCAGTCTTAGTTCAAAACTAGAAAAGCCTGACTCTTCGAGTCTTAATTCAATACTAGTTAAGCCTGACACTTCCAGTCTTAGTTCAAACCTAGAAAAGCCTGACTCTTCCAGTCTTAGTTCAAACCTAGAAAAGCCTGACTCTTCCAGTCTTAGTTCAATACTAGTAAAGCCTGACTCTTCCAGTCTTAGTTCAATACTAGTAAAGCCTGACTCTTCCAGTCTTAGTTCAATACTAGTTAAGCCTGACTCTTCCAGTCTTAGTTTAATGCTAGTAAAGCCTGAGTCTGTCTTTAACTTTAAGATGTTTTTTGACGATTTCAGCCACAGTCCACCAAAAAAATTTCCAAGTTCCATTGGCTCACGTCAAGCTTCTGTTCGCTCGGAGGATATCGATGATCTACCCCCTCCACCTCCCTCTCCACCACCTCTTACCTCACCTTCTCCTCCACCACCACCTCCCCCATTTGAAGATGATATAGATGAGTCCCTACCCCCTGTACCAGACTACCTCATGGAGGATGGGAGGAGGAGCTCCGAATCAAGGGCCCAGGTCAAATCTCAAAGTGTGCGTCTTAGTGAAGAATTGGTTGATGCCAAGGGGCCTGATGAGGGTTTGAGGAATGGGCATGCTGGAGATAGGTTCAGGCCTGATGCAAGGGCTTTCAATGGGATACCTTCATCTCAGCACACAGGACCAACAGCCAATGGGATATCACTATCACAGGACAAGGCTCCCACCCTCCCACAGAAGAGAGCACAGCAGGCTGTCGCCAACTCCTTCTCTCATGAAGATTCCTTCCAGGACACCTACCATGGGGACATTGACTCGGCAGACTTGTCATTCCAGCGGGACATGGCCTTAGGTGAGGTCATGGGTCAAGGGGACATCAGTGGCATGAGCTCCATGAGTGACGCCCTACCCCATAAGAATAAGCGTGCCATTTCTGAAGGCAGCATCTTGTCAGCCCAGGAGAATGAAGAGGATCAGAGGAGAAGGGCCAGGGTAAGTTCTGAATTATAGATCCAATAATCTGAAGCAATGGGTTTTGTACTGCGATTTGTATTTTAGTAGTTTCTCTCACTTTTTTACCATGTTTTTATTAACTCCCTTTTTTCCTGTTTGTTTGTCTGTCCACAATTTTTCAAATCTTCCAACATAAAATTAAACCACTTCTGATGGTCCTAGAGATCTCAAAATTTTACCACAGATAGATCTTGGATGACAATGTATTGTATCAAAATTTCAGATCGATCGAATGTACTGTTATTAAATTATTGAACTTTTTAGATTATCTATATACTAGCAGACCCGTCGTGCGTTGCAACGATCTCAGTAAAAATGAATAAATTGAAAGAAACCAATGAGTGTTATGTTTAAAAACAATTATGCAGAAACCTTCGCGGAAGAGTGGAAAAAAATCCAAGTTTCACAGCAAATGGATAAATAAATTAATAATTAAATAGCGTACAAAAGAAGGAACGATATTAAGGGCCCCGGCCCCAAAATGAGTGATAATATAGATTTTTTATTGCCATTGTACTCAAGCTATATTCCTCAATATCGTGTAAAATTGAATAGGGAATACAATTATTAAAGTTCAGTAAAAAGACATTTGGGGCCCCCAACTCCGAGGGAATGGACATTAGGAGTTCAGTACACTATAGTAATATAGGCTCTTAAGTTTTTATATACTAAGTTTGGTCAAAATCCAGTTATTTTCTTATTATCTAACACTTAAACTACTTTTTATATAGCTAATATAGGGGGAAAATGACATTAAGGGGCAAGAGGTCAACTTCAAAATCCTGTTCATTTTAATTCAGTTTTATTGTGGATATATTTCTCAAGATCTTTAAAAATTGAATAGGAAAAATATCTTAAACATATACGAAAAAAAGACATTTGGGGCCCCCGGCCCCGAAGATATTGACATTAGAAGTTCATTGCCCTATAGCATTTTAATATGGGCTACCAAGTTTTTGTATACAAAGTTTGGTGAAGATCTATTTATTTACTAAGTAGCTAACGCATAAACTAATATTTATATAGCTCATATAAGCAAAAAACGAAATTAAGAGCCCCGGGGCCCCATTCAGGGCAAGATATGAAGTTCAGAAACCAGTTCATTTCAATATGGATAATAGTGGATACAATTACCATTATTTGTCAAGTTTTTTAATAATTGAATTGAGGAATAAAATCTTAAAAGTTTAAGTAAAAAGGTATTTGGGACCCCAGCCCCGAAGGAGTGGCCATTAGGAGTCAATTGCCTATAGTATTATAATATGGGCTACCAAGTTTTTGTATACAAAGTTTGGTTTAAGATCTATTCATTTACTCAGTAGATAACGCTTAAATAAATTTTTATATAGCTTGTATAAGCAAACTATGACATTATGGGCCCCCGCGCCCCATGAGTGTTAAATTTTGAAAAAAAAGTAGCCAGTTACCATCCCGGGAGCATACTCAACAGTCTCGAAAAGTTTCTTGACGATCGGGTCAATAGTTTAGTCAGCTATAAAGGACATGCACACACACACACAGACATACATTGATCTTTATATATATAGATAAGCATATGTATTATCCATCTGCTCTTGTTTACATTACATTCACGTGCCGAGTTCACACCAACCCCGATCACATCAACCATGTTTAACATCAAGGGGAGATCAGTCATTTCCAGTCTGTAAATGTTTGTCGGGCAATGCATATTATATTTGAACATAATCAACTCTTCAAAACTCACCATAGCATACACTTAGACTAAAAAGAATAAAATAAATAGAAGTAAAAAAAAGATTTTTAAAAACCACGTTTTTATAAGCGGACTAAACAGAAGAAAATAATTATTTTTTCACAGAATTGTGAAGGAAAAATCTTTTTCTGGATTGATAAAAATTTCAAACTTATATGCTCAAGTACTATGATGTAATATGACTAAAAACATGGGCGGGCACTTTTTAGGCGTTTGGCTAAAATGATTAGGGTTTACAAATGACGAGTAAGAAAATGAGTGAATTGAATTAGTTAAGCCTGAGAAGCAGTAAGAGAAAAATAAAGACATGTTATTTAATTTGAATTTCAGCACCGTCCAACTGACATTGCTTACTACATTGCCAAGGAACTGTTGATGACTGAAAGGACTTACAAGAAAGATCTGGAAGTCCTGTGTGTGGTGAGTAGGTCTGGCTAGGATTAGTTTTGTCTTCTGTAACAGCTTAGATCTATCCCTCTTGGATTGGTCTGATAAGCTGTTTCAACTAGGATTAGTTTTGTCTTCTGTAACAGCTTAGATCTATCCCTCTTGGATTGGTCTGATAAGCTGTTTCAACTAGGATTAGTTTTGTCTTCTGTGACAGCTTAGGCCTTACTTTGATTGTTTTGATAAGCTGATCTAACTAGACTGGTCTTGTGTTTTTTTCCTGTGATAATGCATCATAAAATTTGTTGTTTTGTTAAAACACTCCAAAGCTGACAATTTGGCTGAAAATTTTCCACCAGGACTAGTTCCAGCTACTAAAAGAGGAAACAATTTTTTGCCACTTACAAATTTAAAAAAATAACCATTCTTTACATTCCTATATATATTTGAAAATTGTCAATAAATTCTGTATGTTTTATTTTTTTTATACGAAAGTAAATTTGCATAAAATTTTGTAATCACTTCCCAAAACCCCTTGTAAAAATTAACTTATCTTACTTTTTAAAAAAGAATTATGTTAAGACAACAGATAGTTTCTCATAAAGTAATAATAGTCACTGAAGTGTTACTTTACCATTCCTGAAACTGTCTATGCACTCAATTACTTTCATCTTATCTTATCTGTTTCAGACGCTCCTTCTATACAGAAGATTATTGCGTCCTACGCTTATCTATGGTTTGTGTTTAGTCCTGCATTCTTATTAGAGTTTTAAATGTTGATAAAGTGTTGGCTTTCCTGGTTTCTTCAGGCAACCCATTCCACGCCCGAATTCCGGACGGGAAGAACGAAAATTTGTATGAGTTTGTTCTTGCATACGGAATAAGAAAGGTGTTTTTATCCTTATGTCTATCTGAGGGTTGTATTAAGTTATCTTTGTGTTGTATTTCTAAATTAGAGTTAATTGCTTTATGTATGATTACTACTTTACTCTTGGTTCTTCTATCCTCTAGTGTTTCAAGGTTTAATGATTTAACTAATGGTGTTATTCTAGTCAGTTTTGAATATTCTCCAGTAATGAATCTGGCAGCTCTTTTTTGGATTTGTTCTAGTTTATCAATGTTTTCTTTGGTGGATGGGTCCTATACAGAAGATGCATATTCTAGTACAGGTCTCACCAAAGTGAGATAGCATTTTAGTTTTATATCTTTATTACATTTGTAAAGGTTTCTTTTTATAAAGCCTAAGGTTTTGTTTGATTTTTTAATAACTTCATTGACATGGGGATTCCATGATAATTTCTCATTTATTATGACTCCTAAGTATTTTGCATCTTTAGTTTGGGTTAGTTCCTTTCCATACCTTATGAAGTCTTGTTCCCATTTTTAAATTTAAATTTTTTACTTATGCATTTTATCCTCAGTGGTTCCGGAATTCTGTGAGCTGTGAGCCTTCTATACTCAACTCAATGTCTGAAGTCTTGTTTCATCAGTTCGATCCAATTTACAACTTCCACTACAGCTTCCTTAAGGAAGTGGAACAGAGACTGGCAGCTTGGTTAGTAGTTTTTAAAAAAAACGGGTTATTGAATAGGATATAAGTGAACCTGAAAGAGTCACCACAAAACAATGAACGTATTGGCATAAAGCCATTTATTGGCATAAAGCATTCGTCAGCGAACAAACATAAACAAGAAAGAAGTAAGAAAAAAAATTATCTGTAGTGTTAAGTCCAAAAGACATCAACAGGAAGAGAAAGAAAATGGTGTGACAGAGGTTTAATAAAGATGAAAGAAATAATGGGTTAGGTGAGGTGTCACCAAGAGCATCTCATTTATCCTATGCTGTGTGAGGGTCCCATAATCCTGAATAAGCTTATTTCTCAAGAGTGACTCTGCTGGGCGTGTTAGTGCAGGAGAGAATAGCTGTGATAGGCAGGTCATTCACACCAATGTGTCATGTCTATTGAAGTGTATGCAGATAAGACTTTGTTTATCTTGTGTCATTGATCTCAGGTGTTCAGCTACTTGATCTGATGGGTGCTTCCTGTCTAGCCAATGTATTGTCCAGGACAATGTGTGCAAACAATGGTGTCAACATCATTGCAGCTCTTGCAAAGAAAGCCGTCTTTTATCATGAATATCCCTTTAGGGAAGACAATCTAGTCAGTTTATGTAGCAAGGTGGCAAGTTAGTGGATAGGGGATTAAGCATTTTTACGTGATTCTACGATTAGATGTTGAAAACTCTCACTGCCTCATTAGGGCACAAAGCATTATATAGTGCAAGAATGGGTTGGTGATTTAAAGAGAATTTATTTGTATTTCCCAAAATAATTAAGTTTCTACTTTTAAATTGTTTATGGCATCTCATGACTTAAATCTTTAACAATTGACATGGTAAACAGATTTAAATACAAATTCAGATGTTACAAAATGATAAATAATCAGAATTTGCAATGTCTTATTATATACACACCAATGGATGAGTATGCCTAGAAATCTCCTCTATTGATAGTTTTTAAATAGATTCATTACTACAAATGCTGATGTTCCATGACAGAAATCCAATTTTTATCTTGAGATTTGTTTTTTGGGGATTGTCACATAACTGATAAGACACCTAAACTTGATTAGCTTGATTACATGTCTAAGCAAACCATTATTTTGTCAGCAATCATTTCAAGTAGGGGTGTACCGGATTCAAATTTTTGTAACCTCTGCACGCAGGGAAGGCAAGACACAGCCCCAAATGAACGGAGACTGTCAGAAGATCGGAGATCTCTTATTGAAAGCAATCAACAACAGTCTGGAGGTAAATTGGCACAACGTCATTATAGAATGACGTGTGGATGGATGACTGATAACCATTAGCTTAAATAACTCATTTATAACAAGTCAATTCCAGGTAAATAACACATTAATATACCAAGTTCATTCCAGGTAAATAACACATAATAAAGTTAATCTAGGTACATAACTGATTTAAATCAGATGCATTTGAGGTATATACAAAGTTTTATTTCAGTTGCATCTCAGGTATATCTCTTTCCGTGCCAGGGGATTATCCAACGTTAATGCCAGACCATTTTCATTTTAAAAATATTTTTTTAAGGTGATCATAACTATTTACGGATTTTGAATATACTTGTTAAGCAAAATAGCTGTATCTTACATCAAAATAGAGGAAATTAAACAGAGAATAATAATATGTAGAACAAAAAGCATTTTTACAATAACAATTTGGAAAAATAATTGGAACTTACCTTTCATAATATTATCTACATAGATGGGTAGCCTGTTCTGCTATAATTTAAATAAATTATATCTATTTATGAAAAGAATTCATTTTAAATATGGAAACCATTCCATTTAGTTGTAAAGTTATGCCGATTTTCAAGTTGCTGATGTCAATTGCAGAAAACTATTTTCCTTTATTTCTATATATAACCTCGGTCACCAATATTACTATACCTCGCTGTGTTTATCTACTGACGTATAGGGAGGATGATAATCTTCAATGAAATCCTAAACTAATGTTTTATTATTTTTTTCCAATGTTTCTGCATCAATAATTCACATTTAAAGTCATTGATCTTAAAATAAAAAGTATAATAAATCCCGAATTTTGTTAAGTAGGCGTGGCCATTTCTTTGTTTACAAAACAAATTGAAATAAGTGCAAATTTTACAATACTGAATGTGAACAAATGTTACATTCATACCAGGTGCTCATATTTTCAGCAATTCCAACTGAGTTATTTGTTAAGTTTCATTTCCCATTTTCAAATCCTCTGAAATGTTTGTTTTTTTTAAACCTTTTTCTTCTACCTCCCTTGTCTCTTTTAAATAGTTGTATGAAAGCTACTATCAACATCTGGAAGAGATCCTCATAGAAATTGACGGTAAAGTGAAAAAGCAAAGACCCTTTGAGGAGATCTGTCGAAGCTTTGAAACCCAGAAAGTATGTTACCTGCCCTTGAACACATTCTTCCTCCGGCCTGGACAGCGTCTACTCCATTTCAGGCTCATCCTTGAACGTAATTTCATTGCTTACACTTTCTTGTACATTTAATATATAATCTCTTTCTAACTTGCTAAGGAATGGCTAAAAATAGATTGCATCTTTTCTTGATGATGTGATAATGTAAAAGAAATGGTATTGGTTAAATACGAATGGTTAGCATTCATATTTCATTACTTCCCTGTAATATTGCTGTAATATTGAACTAATGAGCATTTAATTATAAAATTTGTTCAATGAAAACATTATTTAGTTACTCACCCAGTCTGATATTATTGTATTTTTTATAAACATCTTAATTTATACTAATTTATTGAAACAAAGATTATTATGATGAATTATTGCATCACTATTAGTTTAGTTTTTACATAGATGCAGTGGCTTTGTTTCTGAAATAATCTCTCTTTTTCATGGCTGCAACCCTAATGAAACTATTGGGGGGAACAAAAACAATTTGAGGGTCACATGCTGGTTTAAGACTGCCCTATAAAATCATTGACGTCTGTCTTCTTGTGTCCCACAGGTCTAGTCAAACATTATACATTTGATCACCATGATACTGAAGACTGTAAAGGTGAGTTGAAATGTTACTTGGCCTGGTCAAGGAATTCTCCGGACAGCTTGTCTATTCACTGGTCAAGTAGAGTTTGATGTGTCATCATTTCACCAGCTGCTCACACATATTTGGTTCATTTTGTTAAATACACATGCCAATAGGAACTACTTACAGCACCAACCTTCACCTGCTCTTTGTTCTTTCCAATAAATGTACAGTCATCCATATTATTCAATTTTATTGTTTAACAGCCTTGGAGAAGACACCGTCCAGGCTAAAATAGAAAGTGCTAGATGTTACTATATGCATTGATGTACAAAAATCTGTTTTATGTAAAGGGGCTATCCATATATTACTTACGCACAAAAGTGTATTTCCGTACCCCCCCTCCCCCTGTTGCACACCGTACATTTTCAGGACCCCCTCCCCTATGGGAACGTACAAATTCTCTCAACCCCCCGTTTGAAAAATTAATTTTAAGCCAGAGTCAAAAGATATTGGTCTAACTCTTTGCAGCCATCCATAAATGACGTCTCGCACCTAAAAGGGGGGTGGGGAGAGGGGGGTCACGCATTTTTGATGGTGTGCAAAGAGGGGGGGTTGCAGGCCTGGATTAACCATTAGGCAAACAAGGCACGTGCCTAGGGCGCCAAGTGTTTGGGGGCACCACAAGTCCTAAATAAAGTATGTATATTGTCCCGGTAACCCCACGTAATCAAAATGACATTACCATATTGCAACTGTAATATTGAATCGCACATTATTTAACCTTGGTCCCACAACCTGGGGGGTTAAATACCTCCCACCCAGTTATTTTGCTAATTTCTGCCGAGTTTTTTGTGTGCTATTTTTTACTTGTTTGTGCTACGAAAGTTGATAATCAACCAAAGTGCTAATCATAATGACTGCATGTTAATATACCTATCTCGTCAACAAGGCTCTTGCCTACTACAAAAGCTAGAAGAGCATATAAGTGAAGAGGACAGTTACTTGGAACATATTTTGAGTAGTTGTTATTTGTACTATAGCTGAAAGTGGTCTGGCTCTTAGTGGGACAAATGAAAATTTTGTATCTATACAAAATGGAAATTATCTAGGGTTGCTGGAGTTGGTCAGTCAGTTTGATCTATTTTT
The DNA here is from genome assembly GCA_944989445.1 of Ampullaceana balthica. Classification (NCBI taxonomy): domain Eukaryota; kingdom Metazoa; phylum Mollusca; class Gastropoda; family Lymnaeidae; genus Ampullaceana; species Ampullaceana balthica. Next base: position 823,178 of record CALYLW010000371.1, on the reverse strand, counting down.
AGCATCCCACATAGTGAAATATGGAAATTCTGGAAAAAGAAATCCTTATTTATCCAAAAACTATATGTGAAGAGCTGATTGAAATTATGTCCCAACAAGTCCTTGAAGTAATTGTAGATGAAGTAAAGGCTTCTGGTTATTTCAGCTTGTCAGTAGACTTCACCGTCTTGTGGTCTGTCTTATCTTCTTATTTTATCTATACAGACGCTCCTTCTATGCAGAAGATAATTGCGTCCACAGAACATGACAGATGATCTGTTGGCAAGTGATGCAGCTTTCACAGGCCACGGCTTTGTGGGTTCCACGCTTTACCCAGCCGCCTAACTAGTGTTAGGTACCCATTCGGAGCTGGATGACTCAGGGACACCCTGGGCCCCGGAGACAAATCCTTGCCTTCACATGGATTTGAAATCGTGACCATCGGTACGCCAGTCAAGCGTGCTGCCTCTCAACCACCACGTCCCTCGGTCTGGCGGAATAACAAAAGTAAAAAATGACCCACTTCCTGTGATGTTATCAAGCTGAAATTTTGCACATACACTATACACTTCTGTCACCGAACATTGCATTGTATCAAAATTTCAGATCGATCGAATGTACCGTAATTAAACTATTGAATATTTAGTTTATCTCTATGTAGCCGTCTGCTATAGTTGACCTCCACGGGTCACTGGAGTTCACTCCAGCCATCGATGACCACATCACCGTGTTTTACAGCAAGGAGAGTTCAGACACGTTCAGTCTTTAAATGTTTATGCTTGTGTCGCGCGGTGGGTATTATATTGAACATAATCAATACTTTTATTTATGTCTCATATATAAGTGATTTATAGTCAAAAACTTTGTTTTTACAAGGTTTTTTATTAACATAAATGGTTACGAACTGTTTAACTGAGCGTTATTTTTGTTAATGTTTTTTTTTGTCAATTGAAACGTACGTACAATCCAAGTAGATCGACAATGAAACAAGAAAGGCTTGATTCCTTATCTCTGCTGATGATTGAGCAAAATTAACTTTGATGATGTACTCAAAAATTTGCCAGATGTAAATTTAGAGAAAAAGGATTTTTAAATGTAAATGTGTGCTCTCTCTGAATTTCTCATCTATTAAAAAAGTTACAGTATTTTTGTCTATTTTTATTATTACAAAATTAAGTAAATATTAATTTTAATACAGAAATACCTTATTGTAGATTTTATATAGGAGTGCTAGTAGTACAAACATGTGTTAAAAACTGTTTTTCTTTGTTAGTTTTTTGGATGTGTTTCGTTCGTCCGTCGATACGACGAGGACCACTCTAGTCATCCGAGGGTTGGCTGTGCATGCGCAGATGGCTGATTAGGCCGATCCTTGCACAGAAGGTTCGGGAACAGAAGGGACAAGGGACGAGTGCGACATCTCTTGGAGGGTTGACAGCATGGGCCTTTCGGGCTTGCCTCTTCTTTTCTGCGGCGGTGATCCGGTTTGCCTCGCATGACCCGGCACCTTTGTGGATGGAAGAGCGCCAGGTGGATCGGTCCATTGCAGCTCGTTCCCACGTGTCTAGATTGATGGCAAACGCTTTCATTGAGGCTTTTAGTGTGTCTTTGAAGCGTTTCTTTTGCCCACCGTGGGACCGCTGGCCATACTGAAGCTCACCATAGAAGATTCTCTTTGGCAGTCTCTCGTCTGGCATTCGGACCACGTGCCCTGCCCAGCGACGCTGGGTCTGCATCAGGAGGGTGAAGATGCTGGGGAGACCTGCCCTGGACAGTACCACTGTGTCTGGAATTTTGTTCTGCCACTTTATGCCGAGAATCTTCCTGAGGCTTGTTATATGAAAGTGGTTAAGCTTTCTTGCATGGTGCTGATAAACAGTCCAAGTTTCACAAGCATATAGCAGTGTGGGGAGCACCACTGCCCTGTACACTTTCAGCTTGGTCTGGATGGTAATGCCTCTTCTGTTCCAGACATTAGGATACAACCTGCCGAAAGTGGAGCTGGCTCTAGCAATTCTGACGTTCACTTCGTCATCGATGGTGACATTTTGAGACAGTGTGCTGCCTAGGTATGTGAACAGGTGCACTGTGTTGAGTCTCTGGCCGTTGACAGTGATGTTGGGCTCTACGTAGGGCCTTCGAGGCCCGGGCTGATGGAGGACCTCAGTCTTCTTAGTGTTGATTGTTAGACCAAAGTTTGTGCAGGCGCTGGAGAACAGGTTTACACTGCGTTGCATGTCGGCTTCTGAGACAGCGTTGAGGGCACAGTCATCAGCGAACAGCAGGTCTCTGATGATGTCTGTCATAACCTTGGTTTTTGCCTGGAGCCTCTGAATGTTGAACAGCTTGCCATCTGTGCGGTACTTCAGGTTGACACCAACATCCTCGTCTCTGAAGGCCTCTGTCAGCATGGCGGAAAACATGAGGCTAAACAGTGTTGGTGCCAGGACGCAGCCCTGCTTGACCCCGTTTGTGACTGGGAAAGGATCAGAAAACTCCCCGCTGTCCTGAACTCTGGCCTGCATGTCCTCATGGAATTGTTGCACCAAGACGATGAATTTCCTTGGGCAACCGTACTTGGCCATGATCTTCCACAGACCCTCTCTGCCAACAGTGTCAAAAGCCTTGGTCAGGTCGACATAGGTGGAGAACAGGTCGGAGTTCTGCTCCTGACATTTCTCTTGCAGCTGCCTGGCAGCGAACACCATGTCGATGGTTCCTCGCTCTTTTCGGAATCCACACTGACTTTCATGCAGGAGTCCTTGGTCAAGGTGGACTGTGAGGCGGTTGAGGAGGATTCTGGCAAGGATCTTTCCTGCGATAGAAAGCAGGGATATGCCTCTGTGGTTGTCACAAGCCTGTCTACTTCCTTTTCGCTTATATAGATGTATGATGCACCCCCGATCGAAGCACTGGCATCTTATTGACTACGTCATCGTGAGGAAGAGGGACAGGCAGGATGTACGAGTTACCAAATCCATGTGCGGCGCTGAATGCTGGACAGACCACCGCCTCATCATCACCAAGCTCAACATCCGCATTCAGCCTGAACGACGCCCGCAAGGGAAGAAGGCCCCGAAACGGCTTAATGTTGCCAAACTGAATACTGACAGCGGCAAACAGTCCTTTGTAGATGCTCTGGAAAAGTGCTTGAAATCCACCTCTCCGGGAAACCAGAGCGTGGAGGCCGACTGGGCATCACTCAGAGAGCTGATTTACACCACAGCTACAGAGACCCTGGGCCCCCAGACCAGGAAACATAAGGACTGGTTCGATGAGAACTCCGAAGACATCAAGCAGTTATTGGATGAGAAACACCACCTTCACCAAGCTTACCTCAATAACCCCAAGTCCACGGCAAAGAGAGATGCACTCAACAACATACGCAAGACTGTTCAGCAGAAGCTCCGTCAGATGCAGGACGATTGGCTCGGCAACAAAGCTGACGAGATCCAAGGCTATGCAGACAGGCGTGACTATAAAAACTTCTACGACGCCTTGAAAGAAGTATATGGCCCCACGCCCTCAGGATCAAACCCCCTCCTCAGCGCAGACGGTAACACTCTCATCACAGACAAAGAGAAGATCTTGGAGAGATGGGTCGAACATTTCGATGACGTCCTAAATCGCCCTTCGACAATCAACGACGTAGCCATCAATCGTCTACCCCAAGTGCCCACAAACAAAGCACTGCTCGAGACCCAGAAAGCAATCTGTCCTCTCTCCAGTGGCAAAGCACCTGGTTCTGACGCCATACCAGCTGAGGTCTACAAGGAGGGGGGAACAGCCCTGACTGAAAGGCTCCACCAGCTGTTTCTCTTAATATGGCAGCAAGAGACGATCCCGCAGGACTTCAAATGTTTTTGCATAATATTGAACATAAAAGCGGTCAGTGAAGGATCGGAGGCCCGGGGCAGAATGGGCCACCCATGTGGGTCTTTGCCTAGGACACCAATATGGCTTAATCTGGCCCTGGGGGTGTGTTTAAGAACTGTGACGTCACATCAAAATGAGGGAGGGGGGATTTTTGTGACGTCATTTTGGAGGAAGGGTCTTACCTTTTTGGGATGATGCGTGACCAGTGAAAATCGGCCAAAATCGTGTGACGTCATTTATGGACGGCCCCAAAGCTTTGACCAGGGCTGGTCTTAGAAATTGCGGGGCCCTATGCGCCTTAGTATGCGAAACGGATTGCTCGGGGCCCAATTTGGGTAGGGATAAAGAATCAATAAGGATAATAAGTGAAAATTAAGATAGGCCCGGCCTATGAAAGCACGGGGCCAACTGCAGCCGCATAGGTTGCAGTGACCTAAAAAAAAGCCTTATTTTCTAATTGAAAATTAGCATGTTGCAAATCACTTTTTTGTCATTTAAGCTAAGTATGTATTTAGTGTAAGGCTTCACTCTACTCTAATATCGTAACAGGCGTGAAGCCCATGTAAAACATCATTAAATAAATTTTAAACAATCAAATATGTAAGTGCAACTTTTATTTAAAGTTACGCGTTTTGATGTGCAATATATTAAAAAACATTATTGCATATCAATCTTGAATTGTTGGTCTCGAATGCCGTTTGCAGCCAGAGCAATTTACGTTACTAGGCTTAGCATTATGCAAATTACAATGTTTGTGCGTATGTACACATTCAGTCGAGACCCCCCCTCCCCCCGTTCGCATCCATACGCAAAATGCCGTTAATTTAAGACCCCCCTCCCCCTCCTTGCATACGTAATATATATGGGATGGCCCCATACTTAAAATTTTTTTTTAAATACGTAATTACAATCTTCAAAGAAATGAAATGGGAAATGAAAAGAAATCAGATCTCTCATTCAACCTTTGGTGGTACCAGGACAGTACATTGATTGCCTTGTACCAAACATGTATGATGATATTTTTAATATGCTACAATGTTTTGAATCATACTTCACAAATATATATAAAAATGTTTCAATCTCATAACATAGAGCTCCAAAATCGCTGTGCCCTTCAAAAATAAACACATAAAGTGGGGAGATGAGATGTAGGCTTGTAAATAGGGCTGTCAATATTGTTTAAAAAAGCTGCCTGGGTACCCGTCTAAAGTTTGAGTGGGTACCCGGGTTACCCGTTTGAAATGGTGACCCGTCAAAACGGCCCCTGTCAAAAGGGCCTCACTCAAAATGGCCCCAGACAAATTGTTAACATTTTTGTTTTACAAAAAAAAATATTTTTTTTGCATTTTAACCTTTTATCAACTTTTTTACCTTTTAAGAAAGGGGTCAAATTGTACAATTATTTATTGTGATCTTATTATATTATTCCTTCTCAACAAACAATTGTGACTTGGTACCATATAGAATAACTTTTATATAATTTTTTCTACTGATGTTATTAATATTGTTTTTTGTGAACTAAAACTTTCACTAAATCGGTGAGTAAAAATATTAATATAATATTTGAGTGTATTTTTTATTCATTTTAACATCTATTAGTCCAGGGCTGATTTATCTGGGGCCGTTTTCACCGGGGCAGTTTTCTCAGGACCCATTTGTTGGGGCCGTTTTGTCGGTTCACCGTTAAAAATGCCTCAAAATTTTTGCCGGCATGTCTGCTATTAGCCTTAAACTTCTTTGTTTATTATGGAAATGCAAATTTAGATTTAATGAATCAGCGGTGTAAAAATTATGACATTGAAATACTACTATAGTGCATTGGTGTAAAAACAATTAGCAGAGGGGTGCCAAAGGGATTTTTTTTGGGGGGGGAGGGGGGCGAAAAAAAAAGTGTATCAAAATACATTGTAGTTTGTCGGGACCGTGTTTTATTTCCATCTGACAGTTATTTCTTTTTAGGCGTTTTCATGTTAAACGTATTTCACAGTATTTATTTCAAATGAAAGATGTTAATTTGATAAATTAAAGTATTCGCAAGCCGAAATGTGAACACAGAATAGCCGCAGTTCGACCACCATTGGTATAGACATTGCAGTAACATTTTCACGGGTACCCGTGTGCAATTTTACTACCTGGGTAATTGCTTGGCAACGGGTACCCAGGTTCCCGGTTACCCGTTAACAGGCCATGGGCGTCGGCTGGGGGGGGGCATTTGCCCCCCCCCCTACATTTTAGAAAAATGTCATAAAGTTGTTACGATAAAACTGAAATAAATTTCCTGAAAGTTTATTACATTGAAGACGGTGTACATATATCAAACATAAAAAAGAATTCTATCTGCAAGTAAGAAAAAGAGAAGGGGTGGCCTCTATGGGGCTCGGCGGACGAGTAGGGTCATCGGTCGCAGACCTGACCGCGACCCGAAACCGGCAACTCCTGGGCGATGCCGAAGTCCGATGTGTTAGTCATTTGATTACAGTCGCTTTACGGATCTTAGGCAAAGCATTTAGATGCAATGTCGATGATGAAAACCAAAGTACCCATTGAGTGTCGGGTAAAATCCGAAGCGACTGTTTCGTCCCCCCTCAGTTTCACTAGCAATGCCATTGAGCGGTGCCCGCAGTGGGGGTTACGCCCTAGGTAGGTCTTTGATGATCCCCCGCTCAGCGGCTGTCCTAGCCATGGAGGCCCGTATGCTTTGCTGGGGTGGGGCCAAAGTGGTAGCGGGTCGTAGTAAGGAATTCAACCCCTCCTTATGAGGCTAACTTAGTGGGAGGCATTTTCGACTCTATGTCCTGGATGCCCAGGTGGCAGCTTCAGAAGCGACCGCTCCGGGGGTGTTTCTCAGCTGTTACGTCCCCTTGGGGGCCAGACAGCTGAGGGGATCTTTTGGGAAGCCCCATGAAGAGCACTAGGCTCGGGACTGCTGATTTTCTTCCACATGTAGGATCTGCAAATACTTTGTATAACTGATTACATTACTGATTGTTCTAAATAAGCCAGTTGTTTAACAATTTCTGTCACATTTTCAGCAAAAATACGCAAGCTTTTATATTTATGTGTCCATTTATTTTCACATAGCAAAGGAACATTTGTAATTAGGTTTCTTCGCGGATTACTTTCTCGGGAAAACACTATAATTGACTTACTTGTACTTGTACCTATTGTGTTTCGTACAGCATTCACATTATTTAAATCGTTCACAACAAGATTTAGTTTTTGTGAACTGCAATGTACAAATGCTGCTTTTGGGTATTTTTTCTAATTATTGCTTGGACTCCTCATTATTTACCTGCCATTGTAGAACGTCTGTTGCATCCTTGACTAACAAGCTTTGTCATATCTAATCCAAATTCTAATGAATTTGTAATGATGGTGTTGGCTAAACATTCAGCTGTTCTATCGACAATTGGAATATATCCCAGAAATTCTTCTGTGACCATCATTTTCCCATTTTGTTCTTTGACAAATCTAACACCAAGTGACATCTGCTCATTGCCTGAAAAGTTATTTGTCTCGTCTGCAAAAATGCAACTGAATTATTCGCTTCACGAATAATGTCTTCACGCAAGAGAGACACACAAATTCCGATTATAGTGTTTTGCGTAGTTGCCAAGATATACTTTAATACTTAGCACTACAAGAACCAATTGACAAATTATTACCAAGAACTTCATCTCCAGATTCAACATGAAACTCTAACAGGTCATAAAATTACCAGAATTTGATTCTTTTCCACGAAGTGCTAAATCATGCATGCCGCTAAATAGGATGGTAGAAATGATAGAACCCAGTTTGTTGCGATTTTCTTAAATTTGTCTTCTAAATGATGAATCCAACTGCTCATCTATAGAAACTGCTTTGGCTTCCAATAATGCAAAAAAATAGCTTGCATCTTCGTGAGAGCCTTTGTTTCAAGTGCTTTGCATGTGGCTACATGCATCTTTGTTAAAATCTTTATATTTTGTGCATGCTTTGATGACAAATGCCCCCTGAACTCCAATTAATTTTTGCGGAAAAAACACGCAATATTTGCAAAAAGCACCTTTTAACATTTGCGAGTATACAAGCCACGGTGAATAGTCTCATAACCATGCGTATCTAAAAACTAAAACTCTTTTTCCCTCACTGTCAGCTTTAAAATCATACTTTTTATCAGGGGTCCAACAATCACTAATCAGCTGCAATTTCAACTCATTTGAAAGGTGTGTGTCCAGACATATCCTCCAATATCCAATTTAAGAAATGAATAAGTGTCAGCGACAATCAAATTAGAAACAATTGTGTCTGGCTGTTGAATTTGTACTGTTGTCCTCAATGCCAATGATAAGTCAGATGCTGCACACCCCCAAAATCTTCTAAAAACACGATTTTGGAATCCCGCGATTGCTCTACTTTTCATTGAGCCTGTAAAAAATTTCTGATATCTATCTTTGGTAATCCTGCAGTTTCTACACGTTATATAATTTCACAGCAAAATTTTATTTTCTCATGAGAACTTACGTTTTTAATGTATTAAATGCATTAATATAATATGTTGTATTTTAGCTATTATAGCGCTAATTTGTAAGTCTTATTAATTTAAAGGCTTTTTTTCAGCCCTCATGTTATCCTTAACTTGAATTTAATTGAAAATTGAACCTGTATGGCATTGTCAGTTAAATTAAAAAACATGTTGTTGTTTTTTTGCAACCCCCCCCCTTTCTGGAATATTTCCTAGCGAAGCCCATGGTTGCTGCAATGATCATACCAAAGGTGGTTGGCTGTGGCCCTTCTGTGTTCACATTTCGGCTCCAGAGCAATTTATAAAATTTAAACTTTCGTTTAAAATAGATGCTGTAAAATACTTTTAACATGAAAACGCTTAAAGAATAACTGTTTACCGGAAATAAAACACGTTGCCGACAAAGTTTTATGTATTTTTCTTGGAACATGAAACAGAAATCATCTGTTCACATAAGGAAAATAGACTGCAACCCCGAGAAGGGAAGGGCTGGAAACGACAGAAATGACCTTGACTTTGGCTTTGAAATACTCGACATTATTCATTATGTCAACAATCCAATGTTGTTTATCTAATGCCCACTCACTCCTTTCTCCACTCCTATCCACACCATTTTTTTTTAAATCACGTTAAAACAAAATTAAATGCTGGGGACTGGGTCCACTGAGTAGGGAAAGTTTGGTTAATGACAACAGTTGTCAGCGATGAACTAGAAATAACCCGCTGTGTGATCATACGATTACCGATTACCGCCCTTTATCTTTGAAAGACTTTGTTTAGCCCCCACCCCACCCCAAGCCCCCACCCCCGCCTAAAAAAAAATAACTTCGGCACCCCTCTACTCATTATTTTTCCACCACTGTACTAAAGTAGTATTTGAATGTCATCATTGCATCTAAATTTTCATTCTCAAAATAAACAAAGAAGTGCATGTATGATGTTAATAGCGGGCATGACAGCAAAAATTTAAGGTGTTTCGAACGGGTAACCGGGGTACCCATTCAAAATTTGGACGGGTGCCCGGGCAGCATTTTCAACATTATTGACAGCCCTCCTTGTAAACATGGTAAAACTTCCTCTCTATTAGAGAACTTTGCTCTATTTGAAAGCTGACGGACTGTGATATAAGAGAATATTGATTAGCCTATGTCTGAGCTGTTATGTGATAAAATATGTTTAAAACACAGTTAATGTAGAGCAGTGGTTCCCAAAGTGGTCCGTACGGACCCCCAGGGGTCCCTGATTCCATTCAGGGGGTCTGTGGAAAAAAATATATTATTGATTTGAAAGTTTAATATAAAATAATAAAATTGAACAATTTTTATTATTATGAAAAATTAAAATAAATAATAAATAAAATAGTATATTTTCAACTGATTAAATACTATCTTAGGTGCTATCAGTCATGGAGTGCAATGTTGTTTTACCTAGAAAAGGTTATAGAACTGAGGTTATTTCTACAACTATAACCAATCAAAGTACTTGGTTTGTTGAAAGGTCTAGCTTGATGCATAAGAAATGCGAAATTCCAATAAGTAGGTCAGCAAAATAAAAGTTTCTAACTTGAATCTACGAGGGTTGCAAGGTAGGGTATTTTTCGATGTGCCAGGAAGTTATATTTATCTAAATTGTATCCTATCAAATATTTTTTCCATAGTGCTTTACTGTAGCATTCCATTGAAAACGTTAATTATTATTAACAGTGGCTTGTTACCATAGATAAGGGTAAGAGAATAAGAGAGCCCAGGGCTGGATTTAGACTTGATAGAGCCCTAAGCTATTTGAGATAAAGGATCCCTTTTGAAGTCCAGATATTCTATGTCAGTGCCAAATCTGGAAAAAAGTTCCGGGGACCTCCAAGAAGGCGGAGGCCCTAAGCTATAGCTTGTTTTGCAAATCCAGCACTGAGTGAGCCGAAGAAACAATGCCGACAATAGTGTTGTTCAATATTTGAAGTATGGCTAAATGTTTGGAAACAGATACGAAAGGAGAAACGTTATAAACTGAATTAAAAAGATTTTTTCAAAAATAAAGCAATACCCTTGACTTTCTGGCATACTTAAAACAAGCTGAAGGGAATGTATTTTTAGTACATTGTACCATCATCGACATCATTTATTTTCAAAAAAACTTAGTGGAATATGTATGGATCACTAGATAATGTCATTAGAGCAGTTAATAAAATCGGAAGGAATGCCTTCAATGAGAGATTATTTATTCACCAGTGTGTGGACAATGAAGAAGCCTATAATCATTTACGTATTCACACATAAGTACGTTGGTTATCAACAAGTACTTATTTAAATCGATTTATGCTCTCTTTGATTCAGTGTTCGAATTCCTGGAAAACAAAGACAATGATTTGCGACACAATTAACTCAAAAAATGACATATCCTTATTAAATGATTTATTTACCAACTTTAAAGAAACTAATTTGAAACTACAAGTACAAGTAAAGCAATTAAATTTAATCAAAAGCATACTATCTGGTTTGTTGAAAACATTTTTCTGTACAAACAAAACTTAAGAACAGGAGAATGTTCTCAGTTTCACAATCTTTTGAAATTGAAAAATAGAGATAAAGTTTTGATGGCCTACTGTCAAAACTTAAAAGTTCTTCACGCAGACCTCAACCAAAGATTTGAAGACATTCTTAACTTGGATATTCCCAACTGGGTGTTGAACCCTTATGCGCGTGGACTAGCTCAGATCCCAAACACAGATGAATCCATACTAATACTGGAGCAGCTTATTGAAATGAGGAACTTAAAGGTCAATGTACAGCTCAATTATATAGCCTGCATTACAAGTTATTGTACAGAAGTTGTTGACTGCTTTACCGTCTTTCCATTGGGTAGAACAGAGATTCAGTGCCCCTGTGAACCTCAACATAAAAATCAGAAACCTATAAGAAATTGCTGCTCGTGGGGATTTGCGTTTGCTACTCACAAACATTGAGTCGGTCATACATACACTCATAAAATCGCATAACGTTTATCCAAGTTATTTATTTTGTCCAATTTTTTTTTAACAAAAGTTATAATTTCAATTAATACTTCAACAAGATGTAGCTTTTTTGGATTTGTAATTTTTGTACTATGCATTTATATAGTTTTTTCACTTGGGGGTCCGTGGGGAAGTTTTGGTTATAAAAGGGGTCAGTGGGTCAAAAAACTTTGGGAACCACTGATGTAGAGCAATTTTCAGTCTTAACTATTTGTAACATTACACACCATTTTTAATCTCATCTACATTATTTTATTTATTGTACTTTGGGTTGTGCCAGAACTCTGTGACCTAGGATGTACTTTGCATACTAAAATTTTGCAGGACACTGACTTAGTAATATCTCATTACTTAGAGACTTAGTTTATGCTTCAGTCACTTCATATGTTGCACACATGTTTATCAGTCCCTTTGTATACTCATGTCAATCGCCTAATATAATGTACGCCTGTCAGTTACTTAATATTATTTAGTCTCTTAGTATAATGTACTCTTTTACTCTAATATATATAGCGTCTTTAATATATAAGATGAGAAATAAGTGTTAGTCAGATAGAGTTTAGCCAATTAGTGTCAATGACCATGAACTTGAGTCTTCAACTTCAAGTAAAATTTTCATGCACTTAGCTCGTTTAATCTTGATGTATGTTTACTATCTTCCAGAGGCCTTTTGTCGAATTACTGAGATAACAAACAAATTCCAAAATCAATTTAAGAAAATGGTAAGTTTTTCCCTTGGTTATAAAAAAAGTTATAAATTTATTGTTGATATATGGCAGAAGAATTTACAAAATCAAATGTTGACTCTTCTAAATAATAACATCACGAAGCACTGATTTTCTTTGTCATGTAATATAAATATGGAAAGCCAGTCAAGATGATTGATTTGTTATTTTATTTAACACTAAACTTTTTTTCCTCAGGAAAACCTTGAAAAATTAATGGAACTTCAGAGAGACCTTCTAGGCCTGGAGAATTTAGTTCACATAGACAGGGTAAAAAATGTTTATAAGTCTAAGTTCACATAGAACAGGGTAAATATTATTGGTTCATATAGGCAAGGTATTAGTGGTTCACATAGACAGGTTTGGTATATAATGGTTTTATGTCTAAGTTACACATAATTTTAAGGTAAATAATGTATTTATGTTTTTGTTTTTTTTGTTCGTTTTTATTTAGGAATTATATCTTATATGCTCTGTTGTTTTTCCTCAACAAAATATGTCTGAAAGTGGATTCTTTAAGATGTAATCAGTAGCAACAAAAATAATGTGTATGATATTCTTTTCTGTCTAGTGGAGACATTTTGATGTAATGGCATGTCTCCTATCGATATAGTTGCTTACACATCTTACTTCTTGTTTGCTTGCAGGAATTTATCAGAGAAGGTTGTCTTCAAAAGTTTTCTAGGAAAGGTTATCAGCAACGAATGTTCTTTTTGGTAATTTATTTTTATGTTGAATTTTAATAACTTTTTAATAACAAACAGTACAGTTGCTATTATGATCTATTTGTAGGGGTCTACCGATATGCATTTTTGCCGATACCGATATTACCGATATTTGTTTTTTCCGATATGAGTATTTGTTAGGACAAAAACCAGTGGTCATATTTGATGATGTCATTCTTTAATTTATGGCTCGTAATTATTTATATTTTATATGTTAGGCTACAGGTTTAATTAAGACAAACACGTTTGATTTGACGTCAAAGCGCTTGTGATGTACCGACGCTAGTATTCAGCTAGTCAAAACAGCGAATTCAAAAAAAATCAATTTTCATAACAAAGAAGGAAATTGTAATGAATAATGTTCAATTTTTAATTTCTCTGTATTAAAAATATTAAAACGGCACATTATCAAACGTCGTCAAGTAAGTTTCTTTTTGAGGACCGGTTAACCGTTTTAAAAAAAGACAGTTTTACTGTGCAGTCCTTTTTCCTTAATATTTTGAGAACCAACAAGAGAATGTATCAAATTTTCACCTCCCGACTTCTGATGGTGACATTAAAGAGTACGCGATGTCGCCGCCCGTTGGTGTTCACAACTCATGCGCTGTGCTCCTTTTCCAACGCACACCAAATACATTTTTAGGAAACATCTAATTAAAACTAATTATATATCAATGTAGCAATTTTAAGTCAAATGCCTTTGACGTGCACTTACTTAGCAGGAGAACTGTCAATATAAGACTGAAATCGAATGTGAGGACCGGTAAACCATCTAATAGACCTATCTTTCCTCTTGTAATACAAATAGTAACACTCGTAGCCTTGACCATTATTCAGAATTTGACATACTGCCGCGCTGTGTGTTACTTCTCTTAGTATGCTTCGGCAACTAAGCGAATTTTAAAAAAAAATTAAAAATTGTTGACTAGCAAAGCTCCACTAACAGTGATAATGTGTATTTGTATACTAGTTTAAGACCGGAATATTAAGAAAAGCTTTGATGTCATGGTCGCTCGCGTATTGGCTCTAGTATTCTGTCGTAACACAACAAGAAATTAACTCTGGGTAATAAGCTAAAACCGACTACTTGAAGTTACGGTTAATCGGTCCTAATTAAATGGGATCGATCCTGATCTGAGGAGCGGTTAACCCTTAACAACATGATATTTATAAATCTTAATGATAATTTTTTTTTCTGAATTTTTTTGGTCAAAATGTCACTTATCCTGAAATATCGGGACCTATACATGCTACCGATACCAATATTGCCAATATCTTGATAATGGTGCTGATATATCGGCCCGATATATCTGTAGACCCCTATCTAATTTGGCTTTTATTTGGGTTTTGAAAATAAAATAGTAGTTTGTAATAATGATTTTGTTATTTTTTGACTAAATGCAACTATTTTTATTTATTGAGCATTTTTATTTTCATAAATTTAATATGAACATAAGTGATATCCATTCCTTGCAAAGTTATCTTTTAATTTGCATTACACCCTAGTTTTCTGATATGCTGGTGTACACTAGTCGAACATCAGCTTCTTTGCTACAGTTCAAAGTTCATGGCCAGTTGCCTCTTCGAGGAATGACTGTAAGTACACATTTAATGATTAAATTATTCCTTCACAGTAGTATGTAATGGTGAATACTTTATTTTTCAATTTCAGTGCTGAAATAATAACAATTTTTAAAAATGTTGGTTTTAATAAACGAAATAGTTACCTCAAATTATTTTTAACCAATCTTAAAACCATGATTTTATTTGAAAATTGGGGACTTTATTCATTCTGGCGTTCTTAAAGCTCTCTAGCTGAGCATAAACTTTGTCAGCTTGAGAACCTTTATTTCATTAGATTAGAAGTGTTTTGAGTGCAAGCCATTAACTTACCACAGGAACTACTGGATCTTGACAACAATTTTGCTGCACAATAAATATGACTTCTCTCATCGTGTCTCTTAATTCTTGTGTCCATTAGGTGGAGGAGACAGACCAAAGCAAATCTGCTGTACAGAACAGTTTTGCCATCTATGCAGGGAACAAGTACATACTTGTAGCAGCAAGGTCAGTAATACAGCCTACTGTCAATCTTTTTCATTGAAGTTGTTGCAATTTCGCAGTTGTCTGTGCTAAGGATGGGATAACCTGTTTTTATGTATATTAAACATTAAGCTAACTTCTCATGTTTGAATTGCACTATTATTATATTATGGTAAATGGCTGTTTTTCTTTCAGCT
The DNA here is from genome assembly GCA_944989445.1 of Ampullaceana balthica. Classification (NCBI taxonomy): domain Eukaryota; kingdom Metazoa; phylum Mollusca; class Gastropoda; family Lymnaeidae; genus Ampullaceana; species Ampullaceana balthica. The sequence continues at coordinate 808,122 of CALYLW010000371.1, read as the reverse complement.
CACAAGAGGAGAAAGACAAATGGATTGAGGACATCAATGAAGCTGTCATCAGGGTGAAATCAATAGGTCCAGACAAACTTCTGTATCCTAGTCTAAAATCTAGTGCCAGTAAGTCAGTTACACATTTGAGAAGTTATTTCAGAAGGGCATTAGCATTTTGTTTCTTGAAAGGTAAATAAAAAGAAGCATCGATGAAAAGAAACCCTTAACAAAGACCATAAGCTAGTTATTTGTTAAGTTTCATTTCTCTATTTTCAAGTCCTTTGAAAAATTAATGTAGCTGTCAAGTGGGCAGAATTATTTATAATTGAAAAAATTACACCAGGAATGTTTGTTTTCATTGAAAGCACTTTCCTAAAAAAAATATATTTGATATCCATTGTTTACCAAATAAAGTTTAGTTATCATGGTTTACCAACTTTGAGTACAAAAAAATTGTGATGCTTTCCAGCCTAAAAAATTACAAAACCTACAATTAACAGATTGCTGTAATAAAATTAGGATTTCATTAAGAAAGTTATGAACTGTAAGTAGTAAAAAAAAATAATATTTTTTTTAATTACCTAAGTTGTTAAAAGTTTCTGGTCCTTAAATTATTTGCCTTAAGAAAACCCTTTTCTCCCAACATTTCCCATCATACTTCTGATATAAGCTTTCCACTCTACTGCATTAAACAGGTTCATCTGAGAATGTGGGCAGTGGTGAAAATGTGGATGGTGACCAGTCGCCTCAAGAAAAGCCCATACAACACAGAGCCAACACCACTATGCACGTATGCTGGCACCGCAACACCAGTGTCAGTTTCAGGGACCATGAGAAAGCTTTGAAGGTAATATTCCTACAGTAAATACTTAGGACGCTGTTGTTTTAATTTGATTTACTCAGAATAAAATTTGTCATCAAACAAGTTTGTATTTATCTAAGAATTTATTTTTTCAGAATCAGCTAAGTGGGTATTTGCTGCGTAAATTCAAGACAAGCAACGGATGGCAAAAACTTTGGGTTGTGTTCACCAATTTTTGTCTGTTCTTCTATAAAACTTACCAGGTAATAAAATATTTAAAAAATCTTTTTTTAAAAGGACACGCTTTTATTTACATATAGAAAGTGCACTAAAAAGAAGAAAATAAAAATTTTCAATCCGTGAACCTATCGACTGCACATAAAAGCGTGGGGCGCCCATAACAACTCATTTCTTATTGCAACTACTCTTTTGCATATAGATAAATTTTTCTAATTAATATGATAGTAGCATGTATATGATCAAAGTTGTGAAACTTTAAATGTTTATTAATATTCATATAAATTTGTATTTATGTTTCGCAGCTTTGTACATGATTGCGAGTTGTGATGAGGGCCCCACGCTTTTATGTGCAGTCGATAGGTTCACGGATTGAAAATTTTTATTTTCTTCTTTTTAGTGCACTTTCTATATGTAAATTAAAGCGTGTCCTTTTAAAAAAAGATTTTTTAAATATTTTATTTTCTACTTTTTAGTAACACAATTTTTTAATAAATTTTTTGACATAATCAACTCAATTTAATTAGTCAAACTTCGTTGTCTATAACTTAAATGTGATAGTGGTAAAAAGATAGATTATTAATTACAAATTTATGTATTTAAAAAATAACAGTTTCCCCAACTGAAAATTGAACCCAGTACCTCCAGGTCGAAAATCCATTAAGCTAACAATTGGGCCAACTAGGCTACACAAATACCAGTTGTTCCTCTTGTATTATCATGTCAATTTAGATTTAGTTTCGAATTACTGAGCTGTTTAACACCTGGAATGTCGTCATCCATGGCTGGTTGTGAACTCCGGTGACATTCACGTGAAAGTCAAGAATAGCACGGATACAGATTATATATAAAGATAAACGTAAAAATGCATTTATTTAATTACGGTACATTCGATCGATCTGAAATTTTGATACAATGTATTGTCATCCAAGATCTATCTGTGGTAAAATTTTGAGATCTCTAGGACCATCAGAAGTGGTTTAATTTTACGTTACAAGATTTGACGGATACAACATACAAACAGTGTGAGTTAAATAAAAGCTTGTAAAAATTAGATCGTTTTATGTAGTTTACTGGCAACCTAACACTTGAGTGACCAGCACCAGTTTTTCTTTTGGCTGTTCTCCGCTATAATCTTATGTATAGAAGGAGTGTCTATAATGTATAAGTTAAGATAATAGAAATATGGAAGTGATAGGATTTCAGAATGTTGGTACTTTTAGGGAGTAGTTTGGCATCTGATAGCTAAACAGATGGTTGAAGGAGGAACAAAAAGACATTGACTGGAATATAAGGAGGAGGGAGGGGAGACAGATTCATAAAAATAGCTACTGGCACTTAGAGAACTGTGAAGGACATCAGTGAACTTGTCATTTACAGGGCTGTGTTAGAGACAGAGTAGTTGATTGAGCATTAAAGAAACTGGACTTTAATTAAATGAAAGCCAAAGAGAGTAACATTTTGTCAAAAACTTCTGATTGTTCGCCTAGCAATGCACTTTGGCATTTTTAGTTCAAAACAGTGTTGACATCTCGCTTTCTTCAAGACTTCCGGCTATTGTGTGATTCTACGAGATTTCAATAAAAATTACCGGATGTTTTTACTTTCAATTTGATTACGTGTGTGAATTAGTTTGAGTATGTATTCACCCGAGGTGCTCAAAAATGCGTTAGCGGTCTTTAATCCGTCATTATTTCGCAGTGCATGTTATACTATTATTAAAATTAATTCATTTTCTGATGCATTAATCATTTTATTTTTTAAGATAACGAATATCTTTAGAAATGAAAATAAAGGTTTTTATCGAGAATCGACGGTGGTTTTTATTTAATTAAATAAAAAATTATTATTCTTTTAAAAGTTTGTTGTTGCTTTGTTACCAGTAAGATACGTGACTGTGACTAACACGCGCGTGACGGTGAAATCAAATCATTTTCTTAATATTCCAGTATATATATATATAACATACACGTCATCACTGTTGTAGGTCGAATTGTGAAAAGGAATGGGTTTTTTTTTAATTCGCTTAGACTTAGTTGCCGGCTGAGGTCTAACACACAGCGTGCAGTGATCAAGGGTCAAGGCCGCAATAGTTTTATTTATATTACAAGTTTGATTAACTGAGGAAATTCGAAAGCAGTCTGATAGTGACAGATATCCTGCACTTCAAAAGCATTAAACTTAAAATTACCATATTGATATGTTTATTATTATTTTTTTTAATTCGCTGATTCGACGGGCATTGCAAACGCGAGCGGCGGTGACATGCCATGGGACGAGGCGAGGCGAAAAATTTGACCTTAGTTTTAACGCATGCGCAGACAATTATAAACTGGTTACTTTTTTTAAAAAATTAAATGAAATCGAAACATGACCACAGAGACGTAATCCTTTACTTCGGCATAAAAATATATATATATAAAAATTCCCGACTTTCAAGGCCGAGAAATTTTTTGTAAGAATTTCCGACTTTTTCCCGTTTTCCTGACTGATCGGGAACCATGGTTATATTTAAACGGTCCTTAAAAACGAACGGTCATTACAACCTTAGGAAAGAGTGAAGAAATATTAGGGTCCCGATATTCCGATACAATTCTGATTAATCGTCCCATCACTAATTAACGCACATCATGTACATAAAGAAATTTCAAGCACATGTTAATATTTTGCCACCATATTGGTTTTCGTTTAACTCGATCATCGGTTATCTCGATGCCATTTTTCATACCCCAACGCCGTCGACTTAACCTGGTTCAACTGTAATAATTTTATTTTGTACTCCATTACTGTTAAGGAATTTCTTTTACATATTAGTATTTTGTTTTCATTTACAGTTTTTCCCTTCCTTGACTCTGTCTGATCGCAGTCTGATCGCAGTCTACCCCTTCCCTTTACTATTAACTATTTGTTGAATGTGCCTACCCCCAGGATGACTTTCCATTGGCCAGTTTGCCCCTCCTTGGCTATGCTGTCAACACACCAGAAGAGGAGGACAACATCAACAAAGAGCATGTCTTCAAGCTTCAATTCAAGAACCACGTCTACTTCTTTAGGGCTGAGAGCGAATACACATTCTCCAGGTAATGTACAAGCACTCATTCTCCAGTTAACTCTTAAAACACCTCTGATGTTTCACAAATTTTATGCTCTTGACCAAGCATCATTTGATAATTTGTATTATGAAGGTAAATTTGAAGCCATCTTCAATTATTATACATCAATTTAAAGGTATTTGAATACTTTTTAATTTGGAATACTTTTTATTTTTAAATTATGTTGGTTACTTACATGTATTTTTAAAAACACATAAAATAAGAGTTTTGAACAAAAACAGAAAATTATAATTTCTCAAAGCACACAAAAAAAACTTGCTTCCAAGTATGGAAATAAAAGTGCTATTTTATAATCATACATTCAATACTACAACTAATATTCATATTTTAAGTGGAAAGATTCATAAATAAAAAAGTTATCATTTTTAGAGAAGATACAATACAGTGGCACCTCGAGATATGAAAGTAATCCGTTTCGGTGTGGCTTTCGAATCTTGGATTTTTTGTATCTCAAACTAAGTTTGAGAACTAAGTTTTACATGTAAAAGACTTAATCCATTCCAAGCCACACAGAAAGTTCAGAAACAACACTAAATTTGAAAATATTGAAAACTATAGAAAAACAAAGTAGGATTCTCCAATCCTTAAAAGTACACATTATAAATCAAATAATAATACAACAATGAAAACATAATAAATAAATGAAAAATAATATGCATATATTATAAGTACACGGGAACAGGTTGCAGCCTTCACCAAGACTTGAAACCGAGACCCATTGGATTGCTAGCTGAACATGCTGCGGCTCGACAACCTCGCCACCATAAATAATAATAAACCATTTACTTCATAAATGTAAGACTATATATGATTACCACAATGACTGAAATAACATGATTTTCATAACTACAGCTGAAATGGCAACATTTATGCAAATATTTTCCTCATTTCCAAAAATGTATTAACAATATATTGAATATTGTACATTAACTCTCAAAAGACAAGAAATTGAAAAATGGGTCATAACAGACAGTTGAAATTAAACTCTGATAACATTTATTTTTAATTTTTATTATAATAAGCATGTCTTGTGTGCAGAATTATTTAGATGAAGAAACAAGCAAACATTTAAATGAGACTCCATTAGGAAAGTGGCATAAAATATTCCACATGCCTTAATGTAATATTTCAAGTAACAAATTTTAAAGAAATGTGACTAGGTATACACTTAGCATGGTTATAACATGACAGACCACCATAAACTGTCAACAAAAGCCATCATTAAAAAAGTAAGATGAGCAAGAAATGACCAAGCAGTTGGATTGGCTGTTACAAATATCAACCAGCCTACCTTTAGGCTTGTATTACTGGTCAGATTTGGGCCTGTCGTCTCAAAGAGTAATGTAATAAGTTTGTTTCATTAGATTTTTTTCTGTTGACATTTTCAGGTGGATGGAGGTGATCAACTCTGCTACCCACAATGCCCGGCGTGTTCGTCTCTTCAGTCGTCTAGACAGTCGTTTGGAGAGTAGTTAGCATTAATGGAAAGGATATTGTTGATACAAATAAGCATTTGAGTTCTAAATTAATAAATGACACATTAGCCAGACACCTATTACAGGAAACATTGTATGTCATTGTATTTGGAGATCAATCTGAAAATCAGTCATGAAAACTTGGCTGATCCAAGTTTTGTCATGCAGAGTGATTACATAGAACACTGTGTGCAGCTAGTTTTAATATTTATAAAGTATGGTAAAATGTATTTTTGTCAAATTTTTTAAATTAATATCTTGTTTGGTCAAAAGACACCAATAAAGTGTTAAAATCTATTAGATGAATACACTAATAGTGTTAGAATAAGTCAACTGAGTTTTCTTGAAAAAAAAAGAGCTCTAATGAAGTTGTTTCTGTTGTTTTAGAGGTAAACCAAAAAGAAAACAGTTCATGATTGTATTTGTTCATTTTTATAGGACATGGAAACAATCATCAGGTTGCTGTGTACAGATAAAATAAAATAAATTAAGAAAGGGTTTTAATGGCTAACCTAACACTTGAGTGACCAGCACCAGTTTTTCTTTTGGCTTCTCTTAACAACATATCTGTTAATTCAAGCCTTCGCAAGGTCAAACATGGGCTACCAAATGAACCACTGAATTTATTGGGCAATAGTTGCTGACAGGTCAAACATGGGCTACCAAATGAACCACTGTATTGACTGGGCACTAGTTGCTGGCAGGTTAGGGTAATCTAGCACCTTTGGCTTTTGTTACTGCTAAAAAGAGGACATAAATACTTGTATTATTTTCAAAGAAGAGAGAATACAGGAGTTAATAAGGGGGGGGGGCTTGCATGTTTTCAAATAATTCTTCCACGTTGCTAGTTCATCTTTCAACCTGCTAGTTCATCTTTCAACCGCATTGTGTTCATCAATGCTGATGTTGTTGACTTGGTTGACCAGAGAGAGTCAATGATCTGTTCAACATTGAGGTTCTCTCAAAGATCTAATTTTTTTCAAACATTGATCAATAATACTGAGCTTCATTCATGTTGATAAAAATAACTCTCTTTTTCAGTTTTTTATTATTTCATTTTTGAAGTCATTTTTAAAGTTTTCATTTCTCCATAATGTAAAAATATTTTTAGAATGACCTGACCGATTTAGTTTTATTTTAGTGAATGCTAAAAATATTTAACACTGTGGTAATTTGGGAAAGTTTCAAAGCTGACATATGACATTTTATGTTTCATAGCCCTCTTTAGCATGATTTGAAATGTGTGTGAACCTAATTTTTTATTGTCTGTGCACAGGGCAAATATGCTGGTCTTTTCATTTAAAGGGTTAGGCATTGATCCACACTTGCACAGCAGCTCTGTGGTGGTCTAATGTCTGCCTGACCACTTGTCTGACATTTTGCTAAAACAATGCTGACAAATGACGATCAAGTTAACGCAGCCTCACTGTTTGATACTCCAACACTTGTTTGGCTTTGTTTGTCAGTCTCTAGCTGAGAACTTGTGTTTTTCCAAACATTTATATTGACCTCAACATTTATTTATTATTAAAAATTTCTTAACTTGTAAAGTAGCACTTATTTTAAATCTAATAATATATGAAAAAATGTGATTTTCTAAATGGCTGGATCAAGTAGTAATTAATAATACATAAAGCATCCAATTCTAATTTAGAAATACAACACAGATAGAACTAAAGATAAAAACACTTTTCTTGTTCCATTTGGAAGAACAAATATGATCATCAACATGATCCATCAATGAGTATTATTTGATATTTTCATTACAAAATGTTTTGTACATATATACGCATGTGAACACAGTATATGTATTAATGATTAAACAGAATCCATACATATGTATGCATTGTAGAAATAAATTATGTTTGACCCAGTAATGAATTAATGTAGTTAAAGTCTTTGCATGTGAGCAATGTTACTTACAATGATGCATTCAAATTGTCTGAAGTGTGACTTTCTGTTTAATTTGCTGGAATTTGTAGTACAGCTGTACCATGCCAATATGTTGTTCCTAATGTTTTGTAGAGATTTCTACGATTTATCAATGCATGGAAAGATTTATTTTTATTAAGTGTGTTAAAAAATTTTAATTAATTGTTTTGCAGGTTTTTAAAAATGAAATATTGATAAGTAGGGTACAAAAGCATGTAACAATCAGATCACTTATGCTGGGAATATCTTCAAATGCAGGTGTTCAAAGAATTGTTTTTTGGAAAAATGCAAACCATGTGAGAGTGTAATTTTTTAATGAGTATTTTTTAAACTGTTATTTGGTTATAAGAGAGGTGGCTAGATGTGTTTACTGTTGTACATTTTCATTGGCTAATTCCAGCAAGAGATTTAATTTAAATTTGAACAAAAAACTGACAACATAATTATTTTATGCAATTTTTTTTATAAACTTTTCATTCTGTAATTTTTTTGTTTCTATCCAATGAAAAAACAATTTGATTGTTAAGTATTTCCCTTTCCTACCTTCCAAAAATGAAATGTATTTATCAATTCTTGCTGATTTTTTTCTTCATGTAACTTGATATGTTGACACTTGCCTACCTGTTGGAGACCTGTTGATGAGGCTATATGTCAGAGCTGGGGCATTAAGTTAATTGTAATACTTAGAAAATTACGTGTTTATTTTTGAAGATTTTCATGATTTATTTACAAATCCATGACAAAAGACTGGTAGTGGTAGCAGATCAAATACAAAAGACTGGTAAAACATCACTTATAAAAGATTGGTAGTAGACCTATTATTTTTCTACCCTGCTACCAGATTTAGAAATAACTTTAATTATGAAACCTATTTTATAGTGATGTTTACAAATTGGTTAGATATAAAAATTTATTTAAAAATTAATCAGGAAAACATTACAAGTACTTCACAGACTGACATTTGTACCAGCACAGACACTAATTGGAATAGTCTATTGCTCACAGTCTCTACCTGAGTTCAGCTTGGCTGTTATTACTTACTTTCATCTGAGCAGCATTCACAGTTTCAGTGTTTGAGAAGCCCTTGAATGTATGTCAACATCTCTGTACACATGTCATTTATTCAGAGTTCTTTCTTTTTGCTTTATACAACTTTTGCATCATTAAACATTATGTACCATCTCTAGACTAGCTTGGTTTATATTATATTCACTTTTTTTAAACGATTGAGAATTATTGTCTAAATTTGAGTGGTACCTTATATTCTGCTGAATGTCTTTGTTTATTGGTTTGAACATGTTACATTACAAAAGGGTCAGGGTTCTCCAGCTTCTGATTTCAGAGCCTAATTGGGGTAATTGCCCTCAAATTGCTCTTCAAAAAAAAATTAAAAAATAAATTGTAACTATCTGTGTTCTTGATCCTTAAACAAATCAAAATCCTTTATTGCAATTAAATGTTTTAGACCTATGTCAGAACTGTTATTGCTGATGTCCATTATGCTGGACAAGTTATGAAATAAACACCACCACAGTAACCTGTATATCTCAAACGGCTAGGGATGAGAGTCCCACTACCCATAGCTAGGAGTGAGTGCCCCTCTTTTAAGGAGGAGATTAGTGCCCTATACCACTAGGGAACTATGGATATGTGATCCACCACACCGCTAGGGAACTGGGAATGAGCGTGCCCCCCACAAGTCAATGATGAGTGCTGCCCAAAGGTTGTTTGTTTAAATAGAGCAAACATTGTGAGACATGTACCAAAGTTTGTCAATCACCTTTTGTTGTGTTTCTCCGTGACAATTTTTGCATGTTTGGCAGGTCAGCGTGCTCAATTCTTAATAATAATAATATATTAAACAATAGCAATAATGTTTGGAGAAACATGAAATAAAATTGTCTTTGATAATAAAACTGAGTTTATGTTAATTTTCTACATACAGTTATTTTTGTATGGCCACACTTACTTTTGACCTGCTTATATCTTCTGCACCTTCACATTTTTCATTTAGGTAAATTCCAAGAATCACATCCCATTCACATTTTACACTATGAATTCCTGACAAATTGTCCTACACTTATTTTACACCATGCGTACCTTCCAAACTATCTTTAACACACATGTTACAACATGCACATTTTGTCACACATTTCCACGACATATAGTTCCTTCACTTCACTTATGTTCTGCCAATGATTTGTTTTCATATTTGTGCTGCTACGCTCACAAAGGCAATAATAGTAATTCATAGAGAATATTGTACTGCTGAGCGACAAGAAAGTATTGAAAGACCAGAATTTAACCTCGGTAAAATGAGGAAATGCATGAGTTAAAATATTGCAAACATCAAACAACATGAAAATCGGATTTTCCCCACCAGAAAATCTATGAACTAAAATCAGAATGTGCTTCTTGTGAATGTTGGCGTAACAACATATAAAATGCTTTTGTTTTTACATGCATATGTATTAGTTTTTCATTTGTGCATTTAATGTTAGCGTGTTTAAACCATGATTGGTCAGAACGCTATAACAATAATCTTGTTTTTATTGACGTCAGGTAGGGAGGTTCTAAATATTCCAAAAAGCTCGTTAGTTACATCCCTTGAGTAATCGAAGTAGCACACTACGATGGTTATTGAAAATAGTGATTCTTAAAAACAGGGGTCGGGAAACTTTTTGTCTGAGACACCACATATTTTGAAAAGTATTTCTGTGAGAACCAAAGTAAAGATGCAAAATACTTAGGAGTCTTAATAAATGACAAACTATCATGGAATCCCCATGTCAATGAAGTTATTAAAAAATCAAACAAAACCTTAGGCTTTATAAAAAGAAAATTTGACAAATGTAATAGAGATATAATATAAAACTAAAATGCCACCTCACTTTCTTGAGACCTGTAGACTACTAGAAAAAAAAACATTGATAAACTAGAACAAAACCAAAAAAGAGCTGCCAGATTCATTACTGGAGAATATTCAAAACTGACTAGAATAACACCATTAGTTAAATCATTAAACCTTGAAACACTAGAGGATAGAAGAACCAAGAGTAAAGTAGTAATCATACATAAAGCAATTAACTCTAATTTAGAAATACAACACAAAGATAACTTAATACAGTGGTTCCTAACCTTTTGGGGTCCTGCACCCCTTCAGATGCCCAAAAACGTTCATGCACCCCCTCGTGAAACTTGCAGAAAATGCATAATAAACTATGTTTATTTTAGGAACACAACAGTTTTGACCATAGGCAACAGGGAATTTAGTGAGAGATATGCTGATTCTTTTGATAAATAAGCGATTTAAATCTGATGACTGTTTTGGACAAAGCAACTCTCATGTCATCCTCTACATTCAACTTATTCCTTTCCTTGGTTTTAATTGTCAAAGTTGTGGAGAATCCTGCTACACAGAGATATGTTGTGGCAAATGGAAGGAGAGTCAGTACTACCCTCTTGGCTAGTTGTGGGTAGGATCCTAGCTGGGCGCACAAAAGCACAAAAATTCAATCAAGGTATTGCAACTGAAGGCACTCCTCAGTACTTCTCTGGTTCTCAAATCAATCAGGTCATCTTTAGCAAAGTCACTGTCATCAATGTTGTCCAAGTCACAGAGAAAATGATTGCGAATCCAAAGGTCTTTCCTAGCAATTTCTTGACAGAAATACCCATCAAAGGACTTTTGCAATCTTGAAAGGTGCTCTGAAATTTCCCCTTTGATTTTGTCAGGCAGTGATCCCTCGGTGCTTCCTTCTGCACCAGATATTACAACTTCATCCAAGAGTGGAAAGTTGGCCAAGTTGGACTTTTCTAGTCGTCGTTGGAATAGTGGCACTTTGTTAAGGAAGGCTTGCAATCTCTCAGTAGCATCCATGCAGTAACAGCAGGTCCTTGGAGAGATGTGTTCAACTCATTCAAGATGGTGTAGATGTCAGCCAGCTATGCCAAGTAATGAATGACATTTGAACAGTCAAACTTGTCAGCAAGGTCACTCTCTTTTTCTCCCAAGAAAATGGCAAGCTCCACTCTCAGTTATTCTAACCGAGAAAGTATCCGTCCCCTGGACAACCAGCGCACCTCGGTGTGGTAGAGCAGAGCTTCATGCTCAGAGACCACCTCCTGACAGAACAACTTGAAGAGGCAGTGGTTCAAGGCATGTGAGCAGATAAAATTTACAACTTGGACTGCAGTAGAAAGAACTGACTTCAAGGTTGGAGGTAGAGTTTTGCATGCTAGGGCCTGACGATGAAGGATACAGTGTGTTTTGACAATATCTGGAACTTCTTTCTTTACCAGTGCTGAAAATCCTGACAAATTACCGAGCACGGAGGGAGCACCACCTGTGCAAATTGAAGAAATTCTTGAAGTCCAGTCAAACTGGTTTTCAGTGAAGAATGCCCTGACTAGCTGCAGCACATCAGCAGATTTGGTAGTAGCTAGGAGTGGCTTACAAAAGAGAAATTCCTCCTTCAGCAATCCAATGAGAACATATCTCAGAAATGCAAGAATCTGACTACATGTTATGATCTCCATGTAAAGCGCTGTGAGCCCGGTTCCCTACTGGGATACAGCGTTATATAAATTATCAATTATTATTATTATTATAATTATTACATTGTGCTACATCAGTGGATTCATCTAGCTGCATGCTAAATGGAAAGGACTGCTTCTCATCTCGCACAAGACTTGATCCAGAATGTCTGTAGCCATGTCACTAATCCTGGAATGAATAGTGTCATTGGACAAAAGGAACTTTCTCAACCTGCTTCCTCGGCTGGTGACCACATAACAGTTCCACCATCTCCAGAGCACAATGCTTCACCAAAGTTCTCCAATGGTGTGGGGATTCTTGTTCTTTGCAATAAGATATGCAACCTTGAATGATGCCTCCAGTGCAGGTTTAGGTTTCTGTGACAAAGAAAATCCAAGCTTGGGCAAGGTACCTGAGGTCAAGAAGCGTGCTCTCTTCTGCTTGAAGACCTCAACACTATCCTTGGAATTGTATGGATGGACTTTCTTCAAGTGCTCTCGGAGTCTAACAGGCTTCGTGTTGTCATTGCACAGGTTTTTTCCACAGAGGAAGCACTGAGGCTTTTGTGTTCCATCTCTCTCTCTCTTTTTATTATTATTATTTTTTAACGATTTTGAGGGGGTGATGGCAATCGGAAAGTCGTACCAGTCACAGGCAAATTTTTAACTGACGAAGTTGATGTTTTCAATGAACGGAATTGGATGCTCAACTCAAGATTTTAGGTTTAAATGACGAATAATTGCTTACAATTAACGTTTTTAAGACCTTTGCAGCTTACCGAGCAATTAAAGTGAAGGAAAAAAAATCCCAACGTTTACATCCTCTCAAAACAGTTAGAGGGTCACCGGAAGACATATTCTGACGAATTTGATGACAAAATTAAATTATTTTTAGAAAACTGTGACTTAAAACACGAAAATTCGAGGAACACGTAGAGCGAACCGTTCATTTTACGATAAAGTTTATCCGTCAATTTTCGACATCCACAGAACGATGCGCGAACGAGTATCTACCTATCAAAAAGGTTGTATATGGGCGCCTTTTAAAGCGGCATGCCTTGCTTATGGTTTACATTTTCAGATTATCAGATTTTCTTTTTTTTTACTTCTTCTTCTTTTTTCTTCTTCTTTTTCTTTTTTTTTCTCTGAATGGTTCATGCCCCCCTGGAACCTGCTCATGCACCCCGTGCATGCACCACTGGTTAGGAACCCCTGACTTAATACAACCCTCAGATAGACATAAGGATAAAAACACCTTTCTTATTCCGTATGCAAGAACAAACTCATACAAATTTTCGTTCTTCCCGGCCGGAATTCGGGCGTGGAATGGGTTGCCTGAAGAAACCAGGAAAGCCAACACTTTATCAACATTTAAAACTCTAATAAGAATGCAGGACTAAACACAAACCAGCGTAGGACGCAATAATCTTCTTATAGAAGGAGCGTCTGAAACAGATAAGATAACATAAGAAGAACAGTGTTGCTAATTTTGTGCCGTGCACAGCTCATTCCCTTAATTTGGTTGGGAAAAGTGCAGCAGGTTGACCTGATGCAGTCAGATTTTTTGTATTCTGCAAAATCTTTATATTCGGCTTGTTCATCTACTCATCGTTGACAGGTACTTTAAAAACACATGAAATTGATACATGTTAACAAAGCCTTGTGTGACACAAGATGGTCAGCCTGACATGATGCAGTAAGGTCTGTTAATAACTTATACCATGCGAATATCGCAGCACTGGAAGAATTAGCAACAAACGAAAATCAGCCACGTGACTGTCTACTTGAAGCAGAAGGATTTCTAAAGGAACTTACACAACTGGAAGTCGCTATTCTACTTGAAATTCGGGAAATAATTTTAGAAAGGAAGTCTCTCATTTAGTTTGTTGAAAGACAGCATTCTTAATTTGATTCCCATGAAGACAAAGGAAAGGACAAGTCCGTGGTAAAAAAGAGTATGAACAATCTTCAATGCTATCAACAAAAGAAAAAAAGAGGGGGAAAAAATTGCGTCAGTTTGATAAAGGGACATCACCAGAACAGTATTCTCCCCAGAGACAAAAGTTTCAAGGTTGAGGTATTTCTGTTAATCATTGACAAACTTTTTGGAGCCCTACAACATCGGTTAGGCCCATATAAAGACATCCATGAGAAATTTGGCTTTCTTACAAACCTATCTGAGCTCAGCAATTTCGCCATCCGATGGGCAGCAGCCAAGATAATGGAAGAATATTCAAGTGATTATGAAGACTGCTTACCTTCAGAATTAGTCCAATTTTCAAAACTCTTTAAAAAAGTTATTGTCCAGGCTCAGGGTAACGAAAAAGGAAGTACCCCAATGCCAAACTCAAAACACGTGCACAGAGCTAAACATTTTGCTGCTTTTGAATGAGCTAAATTTCACACAGATCTTTACAAATGTACACATCGGACTTCTCATCTATCTCTCAATGATGACATCGAACTGCAACTGAGAGCAATCCTTTACAAAGTTGAAAAGAATATAAAATGAGTTAGAATTTGCATGGGACAACAAAGACTGAATATGCTCTCTCTAATGAGCATTGAAAAGGAACTTACTTGTAAGCTGTCTTAGCTTTACTGATTTAATTGATAATTTCACCCTGAGAACAATTCGCAAACGAAAGTTGTAGGTTCAAATAATAATAATACATATTTTTCAATAAATTTTTTATTTCAACTAGAGGAAACAATTCGTTACCCCATTAAAAAAGTTGTTTTTTTAAAAAAAACGGAATAACGCGTAATATTATTCTTTATGGGGGAGCGTTCGTAAACACGAAACATCGTAAGTCAGGATGGGACCGAAGTAACCGGGGGACTACCTGTATATAAACATGCATATCACGCCTTTAATAAATATATATAAAACAAAATATTAACTCACAGACATTGAATTCATAATTTTCCTCTAGAAAAAAGTTCAACAAAGAAAACCCATCTTTTGATTTTTTTTAATTTTTTTTTGATAAAAATCTTATTCCCCCTACCCACTGTGGTGGGAGGAGTCGTGAGGTGGGATTCGTCCATGCTGTCGGTGTGTCAAAGCCCAAATAGCTTTATATCTTTTAAAACATAAGACACTGCCTCTTTCATGTCCATCCTTTTTTAAAGATCTCTCAGCTGCGACTGCTTCTTTTCTTTTTTTCCTAATTTGTTTTAATTTTGTTTGTGTGTTGGGAATGTTTTATTATTGCAAGTTAACTGATATTTTTTAATAAAAAGTTTTCGCGTTTAACGTATTGCTGTGTATTTCTTAATTTCTTTCCAGATGAAAAAAATGTGTCTTTTTTCTGACATAAAATCGTACACAGTAAAATTTTAGGCTCGGGTGTCACCCCTTTGATGGGTGTCCCCCAGGGCGGCCCGCCCCCTCGCCCCCTAGTGACGCCACTGGCAAGGTTATCTCAAACTTACGTTTAAGATGTACCTTAGATTGAATTGGTAAAACTATGATAAAGAATAACAATAATTATTCTTGTACGTAATTTATTGTTTTAATTTTTTAAAATTGTTCATACATGTCACGGTCGGATGTTATGGTGTGAGAATGACTGTCTTAAATGAGGTACATAATAATTAGTGTAGTGTGCGCACCAGACTATTGTGCGTCTTACCAAGAAAGGGTAAGGGAAAGGATATAGATAGACATTTTTTAGCCGAATATGGAGTGAAACGTTCAGCGTTTTATATTGGGGTGAATTTCACTGAATAACTGATCTGGGAGATTGAACGTGACATGGAGAGGACCGACGTAAAGAATGTGTATCGTCTGTGCTGAGTAAATAAACTGTTTGATTCCTTACAATTCGTTACTTGGAGTTTATTGTTCAACTAGAGATATACTCGCACTTTGCAGCGGAAGTGTGCTGACTTAAACGTTCTATTAAGAAATGTGGTTGAAATCTGTGACCAAGGGTGGACTTCGATCCCCCTAGACAACGAAGCCGCCACAGTGGGGGCTCGTCAAACTTATTGAGCCATTTGATCGAAGTCAGCAAACTTTGACACTGAAGTTTCATCATAATTTAGATCCTGAGGTAGCTGTGTCGGAGTTGGCTGTGAATTTGGGAGAAAAATGGAATTAAAAATGGCCTACGCATTATATGGAGATAGAGAGGCAGACAAGGAAGGAACCGATATTAGCGCTCTGACCAATCAGATCATTACTTGTCCAAAGAAAAGCTATAAATTGAGATGCAAATAGAATGAACCGAAGTGGCAATGTCAAAAAGAGTTCACCAAAGCTCAGCATAAAGAGTTTTCCAAAAGAGCTGCTTAGTCCATTACGGGACATATGTGCTGGCGAGACTGTATACGCTGACAAAAATAAAGGAAGTAGAAACATAAGGAAAGAGTTAGCAATTATGAAAAAGTTTAAGCAATCTGAAAATAGGGGAGAAACTGCAAAGAAAGTTATAGAACCGGACAAGAATTATATCGAAGAAGCTAGAGATGAAATTTGGATGGATGCGGTAGAAAAAGAGGCCGACAAGGAAAAGATTCCTGGGCCAGAGAAGAAAGATGATCAGTCAGTTGTAGTCGCTTTAATGTCAGGGACAAAGGTTGAAATTAAGGCAGATGGTACCGGAGAGGCAGAAGAAGAGAATGTCACACAAGTGGAATATTATGAAGCAAATGATAGAATAACTGATTATGCTGTTGATACTTTAGAAAGGAGCTCACATAGGGAAGAAAAGACGATACATCATTTTCAATTAACTGATGACGTGACTGTTAATGAATTTGATGAATTATATGGAATAGCCAGCTTATATTGCGAAGATCCGTATGTAACGAAAGATGTGTATAAGGTGGTGGAACCGGTCAATAGCATAATGTATAAAAAGGAAAATATGATCCTTGGAGGGTACAAAGACAACCATAATATAGTTAGGGAGTTTAGTGAGAATTTTCCTAAGACCAGAAGACAAAATAATCAAGGTAGAAGAGAACCAATAGTAGAAGCTAAAGGGAAAATCGTAGAATCTATAAAGAAATTTGAAGAATCTGAACAAACAGAAAAGATTCCTTAAAGACCGGAATGCCGAAAATCAAAAAGTAATAGACGAGTTAAACCACGGCATGGAAGAAAGTAATAAACTCGTTAGTGAGTTAAGAAATAAACTGTCCGTTAAAGAGAAGGAAGTGAAGGAACACAAAGAGACATTAAGTAATCTAGAGCTAAAATTGGGCAATGTTGAAACTAGACTAACGGATCTGGAAAAAGAGGGCATAAAACACAAATTAGAAATAGAGGAAACTGAAGTTGAGTCAATGAACTTAAGAATGAAAATTTCCGAAATTGACAAAATTTTAGTTCAAAATGATAAAGAAAAATCTTGTTTGTTAAAAATAATTGAGGATAAAGATGAAAAACTGACGGAGCTGGAAGCAAACATAAGCATTGCAAACCACAAGACAGCAGAGCTGAATAAGACGATGGCTGATAAAGATCAACTATTGGAGAAATACAGAGGGAGCTAAATGGAAAAGAGATAGAAAACAAAGATAGTAAAGACAAAAATGACTCAAAGAAGATGAAATTAATGAGTTAATACACTAAAACTAGCTCTTAACGGAGAAGACATTACTGAATAGTGGAAAATTGTTGTAGAAAAATAAGAAATAAATTATGATCTAAGTCTGAATTTAAGGGGGAAAGAATGAAATTGTGAACTTACAAGAATTACTGAGAAAGAAGGGGGAAAATATAATTGAAAATCTCCTACTTGAAAAGGGAAAGATTATTGACCCAGATATGCAAGATGAGATGAAGGCCACAGAAGATCAGTTAGTTGCGGTAGTCCCATTAGGATCAGCAAGAAAGATGAATCAAATTGAGAGTTATACAGATGAAATTGAAGTTAAAGATGAAAATACAACAGAGACTATAGACACGGAAGGAGAGGAATTTACACTAGAGCAAACTAATGAGTCCCTAGAAGATAGCATACCTTATGGAGGAAATAAGGAAAATAATGATGATAATGATGGGAAAATTGAGTGTGCTACCGAGTTAATAGAAGATAGCACACCTGATGATGGAAATTAAACAACCCCGTAAAACCAAGGTTTTTTACTATAAATGTCTTATATATGAGACAGAACTTAAAGTATTGGTTATGTTCCAACGCGACAAATATTTACAGCCTGAAAATGGGTGAATTCCACTTGGTTAAAACTGGCGTGAAGTCAAGTGACCCGTAAAATGTAAATAATAGCGATTGCTACATATAGTTTTATATAGATAAACTAAAAATGCATTAATTTAATTACGGTACGTTCGATCGATCTGAAATTTTTATACGATGCATTGTTAGGTGAAACAAGTGTATGTGCCAAATTTCAGCTCAATGGCATCATGGGAAGTGGGTCATTTTTTACTTTTTTTCCCGCCCGCCCCAGACAGAGACGGCGGTGAAGTTAATATAAGGGATTTAATAAAACAAACCCGTAAAAACAAAGTTTTTACTATAAATCCCTTATATATGAGACAAAACTTGATTATGTATTGATTATGTTCAAACGTGACAAACATTTACAGACTGAATCTGTCTTAACTTCCCTTTGCTATATAACCCCTGGGGGGCGGGTGGGAGAGGGGAAAGGTCTGGTCACCGATCGCTGGACCCAGCTCAGCGTGACACGTAAAATGTCCGTGTACCAAATTTCAGCTCGATGGCATCACGGGAAGTGTGTCATTGTTTACCTTTGTTTTTCCGCCCGCCAAAGACAGAGATACAGAGACGGCGGAAAGTTAATATAAGGGATTTAATAAAACAAACCGTAAAAACTAAGTTTTTGACTATAAATCCCTTATATATGAGACATAACTAACAGTATTGATTATTTTCAAACGCGACGAAGATTTACAGACTGAATCCGTCTTAACTCAACTTTGATTTATAACCCGGGGTGGGGGGTGGGAGAGGGGAAAAGTCTGGCCACCGATCACTGGACCGAGCTCAGCGTGACACGTAAAATGTATAGAAAAGCACCCCGGTACATCGCGCCAACGCGCGAACTGAGCTGTCACTTGAAAAAAAAATAACAAACCGTGATATTGAATTACATACCTCGTATAGAGATAAACTAAAAATGCATTAATTTAATTACGGTACGTTCGATCGATCTGAAATTTTGATACGATGCATTGTTAGGTGACACGTGTCCGTGTGCTAAATTGCAGCTCGATGCCTTCACGGGAAGTGTGTCATTTTTTTACCTTTGTTTTTCCGCCCGCTCAAGACAGAGAGACAGAGACACAGAGACGGCGGTGAAGTTAATATAAGGGTTTTAATAAAACAACCCCGTAAAAACAAAGTTTTTGACTATAAATCCCTTATATATGAGACATAACTAAAATTATTGATAATGTTCAAACGCGACAAACATTTACAGACTGAAACCGAAATTATCTTACCTGGCTTTAAAAACTGTGGGAAGGAGGGAGGGGTGTGGACATGAACGGGTGGCGTCAACGCGTTAACTCAACTCCTGGTGTAAACCACCTGGTTAAAACACGAGATGTGTTCACCGATGGCTGGCGTGAAGTCAAGTGACCCGTAAAATGTAAACAATAGCGACCGCTACATATAGTTTATATAGATAAACTAAAAATGCATTAATTTATTAACTGTACATACGATCGATCTGAATTTTTTATACGATGCATTGTTAGGTAACACGGGTCTGTGTGCCAAATTTCAGCTCGATGGCATCACGGAAAGTGGGTCATTTTTTACTTTTATTTTTCCGCCCACCCAATACAGACAGAGAGAGAGAGAGAGATAGACAGACAGACAGACACAGCGGTGAAGTTAATATAAGGGATTTAAAAAGGAAATAAACGGGCACATAAAAGACATAACTTCCGAGGAATTAGAAGAAAAAAATGAAAACCGCTGCAAGTTGGTCGGTGAAAAATTAATTGCGTGCCCATTGTTGTGATTCGAGAAGGAGTGCTACTAACCGGGAAACACACAGCACAACAAACGGTGATCATGACCAAACCGGCGAGAGAGACAGTGACACCTTGTTATCTTCCTTAAAAACTCTTTTTTCCCCCTTCCTTGAAAATTGTTTCTTTTACATTTCACCTTTAACTCTATTATTTTTAAATACATATATCACTCTTGGGTCAATTTTTTTAGTAGACTGTCCGTTAACTTTAGAATAGCTGACAACTCTATGAAGGTTATAAAATTTGACTTTGCTTTGCTATGGCATCTACCAATCAATTTTTTTTAAAATCCAGGCACTATTATCTAAAAAAACAACATCACAAAATCTACTTGGAAAATTCTATAACTACTATAGAATCAATTCCATAACGCCATGAAATTGTTAATCAACTGCACAAAAAAGTTAACATTACATTATATAAACGTGTTATGTTTAATCTCAACATGTAGATGTCGCTGAAGGTTTGAATCTTATCATGAGTGAACTGTATGCACTGGAGGGCCAACCTTTCATGGTACAGTGTCAGTTGAGGTATGTGACAACCTTTCATGGTACAGTTTCAATTGAGGTATGTGACAACCTTTCATGGTACAGTGTCAGTTGAGGTATGTGACAGCCAACCTTTCATGGCACAGTGTCAGTTGAGGTAGGTGACAGCCAACCGTTCATGGTACAGTGTCAGTTGAGGTATGTGACAGCCAACCGTTCATGGCACAGTGTCAGTTGATGTATGTGACAGCCAACCTTTCATGGTACAGTGTCAGTTGAGGTAGGTGACAGCCAACCGTTCATGGCACAGTGTCAGTTGAGGTATGTGACAGCCAACCTTTCATGGTACAGTGTCAGTTGAGGTAGGTGACAACATTTCATGGTACAGTGTCAGTTGAGGTATGTGACAGCCAACATTTCATGGTACAGTACCAGTTGACGTAAGTAAAAACACATCTCTTTAAACTAGGGCTGCGGAAATTAACGATTAATTTCTCGATTAATCGTTAAAATTTTTTATCGATTAAAATTATTTTAATCGATAAAAATTCGATTAAAATTAAAGAAAATATTTATAATATTTTTATTTATTTTTTATTTATAAATAATTAATTATTAATAATTAATAATAATGTATATATATTTTTTACGTACAAACTTCTCCCGCGTAATATTATAATTTATTTTATTACTTTATGTGGACCGGCAGACGTCAACTAAAAAATGGCTGACAGCAGCAGCGCAGTTAAATTTAAACATATAACTAGAAAGTTCAGCAAAAATTTTGTTTTTAAGCTAACTGCGGATGGCAAAGTTGAAGATGGTGAAAAAGTTTACTGTGTTCACTGCCATAAACAATTCTCTTTTAAAGGATCAAGTACATCGCTGACGTACCACTTTCAGCACAAACATCCGATCAAGTATCAACACATTGTCATAAAATTTAGTTCAAAATATTCTTAATTTTCAATGTTCGTCAGAAATGTTCGGTTTAATGGCGCCATAAATTTCTATTTTTGGCTTTAATCGAAATTATCGATTAATTAATCGATAATTTTTCAAAAGTTAACGATTAAATTTAAATTAATCGATAACAGCCCTTCTTTAAACTTTTCAAATTAACAATAAAACATTTTTCTGATTGATAAACGTATGTGCACAATGATGTCATTGCATGTTATTTTGTAATTAGTAAGGAAATGTTTTAAATTGAATGCAATTTTAAATATGTCTTACTATTTTATTTGAAGGGCTGTGAGCCCAGCTGCTTGCTGGGATACTACGATGTGATAATTATGAGATTATTATGCCCTTCTGATAACATGAGTATCTATACTTATAAAAGCCCTCACTCACTCATCGCTAATTCTACAACTTACCGTGTAGGTATAAACATGAAACTTTGGGAAGTTGTAGAGAACACTTCCGAGATGATAATCGGCGCATTTTAAAAAAAAATATCACTCATTGGGGGCCGGGGGCCCACCCAAAGTGTAGTGTTGTTTTCCTTATGAGATATTTTAAAATTAGTTTATATCTTATACTTTCGCTACCGTGTAAATGGATTGATCTTGACCAAACTTGGCACATAATTATTTAATGGCGCATATTAAAATAATAAAGGGCATTATACTCCTAATTTCCATTCCTTCGATGCCGGTGACCCCACATTTGTTTTTCAAAAAACGTTTAAGAATTTATTCCCCTTTCCATTTTAACCGATCTTAAATATTGACACACCGCATCATGATCCAGATTGAAATCCATAAGCCGTTTTTTTCGACAACCAGTATTAATATTTTTTTATTCAACCGGTTGCCATGAAACTTTGGGAAGTTGTTGAGTATGCTCATGCAAAAGGTTTCTGGCATAAAACGTTTTTTTAAATACCAATTTTTTGGCTGGGGACTCAAAATGTCCCTTTTCCTAAAATGAACTATACAAAAAAGAAATTACACTTTTGCTAATGAGTTAATCGTTGGATTATGAACAAATTTATTGTTGTTTTTGTTGTTGAGCCTTCTTGTCCATGAGGGGCATCAACCGATCATCGTCGGCGTCTGCGATTCCTCCAAGGGCATAGGCCACCTACAAGAGACCTCCAGGCATCTCTATCCTGGGCCAGCTTTTCCGGGATCTTCCATTCATGGCCAATTCTCTTGATGTCTGCCTCCAATTATCGGCGCCAAGTGTTTCTTGGACGAACTCTTTTCCGCTTACCCTGGGGGTTCCACCTCAGGGCTTGCCTTGTTATATTAGAAGCAGGTTTTCTTAATGTATGACTAATCCACCTCCACCGCTTCTGAAGAATCTCTTCCTCAATGGGCTTCTGTTTTGTCCGCCGCAACAGTTCCCGGTTGCTGATTTTGTCCGGCCAGTGAATTCTGAGAATCCTTCTTAGACAATTCTTGATGAAGGACTGGATTCTGGTCAGGTTTACGGCCGTTGTTCTCCATGTCTCGGCTCCATATAGCAGCACAAGTTTCACCATAGCGTTAAAATCCTTACTTTTAACTTGCTGCCTAAGTTGTTGGAGACCCAAACATTCTTGAGTTGCTGGAAGGCTGCTCTTGCTTTTCTGATCCTTATTTTGACGCAAGTATCTGTACCACCTTGTTTATCTACCACGCTGCCAAGGTAAACAAAACTGTCCACAGTCTCAAGGGCTTCTCCTTCAAGCATAATGGGTGATGTACTGGTGGCATTAACCTTGAGGATTTTACTCTTCCCTTTAAGTATGTTGAGACCCATGCCAGCGACAATGTTTGTTTTCTCCTGCATCTGTTGTTGGGTATGTTCAAGAAGGGCAAGATCATCAGCAAAGTCAAGATCATCAAGTTGATTCACAAGGTCCGTTGGATGCCATTCCTTTTCTGCTGTGTAGAAGTTTTCATCACCCAGTCAATGGCTAACAGGAACAGGAACGGTGACAGCAAGCAACCTTGTCTCACACCATTATTCACCAGGAAAGCATATGTCACCTGCTGAACATGGACAACTCGGCAGTTTATCCCTTCGTACATGTTTCTGATTATATCCGTAATCTTCTGTGGCCCCCCTTAATGCCTTAGCAATCTCCACAGGGTTTGCCTGTCCACACTGTCGAAAGCTTTTTCATAGTCAACAAAGTTGACATAGAGAGGCGAGTTCCACTCTAGTGACTGCTCTAGAATGATGCGCAGTGTCGCTATCTGGTCAGTGCAGGATCTGTTTTTCATCCTGTTAAGTAGTACACGGTTGAAAACCTTCCCTGTGATGGACAGCAGGGTGATCCCTCTGAAGTTGGAGCAGGAGCTTAAATTCCCCTTCTTTGGATCTGGATAAAGTATCCCTCTTTCCATTCGGAAGGAACTTGCTCTTCTTCCAATATCTTCATAAACAGATGGTTAGCATTTCTACACTGGTTTCCAAATCCGCCTTCAGTGCCTCTGCTGGGATGCCATCAGGTCCTGCATCCTTTCCATTTCTGCTTCGTTTAATGACCCTGGAAATCTCTTCTTTGGTGGGAATATTGCAGTAAATTAGCAGGTCATTATCAGCTGGTTGATAATCTGGTGGTTTCTTTGGTTTAGGCCTGTTTAAAAGCTCTTCAAAGTGCTCCTTCCATCTCCCTCTCTCTGTTGCTCCTCACTTGGTATGGTGTTTCCCATTTTATCCTTTACTGGTCTCTCTACCTTGCTACATTTCCCAGACATTGTCTTAATGGTATCAAATATTTCCCCATGTTGCCATATTTCACTTTCCATCTGTCTTTGTGGTCAATATGGGCCCATCTTGGTATAGGGTCCCAACAGAGAGACACATAATACATAGACAATGAATTCTAATTTGGAAATACAAAACAAAGATAACTTAATACAACCCTCAGACATAGGGATGAAAACAGTTTTCTAATTCCGTATGCGAGAACAAACACATACAAAGTCTCGTTCTTCCCGTCCACAATTCGGACGTGAAATGGTTGTCTGAAGAAACCAGGAAAACCAAAACTTTATAAACATTTAAAAATCTAATAATAATGCAGGACTTTAGAAATTTTGGAACCTTGATGAAAACGATATAATACATGATTTAATCAGGGGCTGTCCATAAAGTACGTCACGCTATGTTTGACAATTTTTACCCCCCCCCTTTTCCCCACTGTCACAAATCTTGGACTCCCCCCCCCGTCACACTTTCGAACACAAATTAATTTTTTTATTAACAAAATAATTAAAATTCAAGATAAAACCCCGTGACGTCACACATGGTCGAACCCCTCCTGCCCCCTCTCACAAACTGTCGCACTTTCTTACACCCACTCCCACCCCTCTGGAGCGTGACGTACTTTATGGACGGCCCCATATAAAACTTTTTTTTTCTATTGTTAAAAGTAATTTTTTTAAATTTCTGAAGTATTGTAAAAGTGTTTTATTGCTGAAGTCTTATTACTTCATTTTTGGCCAGGCTTCAGCCAAATTTCATCCGAATATTTCGTATCAGCTGAAAATCAGCCACAAATGTCAATTTACGGAGCAATCCGGCTAATCCGAATATCCGCCACAATATTATGTCAGCCAGTAGAAATTTAAAAAAATGGGCTTGCAGGACTATCTGGCTTGGAACACGGTCACCTTTTGTTTGAAAAGAAACTGTCTCGTTTTACCAAAGCTTTGATCTACAATATTTTCGTTAGCTCTGCGTTACTCGCATCTAATATAATTGGGCTGGCGAAAAATTTGGGAACATTGTTGCATTCAGAATTTTTTTATTTATTTTATTATTTCGCGGATTATAATTATAGATATTAAGTTTGTTGTTCGTCCGTCGATTCGACGAAGACCACTCTAGTCATCTGAGGGTTGCTGGGACTGGCTTTGTTTGTGCGTGCGCAGATGGCTGTTGAGGCCGATCCTAGCACGGAAGGTTCGGGAACAGAAGGGACAAGGGACGAGTGGGACATCTCCAGGAGGGTTGACAGCACGGGCCTTTCGGGCTTGCCTCTTCTTTTCTGCGGAGGTGATCCTGTTTGCCTCGCATGACTTGGCACCTTCGTGGATGGAAGAACGCCAGGTGGAACGGTCCTTTGCAGCAAGTTCCCACGTGTCTGGGTTGATGGCAAACGCTTTCAGTGAGACTTTCAGTGTGTCTTTGTAGCGTTTCTTTTGCCCACCGTAGGAGCGCTGGCCATGCTGAAGCTTGCCATAGAAGAGTCTCTTTGGCAGTCTCTCGTCTGGCATTCGGACCACGTGCCCTGCCCAACGAAGCTGGGACTGCATCAGGAGTGTGAATATGCTGGGGAGACCTGCCTTGGTCAGTACCACTGTGTCTGGTATTTTATCCTGCCACTTTATGCCGAGGATCTTCCTGAGGCTTGTTGAATGAAAGTGGTTAAGCTTCCTAGCATGGCGCTGATACACAGTCCATGTTTCACACGCATATAGCAGTGTGGGGAGCACCACCGCCCTGTACACTTTCAGCTTGGTCTGGATGGTAATGCCTCTTCTGTTCCAGACATTTGGGTACAACCTGCCAAAAGTGGAGCTGGCTCTGGCAATTCTGACGCTCACTTCGTCATCGATGGTGGCATTTTGCGACAGTGTGCTGCCTAGGTATGAGAACCGTTGCACTGTGTTGAGTCTCTGGCCTTTGACAGTGATGCTGGGCTCAACGCAGGGCCTTCCAGGCGCAGGCTGATGGAGGACCTCAGTCTTCTTGGTGTTAATCGTCAGACCAAAGTTTGTGCAGGCGCTGGAGAACATGTTAACGCTGCATTGCATGTCGGCTTCTGAGGCAGCATTGAGGGCACAGTCATCAGCAAACAGGAGGTCTCTGATGATGTCTGTCATAACCTTGGTTTTTGCATGGAGCCTCCGAAGGTTGAACAGTTTGCCATCTGTGCGGTACCTCAGGTTAACACCAACACCCTCGTCTCTGAAGGCCTCTGTCAGCATGGCGGAAAACATGAGGCTAAACAGTGTTGGTGCCAGGACGCAGCCCTACTTGACCCCGTTTGTGACTGTGAAAGGATCAGAAAACTCTCCGCTGTCCTGGACTCTGGCCTGTATGTCCTCATGGAATTGTTGCACCAAGACGATGAATTTCCTTGGGCAATCGTACTTGGCCATTATCTTCCACAGACCCTCTCTGCCAACGGTGTCAAAAGCCTTGGTCAGGTCGACATAGGTAAAGAACAGGTTGACGTTCTGAGCCCTGACATTTCTCTTGCAGCTGCCTGGCAGCGAACACCATGTCGATGGTCCCTCGCTCTTTTCGGAAGCCACACTGACTTTCCAGCAGGAGTCCTTGGTCAAAGTGGACCGTGGGGCGGTTGAGCAGGATTCTGGCAAGGATCGTTCCTGCGATAGATAGCAGGGATATACCTCTGTGGTTGTCACAAGCCTGTCTACTTCCTTTTTGCTTATAAAGATGTATGATGGAGACATCTTTGAAGTCCTGCGGGATCGTCTCTTGCTGCCACACCAAGAGAAATAGATGGTGGAGCCTTTCAGTCGGGGCTGTTCCTCCCTCCTTGTAGACCTCAGCTGGTATGGCGTCAGAACCAGTTGCTTTGCCACTGGAGAGAAGATAAATTGCTTTCTGGGTCTCGAGCAAGGTTGGGGGGGTCATCCAGTGCTTTGTTTGTGGGCACTTGGGGAAGACGATTGATGGCTTCTTCGTTGATTGTCGAAGGGCGATTTAGGATGCTTTCGAAATGTTTGGCCCACCTCTTCAAGATCTTCTATTTGTCTGTGATGAGATTGTTACTGTCTGCGCTGAGGAGGGGGTTTGAACCTGAGGGCGTGGGGCCATACACTTCTTTCAAAGCGTTGTAGAAGTTTTTATAGTCACGCTTGTCTGCATAGCCTTGGATCTCGTCGGCTTTGTTGCTGAGCCAATCGTCCTGCATCTGACGGAGCTTTTGCTGTACAGTCCTGCGCATGTTGTTGAGTGCATCTCTCCTTGCCGTGGACCTGGGATTATTGAGGTAAACTTGGTGTAGGAGGTGTTTCTCATCCAATAACTGCTTGATGTCTTCGCAGTTCTCATCGAACCAGTCCTTATGTTTCCTGGTCTGGTGCCCCAGAGTCTCTGAAGCTGTGGTGTAAATCAGCTCTCTGAGTGACGCCCAGTCTGCCTCCACGTTCTGGTTGCCTGGAGAGGTAGATTTCAAGCGCTCTTCCAGAGCATCCACCAAGGACTGCTTGCAGCTGGTGGTCATTAGTTTGGCAACATTTAGCCGTTTGGGGGCTTTCTTCCCTTGCGGGCGCCGTTTCCGCTAAATGCGGATGTTGAGCTTGGTGTTGATGAGGCGGTGGTCTGTCCAGCATTCAGTCCCGCACATGGACTTGGTCACTCGTACATCCTGCCTGTCCCTCTTCCTCACGATGGCGTAGTCAATAGGATGCCAGTGCTTCAAGCGGGGGTGCATCCATGACGTCCGGTTACGGGTTAGGAGGCGGAAGATCGTGTTGGTGATCAGCAGTTCATGTTCAGCGCAGGTCTGGACTAAAAGAAGACCGTTGCTGTTGCAGTGACCCACTCCATGCTGACCAAGGACTCCTTCCCAGGCAACGTTGTCTTTGCCAACTCTTGCGTTGAAGTCGCCTAGCAAGATGAGTTTGTCCACCTTTGGAACGTCGGCAATGACAGTGTGAAGTTCTTCATAAAACTTTGCCTTCACTTCATCTGTATTGGTCATGGTTGGAGCGTAGGCACTGATGATGGTGAGGTGTTTCTTTCCAGCCAGTGGGAGTTTCATGGTCATGAGCCTGTCGTTCACTCCCTTGGGAATTCCAGCCAGCTTTCCGACAAGAGTTGTCTTAACTGCAAAACCAACGCCTGCTTCACGCCTCTCCTCGCTTGGTCTGCCACTCCAGTAAAATGTGTAGCCAGATCCTCTTTCACAGAGCTCTCCTTCTCCCGCGAGCCATTGTCTCGCTCAGGGCTGCGACGTCGATGCCGTATCTAGCGAGTTCTTTTCCAATCAGGGCTGTTCTCCTCTGGGGTTAGTCCGCATCGTCCCTGTCCATGAGTGTGCGCACATTCCATGCGCCCAATATAAGAGGAACTATCCTCGTTTGCTTTTTTTGGTTTCGACCGCTGGTATAGGGTCCCCACCAGCCGCAGTATGCTGGCTAGGTTAAGCTGGAGCAGGCAATGTTTAGGGCACCTTTTCTAGCCCCTTCCTCATGCCATGGAGGTGAGCAGTGCATTCCTGAAGAGGGCTGCTCAGTCGCCCAGGGGGCTGCCGGACTCCACCGCTTCTCCGTGTCAGCGAAGAACGACCCAATGCCCTGGGCCGCCTGTGTGCAGGGTTGCGGCTACGGCTCCCAGTGTACCCACACCTGCCGCTTCGTCGCTTGCCTGTCGCCACAGGACTTGTCGGCGACTGATGGGATGGGATGGATGACAAAAGTGACTTGCGCGATGACTTGGATTTAAGTGAGAAAGAGTTGCGCAGTTCGTCGATCTCACTCTCTCGCCAGAGACCATCTTGATCCAGCGGCAGGACAAAGTCGAGACGGCTGGTGATGGAGACGGGTGCAGCGGATGGCCATGATGTCCTGTGTGTCTTGTCATGCCCTTAGCGTTCCACAATGCTTTGCTGAGATTCGCCTTTTTGACCGTTGACCAACTAGTGGTTCCTCCGCTCTGTCCACCGAATCCAGTCTTTACGTGCATAGGTAGACATACCTAGATCACCGAGGGTTTGAGACCCGTCGGCTACCCTCACCAGGTTTAGCCAGCTAGTCGAAGCCGTTGCCCGGGGTGTGGGCACTGTGCACGCTACAGTTTCTAGGAGCCACTGGTGAGAGCTGAGTGACAAGTGGGGACCAAGGGTGTATGGGGTGCTCAAGGCGGGGTAGCACCTCCGGTGGGGGAACACGTCGTACTCTCTTGAGGGGTTTCTCTCAACTAATACACTCTTTAGTGCCCGGCACTGGGAGAGCATGTGCACTGCTGTTTGTGGCGCCTGGCCATAGTAGACGCAGCTTAGTGTCTGAAGTAAATTTAATATGTTTCATTAGCTTTGAGTTGGGCAGTGTTCTGTTCCTAATATTTTTATCCCCAGTTGGATCATTGAAGGTCTAGCTAGTTATGTCAGATATATTAAATTCTAGTACTTCAGTGAGTGATTTAAGTGAGGCAGCTTCTGACATGAGCCTGTCAACATCACCTGGAAGTGATATACCTTCACAGATGCATAAAGACTTCATACCACAGTCTTCTGATAATATAAGCATCAGTGCACATCAACCCAGAAAAAGAGTTGTTGTTCGACAGTTGTCATCAAATCCTTACCTTACCAGTTCTGATATGTCTCCATCAGATAATCATCCAGTCATTGTCGGATCTCATTCTTTTGCTTCAGGAGACAGTAGACTTTATGCTAATGGGGGATCATTTCATGATAACTGTTTATCTGAGCTCCTGAATAAAGAAATATCTCATGAAGCCAATTCTTATCCTTTGACATCAACCTGTTTTTGGGAGAGTGATGAGGAGGAAGATTATAATGGGAATGATGAAGGTAAAAACTCAAAGCATGACATTCTAGACAACAGTTTTAACAAATCTAATGGTGACAGTATTATTGACAAAGTAAGTCAATTTCCGGGTCACACATACGACACAGACCCTGTATTACTCCCTCCCAACACACAAAGAGAAAAAACCCAACTTTGGGATAATCCTACATCTTTTTACAGCGGAAAAGAAGTAAATCCCCCTAAGCATTACATTCAAGATCAGAACCTGGAACTTCATGAGCAACAGTTTCTTTGCCATCAAAGCCATCATCATTTCCATCACCAATTTCAGCAGCAGCATGATAAGCAATCTCATTCAGATATACAACCTGAAAATGTTGAAGAAATCCTTCACGGAACTAACAAAATCAATGGTTTTAAACGACTTAACAACCAAAATGAGCTCCATTCGGACAATGACACTGCTCAGTTATATTCCAACCCCCCACAAGATATGGCTTCTTCCAGTCCTCCAAAAAGTCGAGAAATAAATTCTTGGGGCCATTTTTATAAGCCTACTGCAGAAAGCCATTATAAATACAGACGTTGTCACTACTCAAGTGATAGTGAAGAGGAAGAAATCTCGTCAAATAAAACGGAACATGCTAAAGAAAGTAGCACCAAAGTTTCCTTGTGCAAAACTCACAAGCTGCCATGCAAATGTAACCATCAGGATAAGTCCGATTCTCAGGTTTTTATGCACAATAACAATGCTAACAGTAAACAAGTTCGGGGCATGGACCAAAAGTCAATGACACAAAATGGTATGAAACCCCATGAATTTAAGGAGCGATTTCAGTTAATAAAAAAGTGGTTTTCTGAGTGTAATGATGGACAGAAAAATATTGTCTTAAAAGGATTGCTACATATGTGTGAACTTCCTCAGCTGCATCTATTGTCAGTGCACATGTCCAAAGAACTTCACCATGGATGTCCTTCCAATTGTGAGGATATTATAACCTGGCTTCCCCCAGCCTTAGCTACCAAAGTTATTTCCTATCTTGACCCTGTCAGCTTGTGTCGTGCTGCACAAGTATGTAACGTTTGGCGTCAGATTTTGCTGTGAGACCAAGTGGCGATTGTCTAAGGCAGCTGAACATAAACAGGTTATCAGCCATATGTCCCCGGAAGGAAGCATACAGTGGAAAAATGTCTTTGCTGAAAGATTTCGATTACGAAACAACTGGTTAAAGGGAAGATGCACAGTGAGAACTTTTGAAGGTCATTTACAAGGAATATCCTGTGTTCAGTTTGATGACTCTAGGATTGTTAGCGGATCTTCAGATAAAACTATCAAGGTCTGGAATATGAGAACCAATGCCCCGTGGTCAGTGCAAACCTTAATGGGGCATCATGGCACAGTTAGATGTTTACATCTTGAAGGGAACCGATTAGTTAGTGGCTCGTGTGACAAAACTATTAAGGTTTGGGACTTGTCCACACAAGAAAGCTGGTCATCTATTGCATGTAAGGTGACCATGACTGGCCATACAGACACTGTTAGATGTCTACAAGCAGATGATGACAAGGTGATTAGTGGATCATATGATAAGACATTAAAAATTTGGGATTTAAAGTCTGGGAAACTGAGGACCACTCTAAGAGGACATCAGGCATCAGTATTGTGTGTTCATTTTTAGTGAAAACAAAATTGTTTCAGGATCGGCAGACAAAACTATTAATGTTTGGAACTATGAGGGTCGATGTGTGATGACTCTCAGGGGACACCAAGATGCTGTTACTTGCCTAATGTTTGATTCCACAAGAATAGTCAGTGGGTCTCTCGACCACAATCTTAAGTTCTGGGACATTCACACTGGCAAATGTTTAAACACAATTGACTGGAAGGAGGCTGAAGGCCACACAGATGTCATTAGGTGTCTTCAAGCAGACAGTTGGAGAGTGGTTAGTGCCGCGGATGATAAAACTATAAAGGTCTGGAATCTAGCTACTGGAGAAAGACTGGTCACCCTGAGAAACCATACAGATGGAGTTACCTGTCTTCAGTTCAATGACTTTATAATAGTATCAGGATCCTATGACAAAAGTGTCAAACTGTGGGACTTTAGCTGCTGCTAGCACAATAAGGAAAAACAAAAACTTTGTTGGTTTTACCACCGAACTCTAACAAAACTTAATATTCGCTTACAAATGATCTTGTATTGATGGAGAAGGCGTGGACTTAAGTTATTATACTTGGTTACTCCTTGCAACTATTGGTGTCATTCACATCTTTTTTGCAACTTTTTCAAATCTAGTTTTTGAGAATTTTAAATTTTAGGTAAATCTTGTCCATGTTCATTTAATTATTATTTGAGCGAAATATTTAATTTTAAAGCATAAATGAACTTTTAAATTGTTTATAATAAGTGAATGTTGCACCTTCCCTGTTAAGGGAAGTATTATCCAAAGATGAAAAAAAATCTAAATTGCTACTGAGCTAGTCAGCTTAATATAATTTTGTTGTACATTTTAAATTGCTTTTATAGCATGTTGTAAGAATTAAATATGTATTTTTTTAAATACCCATATAAAAATGGCCCACTTTGCATAACAAGGCATGACAGTGTAACTGGAGCCTTTATATAGAATGGGCTGTCTATAGGAGGCTGGTTGCGCATTTGCAAATGGCAGCTTATGCTTATGTAAATTATAAATAGAGCTGTACATCAAGGCTGTGAGTTTATATTTCAACATGGAGTCCCAAGGGAGGATTTTATTCATGCATTTAATTAAACAATATTTTATTTGTTGCTGGCTGTTTTTATCTGCATAATAGCGTTATAGTATTATTGTCTCAGCAATGCTCAATTTGGCAACATTAGTCACCACCTGAAGAATAATCAGTCAAGAGCTTGTAACTTCACTTCATAAACCTTTGTATTCATTGGTATTATGTTGGATGTCTGGAGAAAATAATTGATGACCCAATCTTAAATTATGATAATTGATAAATCAAATATTCCTGATGAGTTTTCATTATTTATAGTCTGTGTTCCTTAAAAAATACATATTTTAATAATTCAATTGTATGAGTAAGGTCGATTGATCATTTCATTTTCGCCTATATTTTACCAATAACTAGGCTTACAATGAAAAATTAAAATGTGAATTAATTTGTATTAGTTCCTCTAAAATCTCTTCTTCTCTTTCTCCCTCAAATAAAATAAAACTGGAAATTAATTTTACAAATGTAAACCTTCAAACTACAAAATTTGAGAATATGCAACTCAAAAAAATGTTAGCTGTTCACTGTTATGAAATTTAAACAAAAATTGTAATATAGAGATGACCACTCCATTTTCTACTGGTTGATATGTCATGTTGTTGTTATACAAAAATGATGAGAGTGGTCATCGTCGACTACGACGGACGAACAACTGAACTGATTGATGTCATGATAACAGAAATGCATTAGTAAAAATATTTTGTGTGTGTTTATTCTCAGCAGACTATGTACTTAACAAACTAAGGGCAAAGAGACTTTTTTGGCTCCAATTTTGTAGCAACTTGTCCCAGAAAGCTGAGACTTTAAGTAACAGATTTGCATTGTGAACTTATTATTTAGACTGCAGTTTAAAATAGGGAGCTAAGACTTAACACAAAGTATTATGTTGTTCATTTCTGTGCTTTAATTATCAAGCTCATTTCATTAATAATTTCTAGCACCTCCCACATCGGTATTGTATTGAGTTATAGTTGAGTTGTTCAATCAGTTAGAAAACCATTTCTGCCCATTGTTTTTACATACACATGTAACTGAGTTTCATTACATCAAAATTTTCAGATATTAAGTTACACTATATACAAATACCCGCGCTTTGCAGCGGAAAATTAAGATTTCAGCTAGCATTGAGAACCAATTCAAAAATCTAATTGATTTCAATCTAGATCATGATAGATAATAATGATAGATAGTTTGTTAATATTTTTTTAAAGTCGTTTAAAATCAAATGGGCATAAAATTACATTAAGGGCCCCTGTGGAAAATGGGTGCATATTTCATAAGGCCTAAAGATTTCAACATAGGCCATTAAATGGAGATACGTGTCTATATTTATTTAAATTTTAAAAAATCTAATCGGAAATGAAGCTTTAAAAATTTACGAAAAATATTACTTTGGACTCCGGGCCCAAAAGAACAGACGTTAGACGTTCATGGGCAAGTGAAGTAGCGTTCACAAGTCTTATTTAGCCACCACTAACGAGCAAGGGATTGTGTGGCTAGCACAATGCCCCGGGGCCTTGCCAGCACCGAGCATAGAATCCAAGACTCCCTTCTGTCTCGGTTGGCAATCCAGCGCGCTACCGCTAGACCACCGCGGCCCATGTCCTATAGAATTTTATTTGTTGAATATCAAATTTGGTCAATAATTCATCCATATACTTAGTAGCTAGTGGCGTAGCTAGGAATTTGTAGCGGTTTGGGGGCCCGGGAGGCTTAACCTCTTTTGAGGACAATAATTTGGAGGCCTCCCTGAAAGGGGCCGGGGGGACTTTCGAATTTGGACCCCCTCCCTCTCCCATAGCTACGCAACTGCTAGTAGTCACTGTTTAAAATACCTTTGATATATCATGTTTAAAAATGGCATTACGGGCCCCTAATAAGTGGTGTTTAAAATGTGTTAATTACACAAACCTTTGTGTGAGCGTACTTAAGAACCTCCAACAGTTTAATGGCAGTGGGATGAATAAAATAATGTTTATATGGCTTAAAAGAAGCTAAAATAAGGTGCCCGGGAGCCCTATCGGTGTAAGATGTAAAGTTAAAAAAAACAGTTTTTTTCAATCTGGATCATGATGGATATGTTTGCTTGTAAATATTTGAATAAAAATTGTGTGAAATCAAATGGTTAAAATGTCTTAAACGTTTACAAAATTGAGATTAGGGGCCCTCATTCGAAAAGAATGAAAAATAAAAGTTTAATGCCCTATTTTAATATAGGCCATCAAGTTTTTTATTCCACCTTTTGTCAAAATCAATTTACATAGTATCCAAAGTTTAAACAAATTTTATTTAACTCATCTGGGGGAAAAAGCTACATTTGGGGCCCCTGTCTCCAGTGAGTGATAATTTAAATATTTTTTTCGCCTGTTTTCACCATCGCTGAAGTGTAATCAACAACTTCCCAAAGTTTCATGCTTCTACCTACACGGAGAACTGAGATTTAGTGATTTTCTATTTTTATATAACGCACACGTAAACTTGTAGATTTTGGGTTAACGGGCAGAAAAGTTAGCCGACTCCTTCCGTGAGACAACCAAACGGAGCTGCGGTTACATCACAAATGCTTTGATGTCAACATCAAACGACGCAGGGTAACAATTTCATGCGTTCTCTTGTGGATTCTCAAACTTAAGGATTATAATTAGATTTAATGTTCATGTCTTAATAACTTACGCAAAACGGCGTCTGATGGCATACCGGGTAATCCCTTATTTCAGCGCATTAAAAATTTTTAGAACAAAATAAATAAAATAACTTACTTTTACTAATTTAAACACTTAAATCAGAAATAAAAAAGTATTTAATGCTTTACAATTAGTTTTTCGTGTGTTTTGTTGAGTTTATTGGGGTTTTTAACTTAGAAAAAAAGATTTTTAAAAGCAGATTTCCAACAACAACAATGGCGCCGTTAGTCACAGAAGATAGTGAAATATACAAATTTTTATTTCGTACAAATCGCAAAATAGTAATTTTATTTCAACAAAAAATAATGTTTTAATTTTAAAATAGATTTCATAATAATAATAATTAATGAAGTACGTTTGAAAAAAACAATGTTTTTTTGACGACTTGAAATATAAAATGCGCTGAAATAAGGGATTACCGGCCTACCGACTGGCACTTTGAGAAGCACTGATTACAAAAATAAAGTCACTAAGTTAAATAAATTGTAAGTGACCGAAATTTCCGTGGAAGTTTTATTTAAAGTTACCCTTTTGATGTGACGTCACATTTATTCAACCCCCTCCTCCCCTCGTCACGCATCGTCACAAAAGTGTGACCCCCTCCCCCTAGGTGCGTGACGTCATTTATGGACGGCCCCATAGCGCCTTTCCAATTTTTCAAAAAATCTACGAAAATATACAGTGGAACCTGGGTATACGTCCTTAATCCGTTCCAGACACTTGGACGCATACCAAAAAGGACGTATACCAAACCTATTTTAACTACACGAAAAAGAGGGAAAATGAAAAATCCGTTTCCATGAAAATAAAAATCATATTGTTATTAACATATTTATACATTTATTGACGTGGTTGAATAAAATAATCTAAGCACTGCTTAATATCGAAATACATACGTAAAAAGAACGTATATATACAAATATTCTTCTGTTATCCAGATCAAAAGCAACTTTTCAACATGCTCCAATGTCTCTGATCTTTGTTTTGTAATCGAGTTAACCCCATTTTCCCATTTAATAGAGTCTTTGTTTTTCACAATCATTGAAATCGTCATTCTTGGCATGCTTCAATTAAGTCCCGCGACACTCACGCCTATTTCATTTTATATAACAATCTCTTTTGTCAACTCCATGGTGATCCTAACCATTTTTTTTTCGTTGCTAGGCTCCTCTCATAAACTTTCTTAGAACTCATGATAAGTGAGTTTACATTTAAAAAATAACGAGAAAAAAACACAAAATCACGTGATAATTTAGGATCATTGCGCGAATCGTTTATTGTATAGTAGCAACTGCTACTAATACCAATGTGTCATTTTGACTCCTAGAAGCCGTCCATAGATAACGTCACGCACCTACGTGGGGAGGAAGGTCACACTTTTGTGACGTGTGACGAGGGGGGAGGGCGGTGTTTTAGAACTGTGACGTCACATCAAAGTGCGCATCTGAAATAAAATTTCCACTCAAATATTTGACTGCTTACATTTTATTTAATGACCTTTTAGATGGATTCAGGCGTGTATTATATTAGAGTGTATAATTCGCAAACGCGAAAAAATGGATGCCATGACTGGTTGCCTGGGTGTATGGTTAATGTGGAAGGGGTGGCTTCTTCGACGGAATTTTGATTGCTGGGGCACCGAATAATGTAGTTTCTTCAATTCTATTTGTAATTACTTTATTTTGTTCAGATATCCGTTTTTAAAAAGATCTATATCTATCTATGTATATATTTCACCAGAAATTAGGACAAGCATAAGACGCAAGCAAATACGCATGACGAATGACCCTCTCTAGGGTCGACCAATCCCAGTTTATGGTTGGCAAGTGAGGGTGGTGCAGGGTGGGGGGGGGTAGGTAACAACAATCGCGGTACGCATGTCTCGAGACCAACTATACCCCCCCTCCCCCGAAGTTCACTCACGTTGTTCCCTTTTCTTCGTGCTGCTCTTTGTGTCCGTTCTCTCCTCTCTGTCTTTGCACTATCTATGAGCAAGTCTGCGGCGTATGCTACGCAGTGGGTCATATCTAGTATTATTTTTTTTATTTCTTCATGAAAATAATTCGATAACCAATTTGAGAATAGTAACAACTGGTTCTCAGTTTCAGAGTAGAATGACTGGCTATCCTGTAGCAAGTAAAATGTTTTTTATCAATACAATTTTCTCAAGGTTTAACGGACTGTGGTTGATTGGTATTCTTTTAATATCAAATAAATGACACTCACCAATAATATAATTTCACAAAATTGACTAAACAGTGATTGGAGGGGCATGAATATAATATATTAGTACACACTTGACTTGGCCGCATATAGTAACTATTAAAAGAAAAACTAAAACTAAAATATATTTAGGCAGTGAAAAACATTGAGGGAGGGGAGGTTTGTTGATTTATTAAGAAGAAAATGTGAACATGTATTTTATACTTAAATATTTTGGTGTCAAGTTAATAAATAATTAGCTCGATTTTGTAAGTGTAAGGATTTAAAAACCGTTGGATAACTTATCATCAGGCACAGGATTGAGGAAGAAGTTTTGAAAAAGACGATCATCTTTAGTGACAAGGATGGCAATGTAAGTTGACATGTGTTAGTGACAGGAATGGCAATGTAAGTTGACATGTTGAGCTTTCTTTCCACAATATATCAACTTATTTCCTTGGGATGTATATTTGCGGGGTTTGGGTGTTATTAATTAATAATATTTAGTAGGTCTTTATTATTTGAAATTCAATAGTACAAATTTTGAATTGCATTTTTAAAAGATTAATTTCATGAGCTAAGTATGATGCCATGGCTTTAAATATAAATTGCAGATAACTGTCAACTATTGAACACACATTTTGAAATGAAAACGATTGGTTGTATCAAAATTACTTATTTGATAGTTGATTTAATAAAACATTAGGTCTTGAAATTAATTAAATTTGATTAGCTAAATAAAATGCTCGGCCTCCCTTCCCCCATATTTTAGGACCTCTGTGTTGTTACCTACGATGACTGGCGCTACTGCCACAAGCCGATCCCCAACCCACTGGTTAACCACATGTGTGGCTGTTTTGG
Organism: Ampullaceana balthica; assembly: GCA_944989445.1. Taxonomy (NCBI): domain Eukaryota; kingdom Metazoa; phylum Mollusca; class Gastropoda; family Lymnaeidae; genus Ampullaceana; species Ampullaceana balthica. Next base: position 769,580 of record CALYLW010000371.1, on the reverse strand, counting down.
CAAGCAAGAGACCATCAAAGACAAGGTATACGAACTCTACTACTACATTGAAACTGTCACCATGGAGCTTCAGGTTAGATTGCATACATAGTTCAACGTTCTTTACATTTCAATCTGTTCTATTTATCTGTTGATACGTCATTAAGTAGGAAACTGTGTAGAGCAGCTCATCCGGGTATAAATGACTGTGGGCTGGGGGTCAATATGACACGTTGTAGAGCGGCTCAGCATGGTATAAATGACTGGTGGCTGGGGGTCAAGATGGCACGTTGTAGAGCGGCTCAGCATGGTATAAATGACTGGAGGCTGGGGGACAAGAGGACACGGTGTAGAGCAGCTCAGCATGGTATAAATGACTGGAGGCTGGGGGACAAGAGGACACGGTGTAGAGCAGCTCAGCATGGTATAAATGACTGGAGGCTCGGGGACAAGAGGACACGGTGTAGAGCAGCTCAGCATGGTATAAATGACTGGAGGCTGGGGGACAAGAGGACACGGTGTAGAGCAGCTCAGCATGGTATAAATGACTGGAGGCTGGGGGACAAGAGGACACGGCGTAGAGCAGCTCAGCATGCTATAAATGACCGGAGGCTGGGGGACAAGAGGACACGGTGTAGAGCAGCTCAGTATGGTATACATGACTGGAGGCTGGGGGACAAGAGGACGCGGTGTAGAGTAGCTAAGCATGGTATACATGACAGGAGGATGGGGGACAAGATGCAATAGACACAAAATGCATCACTTGTCTCAACAGATCCCCTTTGAAGCTAGTTCAAGTCACTAATCGTCCATTTAGACTTAGAGGGTTCTTGTATTAATGTATTAGCCCAGGGGTGGGCAAATTTTGTCTACGGAGGGCCGCATTGAAAAGTTTATTGTTATAGGCGGGCCGCATTAACATTTTGACAACTTGCATTACAAATTACAACGTATAATTTATGAATTAATGATTATAACCATGCACTTGTCATTTTTTTACATTTAAAATCTATCACACATGTACATTATATTTTAAATACGAGCTGAAATTGTTTCTTATTTTTAATAAGCTTTTACGAGTCAATATTATTCAACAAAATTTTATTGCTACCTGTCATAATGACTTTGAAGACGTAGGAACGTAATTTACATACAAGCTGACCCAGTGGCGTAGCTAGGGGGCGGTGGGGGTGGTCCGCCCCGGGCGGCACTCATTTAGGGGCAGCATTTGTGGGCATTTGAAAAGTACAACCATTTCCGACTACCACCCTTATTCTTTTGAAATGGGAAACCCAAAGTGAAACAAAAATATTCGTAATTTCGAGTCTTAATTAAGGGATTCGCACAACATTTGTTTGATTAAATAGTGGATATTATAACTAACGCAAAAACCGTTCAACATTTTTTAACCCTCTATTACACAATGTGACCATTTGGTAACAAAGCGAAATAATTATTATTTCAATAATGCTGGATTAGTTTTTAATTTTTCAGACTGATTCCCCTTTTATTTTATCATGTTTTGAACTTTTATACCGGAGAACTCTTCACTTAGACCATTTCGTATTTTTGTAATAGCAACTTTTAGTTGGTCACAGTGGGCTAAACTTTTGTCTACCGAATCTCGTAAGTACAAGTGTTCGTTTTTTATCGCATAATGAAAATTTCTGTTCCAAAAAATGTTAAATGGTAACATTAATGTTTATACTATAATTACGTGAGCTTATCTTTGATATTTGTCATCAACGTTTGATAAAATTTGAAAAAAATGGTATGTGACCATTTGGTGACAGTGCGTCTATGTGGTTATTTTTTTTGGGTGGTTTTTCTTGTTGTAAAATGACAACATACTAAAGCTAACATTTTTATAAGCGATATAAATAATGTTTTATTTATAGAATATTTATAAATATCTAATATTTATGTTAGCCTTTTATACTTTTATAAAATTAGCAAGTTTTACACTCTTTAACGTCAAATTAAAAATAATTTTAAAATTCTTTTTATAAATAGAATTAGAAGTATGGATGATAATCAGTGATATACAACATATATATATGTTGCACATTCATTGATGTTTTGTTTTTTTTCCTCTTAAGAATTCAAATACCAAAGTCATGCCATGTATCCATCGAGGTTTCATGGAAAAAATAAAGATGTACATGTTTGTGCCATTCCTGAAGACCCAGATGATAATGAACTATCTTAGGAAGATGGCGATGATGTAGATGAAACTTTTAATCCAGAATCAGAGCACAACAGAGATTCAGGTAAATGTACAAACTTTTCAAAAATAAAATATTATGTCTTATTTCTTTTGAAAGAATAATTAAATATCATTCAATACAATTGTTGACGTAAACACTAAAAAAAATAATAATTCAATTTGTCCTTTTCAGACTAAACAACACCAGTCTCTAAGAGTGAAATGAATGAAGCACCTGGTAATTTTTTAGGTACTGCAGTCCAACCACAGGCACTAGTATCAAATAGAAATTTTTGCAGCAGACATCTTTCCCCAAGATCCTGTTTTTATTTTCTGGACATGTCGCTGTTGCAAAAGAGCCTCAAAACCCTATAGACTACTTTAGGGAAATTATTGATGAATAAATAATGGATAATTTTGTAATACAATCAAACATGTAAAGAGCTCAGACAAATATGAACCAACCATTGCATTTGGATGCTAATGAACTGTAGCAGTTTACTGGAGTTTATTTATGATGAGCATCATAGTTTAAATGCCAAAAGCAGATGTTACTGGGGAATCGCTACTCGTTATGACAAGCTGGCTAATAAAAATATGTTTATAACAATATAACACGAAAAGTTTTTTAAAAATATGTGTGTTCTTCTGTTACTGGAGTGATTCATAACTTTGAATGATACTGCTGTAAAATTCTGCCATGTAAAATAGAATTGGTTATATGAGCTTCTGGAAACATTGTGCTCCGTCTAGTTAGCAATGTTACAAGTAAGAAATAAACAACATGCAATGATTGTTTTCAAGTGGATATTATGAATATGGCAGTAGTTCAGGCATAACTGATCTATGGGAATGCATGTAGTAATGCAGATTGGGACCAAAAAATATCCTTGCTCTACTTGATTTCAAGACCCAGATCGCAATATGTCTAATGAAAAAAAGGTAAAGTAGGGTTTAGAAAATGTGCTCATCCTTTTTTGGATATAGAGCCAAATAAATGAGAGATCCTATTGCAGCTGTTCGACCCATACCAGTAAGACCTGACTATATTGGGCATTTTCCTGAGCCAATTTACAAAAAAGAAAGATGCAAGAGACCAAATTGCAGGGGATTTTTTTAGAATTAAATGTGTAAAAATTAGTAGCATGTACTGATGTAATATTCAATTTTTCAATATGTAAAAGTCAAACAGTTTCACTAGAATCAAACTAGATTTGTATGTAAGTGTATAAATGTTTACTGGCCTTTATGTAGGTATTTTATTAAAAATATTATTAGATTTTCCTTTACTTTTTTATTTTTATTTTCTAACATAATGATTTTATTATCCTTATTATCATTTTCATGAATTATAAAAGCAGTATATTCATCATATAAAAATGTACTTGTAATAAAATTAATATTTACACTTATTGGTGTTCACAATTAAATCATCATCTTTTAAAATTATTATAGTTTGTCATGTTCTTTTATATTCTGTTTTACTTTTTTTTTACCTTTTAGACGCACTGTTACCATATGGTAACATACCATTAAAATCACAATTTTATGGAAATAGTATATTTTTCTTCCATATTATGTTTATATGTGTCCAATACACATATAATATCCAATCAAATATTTTTTTCCCATGAAAACCTAAAAGTGCGTAATAGAGGGTTAAATCTCTCAAAAAAAGTATCCATTTGTTTGGAAAACTAAGCGGTATAAGTAGTCACAGATAACACTTTTATAAGAAAACTACCCAAAAACACACTACCGCTGGGCCGAATAATGTGTGCTATTAATATCGCCACGACAGTTTTTACGTGGAATTTCGACATTCGCAGAATGTTGCGCGAACAAGGACCTACAAGGCATGGTGGTTCAAATATTGTATTTAACTTGCAAGTAGTAATTTATATTACGGTTTCAGTTTTCAGTAAATTATTGCAAGGTAAGTAATTAAAAATATATTTTTTATTGCATTAAAGTAGCAAAAATAATTTGTGTTTTTCATCAAAATACTGTTATTCAGTAAGCATGTTACGCCTATCAAATTAAAGTAATAGTAATGTGTAAATAGTTTGAATTCGTCTATTTTATGGAAAATTATTAAGATTTATGACAAGAATATGTAAATATTCAAATTTCTCTGTTAATAAACATCACAAAGGCATAATAATTTCGAAAAAGACCTTTAAACTTTCAAGCGTCTTGGAAAAATTGATGTCTGAAGAAGTAACTATTAAAACGAGATCAGATGCTGGAATTTTACTCAATTCAATGCAATATTTTTCTCTTCTATGTTATCTCACTTTATGGGAACCCGTCATTTTTTAAATTAATGCAAAGCCATTGCATGGAACAAAGAGATGTGCTAATACAAAATGCTGTTATATGAGCAAAACAATTTGTGAAGAGATGGAGATATCAACTGAATGCCTAGTTAGAAGGAGAAAAAATATGAGTAAGGAAAATTCAGAAGACGTGGTTCTATCTTTAGAACAAGAAGTAGAACGAGAAATGTTTTTATCCATGGCTGGAATTATAAAATAAAATAAAATAACGCTTTGATAAGTTGCATGCTCTTGCAAGAAAATATTCGTATATTCATGTAATACCATGTAACCTACTAAATGAAGCATTTGAACATAAAATAAATTATACTTTATTGACATTAAAAGTTCAATATGGAAAGAAATTGGATCCAGGTTTTTATGGCTGAAACTACACTACAAGAAGAGGCATTATGTTAGAAAAACGGGGGAAAAGGTCCCATTGTTTGTCTATTATAATTTATTCAACAGTATATGTTGGAAAATTCTGTACCCAATTTTGTAATTTTGCTATGATTTTTTCAACTATTGCTATCAGTGTCGCTAGTTGTGAAAGGAGCTTCTCCAAACTGAAGTTGATAAAAAATTATCTTTGTTCCACAATGAGCGATTAAAGACAACATCTTGCAATATTGTCCATAGAACAAGATATTACAAATAATTTTAATAGCATAATACACGATTTTTTAAATTATGAAAGTAAATGTATAAATATGTTTACATACTAATGTACAGAGGCGTAACTGGGTTTTTTATGCCCTTGCCTAATTTATTTTTGGCGCCTTTTATTTAAACCCTTGACAACTGCCCCAATGCCAAGCCATTGTTACGCCACTGTATACAATTTCTTTGTTTGTAAAAAATATTCATTTATTTATAAATACAAAATAAAAGAATAGTATTTGGTAATGTTCTTTTTTGGGTGTAAATTTGTCTCATGCTGCGACCTCAGTAACTTTCTTGTGGCCTTTAAAAAAAGTATCTTGTATTTTTATAAATGTGTATTTATAGGTATAACATCTTATGCGGCCTCTTTTATTACTGCTTACATAAATATGACATGCAATGGTAAACATGTTCCCCACCTTTAATTCGTTTCAATTTCAATTATTTAATCATGTTTATTAATTTTTTTAAAACCATAATATAATCGACTAAATGACGTCACGCTATTTTGGCTGATACTTCACCCCTAACCCCTCGTCACACGTCGTCACAAAAACTTAGACCCCTTCTTCAATAAGACGTCACAAAGCTTTGACAATAAAAGCCGTATTTTCTGTTTGAAATGAGCATGTTTCAAATTAAATTTTGCAATTTAAGTATGTTTTAAGTGTAACGCTGCATTCTAATATCGTAACACGCGTTTTACTTAAGCGTCATTAAATAAAGTGTCAGTTATCAAGTATTTAAGTGGGAATTTATTTAAAGTTGCGCGTTTTGACGTGACGTCACATTTCTTAACCCCCCCCCCTCGTTACACATCGTCACAAACGTATGTGACTCCCCCCCCCCATGTGAGTGACGTCATTTATGGACGGCCCCTAAAGAGGGCGGCAAATTGGAGACCGCCCCGGGCGGCAAAAGTTCTAGCTACGCCACTGAGCTGACCATAGAGTACAATTATAATTAATGCGAAGTATGTAACTTTTCACAAATTTTGATAATTCTCTTTTCTTGAACGGTAATGAAGCAGATTACTGGTTGTGATTCACATGACTGCATTCAAATTGCAGTCAGTCAACATCGTTCAGTTCCTGCTCTTGTTTATTTTCATGCAAGAAAAAGCTTCCTCACAGATGTATGTGACAAATAGTGTCAAAAGTTTGGCAGCAAAGTGTTTTAAGTGTGGAAATGCTGCTGTTGGCTGTGCAGTTCACCCCCCTCCCCCAATTTGGAGCGCATTAAAATGGTATATATGCCCCCAGCGCTTCCCGGGATTGGGCAAACATCCATAAAACTCCAGCAGTAGAATTGACTTGAACTTCTCCTTCTGGTCATAATCGCTTGTAGGTCAAGCAGCTTTTAACTGTATATCCTCTGGGGCTCATTCAGCTTCCGCACTAAGTGGCGAACTGAGGATATTGAAGATTGGTTCCAGGTTTTTGTGGCCTTGGAACCTCCTTTCAAATTCCACAACCAAGGCATGCAACTGAGCTTTGTACTTGCTAGCCTATTCACCCGAAATGGTTTTTCTGTTTCAGCAAAGCAGAATGGCAAAACCTGTTTTCATCTGCTTGCCTGGAGAACAGGGAGAACTTTGGCTGCAATGATTTAATCTGCACATACATTTCACTTGCAAACAAGCCATTGCCCTGAAGTTTGACATTCAGTTTTTTCAACTTTTCCATAATGTTATACCAAACATGAAGTCTTACTTCCACTCTTTATTGACAATGTTAGTAACAAAGTCACAAACAAAACCTTTTATCTCCAAGAACATAACTATATTTTCTTTGAGATCCCACACTTGCCTCAATATCTTGCCCAGGTTCAGCCAGCGGACACTGCTGTGGTATATAATATAATAATAGTCAGTTTACAAATCAGTTTTATTTTGTATCAACTTCACAAGACCTACGTTTTTCCAAGTCAAATCAAGCGCTCCATCGGTTGTTACATTTGCTATCTTGTTCCACACCAACCCAGTGCTTTCAACACATTTCTAAATATCGTTGAATAAATCCTGGCCTATAGTTGTGTCTTTGAGTGGCTCAACACTAAGTAATTCTTCGGTAAGCTGAAAACGAGAGTTTATTCCCACTATAAATACAAACAATTGTGCTGTGTCCTGTACATCGGTACTTTTGTCCAACGCAAGAGAATACCACGGAAAAGCTTACTTCTCAAAGTTGGTGCATTAAATTGTCAGTAATTATTTCAACACGCCTAACTACAGTTCTCCTTGATAAATAAATGCTATTAAATTTTGTTTTCTGTTCTGGACACATAATGCTTGCTGCATCTGACAAGCATTTCTTAATAAACTCGCTGTCAGAAAAAGTCTTGTCCCATTTGACAATCTCATGGGACAGCACAGGACAGGTTGAGATTAAATGTAGTTTCGAATAAGGATGTTAACAATAATGACTAATGATCACTATTAAATGAATTCTGGAGCCATAAAAACCTATTTAATATAACTAGATTGCAATCAAATATTCGGAATCAAATTTTAAAAATATAGCGAAAATTCTAAACCAATAAAATTAAAATTGACACAAGATCGCAACATGTACACGCCTAAGGGCCGCATAATATGCTCTGGCGGGCCGTATGCGACCCGCGGGCCGTAGTTTGCCCACCCCTGTTATCCTAAACTGCCAACATGGCCTCGTCTTTGTATTGATGGGAGAGGGATGAGTTTATGCCCTATGCCGGTGTAAGAGGCCAGATTAAACCCCTGAACAGTATATACCCAGGGTGATAAACTGGTCTAAGCCAGAAAATACCCCTTAGGCCAGAATATACCACTTTGACAACATATGTAGTAAAAAATGGATAAATGACTTCTAGACATTCTATTTGTGTTAAGTTTTGTTAGAGAAGTTAAACTCATTATTTTATTTTTTGGAAGGAAATGTTTTTTTATTTATAATAAAATAAAAATAATTAAAATTTCTTTTATTATGATGTCTGATAGGCCCGTCGCTTTTTATTTAAAGTTACAGTCGATACAAGTATAGATGGAATAAATTAAGAACTAAGTTAATTGATTATTTTAAATAATAATTTAAGCGTGATAATGAACTATAGTTGTTACTCTTTAAACGCTTCTGAACATTTATTATTCCTTGGCCTCTCTTATTCATGGAATCATTATTTTGAATTATTTTGAGTTTGTTAATAAAGATTTTTTTAAAATTATTAAATTAAATATTTAAATTAATGCATTAATGTTTTGATTTTGTTTTTTTATTTTTCCTCATACATATTACATGTTACTGACGTCAACGGCATAGGCATATCTTCATTTTGTTTTTGAAATAATCATATCATCGCGCATCTACTAACGGAGGTTGGAAGCAATACAATCTTCGATTTAAGGCGATCTAAAATACATTGGTCTTATGGAATTTGGCCGGGAACAAACAATTAATTCGATATAAAGAGGTTTTCGACTTAGGGAAGGTCGACTTAGCGAGGTCCGACTGTAATTCATGAAGTGCTTGATTAAGTTAATGAAAATAAAATTTTTAACAATAAAAATATTTTTTAAAACGCTGATTCCATTTATATTTGTATAGACTGTAACTTTTAAAATAACATCAAGATTTTATATTTTAAAAACGAGACAATGAGATAGTGATTTTCAAATAAAACGTCATGCTCCTTTCATTCATCGTAAAATATTTTATAATTATTTTATTTTAAATAAAAAAAAATTAAATTTTGCTATTTAGAAATAAGTTTAACTCTCTGACAAAGTTAAAATATCAATTTAAGTCTAAAAAGTCATTCATCAATTTTTTACTTTATATCCTCATGTTGTCAAAGGGGTATATTCTGGCCTGGGTTGGGGGTATATTCTGGTCAGTTTAACCCCCGGGGTATATTCTGGTCAGGGGTTTAATTTCCAAAATTAGAATTAAATGCCTGTTACACAGGAGTAGAGGATTAAGACCATTATTTATTTTAAACAGAATTGTTAGCCTGATCAGTTGTCAACGGTTTTCCGTGGTGGCCAGTCCTGAGTTTCTTGCTAGCTGTCAACACTTGATGTGTTTCTGTGTCTGCTCAAGGCGAAGCGTGCTATCCGTCGTTTATCTTATCTATACAGACGCTCCTTCTATGCAGAAGATAGTTGCGTCCACAGACCATGACAGATGATATGTTGGCAAGTGATGCAGCTTTCACAGGCCACGGCTTTGTGGGTTCCACGCATTACCCAGCCGCCTAACTATGTTAGGTACCCATTCGGAGCGGGGTGACTCAGGGACGCCCTAGGCCCCGGGAACAAACCCTTGCCTTCACACGGATTCGAACCCGTGACCATCGGTACGACAGTCCAGTGCGCTGCCACTCGACCACCAGTTTGACTGTTTTCAATTTGCTTATGGTCTTTTGGGTATATGTATACTGGACAAAGTCTTTGTAGGCTGTTTCTGTTACCCTAGAGTTTATGTTACCCTAGAGTTTCTGTTACCTAGAGTTTCTGTTACCCTAGAGTTTATGTTACCCTAGAGTTTCTGTTACCTAGAGTTTCTGTTACCCTAGAGTTTCTGTTACCCTAGAGTTTCTGTTACCCTAGAGTTTCTGTTACCCTAGAGTTTATGTTACCCTAGAGCCCTAGAACAACTGTGGCCAAACTGCCGCTCGCGAGCCGCATGCGGGTCTTCTGTGTTCACATTGCGGCTCCCGCACAATTTAAGGATTTATAACGTTGAACGATTTAATATTTTTAAAAAATGAAAGTAAAAAAAACAACAAATGAAACAGGGGATTGAATAAAAATTGGGCTTGATTTAAATTTTAAACGTTGAAGGAAAATAATAGTTTCTGCGTGGTTGACGACGTAAACACCTGGAACATTGCTGATGCTTAACAACCTTGTGCTGATGTGGACTTTATTTAACAAGAATATTGAGGAGTAATTTCTATATTAGATCCAAATAATTCCAGACTTTGGTGACTGATAACACAAATTACAATTAATCTTTGTACTCCAAAATTAAGTTCATAAAATCAAAACACCGATTAGTAGCCAGCATCTGGCATAATTTCTTCGCACCACAACTACTTGATACCAAACAGATTTAAAGGAACTTGGTAGTTAAAAGGCATTTCAGCAGAATCATAACAACTAATGGTCACTATAATTATAAGTGTAGATGCAGTGTGTTTCTATCCCTTAATTTTTTATATTTAATTATTTGTTAATTATATAACTGAAATTTCTTCAACATACGGTTAGGGTTGCAACAGCTGAAATGAGTTAATTATTACGTTCGAATAAACAAAAAAACAACAACAATTAATTAAAAATAATCAATAAATCCATTTTTCATGGGGATTAGGTTGTGAACGATAGTGCTTCAATTCGGCTTTGAACAATTTTTAAAATTTTTTAAATGGCTCTCAGTTACTACAGGTTTGGCCACCCATACTCTAGAGTTTCTGATACCCTAGATTTTCTGTTACCCTAAAGTTTCTGTTACCCTTGAGTCTCTGGCGGATTAAGGGGGGGGGGTGATTTAAGGGCCCCCAAACTTAGCATATTTTATCATGAATGTGGAAAAATGTATACATGAATTGCTGAAAATACGATAACTTAATAAAATTTAATCTATTAAAATGATCCATATTCCAACACGATAGTCTTAGCAGTCAAAAAACCTGATTTGATAGGCTCAATAACAGAAATTATTAAAGAATATTATATATATTTTTCAAATTGAAGACCCTAGCTGAGCTCTCGTGGCCGAATGAGAAGTATTAAGGCTTGAGGTGCAAGTGGTGGCGGGATCGATAACCGGGTAGGGTGTGAAATATTATTTTCATTTGTTTTTTAATTTTATAAATTGTCTTTTACATTCAATTTTAGGATACCGGCAAAAAGTTATTTCTTCGTGTTCGGTTTTTTCATGAATAATCATTTTGGATGAATATTTACAAGTTACAGTCTTATATTAGCTGCTAGCAATCATTTTATCTAAAGGTACACTGGCTGGATAGGGCCCCAGTTTGAATTGCAGCCAGGGGCCCCGTGCAGTCTTAATCCGCCCCTGCCTAGAGTTTCTCTTACCCTAGAGTTTCTATCCTGAGGTTTGAGACTTGTTTACCTGGCTGTACATAGTTTCATGTTTACCCGGCTGTACATAGTGTCATGTTTTCTTGGAAGTGAAACTCCCACGTTACCTAATCAGAATCTTTCCGTCTCGCGAGACGATGGTGCATTACCGTTGAGTTTGGTTGCATTTCCTAGAGTGGCTGTGCAGTCCTATCCTTGAGTGACAGTCTTTACCACAGCTTTTACACACGAGTGCTTCCAAATGTTTTGGCCTTTCTCCTAGCTCTTCTGTCTGTAGCCTCCTCCATCCTTCGCTCCTCGGCTACTATGACACCCTCTTTGACAACTGTGCGCCATGTAGATAGGTCTTCTGCCTTACACTCCCAGTCGCTTGTGCTCATTATGGCTGCTTTCATGGCCCTTTGGCAGACATCTTTAAATCGCAGACGTGGGCGACCTGTCTTCCTCTTTCCCGATGCCAGTTCTCCATATAGGAGGTCCTTGGGGATGCGCCCAGGGCTCATTCTTTTAACATGTCCTAGCCATCTCAGGTGTCTTTCACTAAGGATTTAGAACATGCTTTGGGAATTGGCACGCACTAGGACCTGAGTATTAGGCACTTTGTCTTGCCATTTAATTCCAAGGATGCGACGCAGGTACCTCAAATGGAAACTATTAAGCTTGCGCTTTTGAGATGTATAAGTGGTCCATGTCTCGCTCCCGTATAGCAGTGTACTAATGACGCAGGATATAGACATACATTTTGGTTTTCTCTGTTAACTTGGTGTTTTGCTAGACTCTTTTATTAAATTTAGCCATTGTGGCAGCTGCTGGTGGTATGCTCATTCCCAGGGGCTTTTCCACAAGCTAGGTTGTCAATTGCTTTGCTCAGCTCTTCCTGTGTGGGCACGACATCAAGTTCTTCCATGAGTGGCATATCGGGGATGTCATCTAGAGCGGCGCTGGAGACTGTGGTAACTGTGGAATACAGTTCCAGATAATGCTCAACCCATCGTTTTAGCTGCGCTGCCTTGTCTTGGATAATTTATCCACTTTTGGACTTTAGGGGGGCAACTTTGGACGTCAAAGGGCAAGTTGCTTTTTTATATTTTCGTACATGGCTTTGGCATTGCCCATGTCTGCAGCTGATTGTATGCTGGAGCATAGATTAAGCCAGTAGGTATTGGCACATTGACGTGCGACTTTTTGGGCATGCGACATGGCTGTTTTTAAGGCATTCAGCCTGTCGGGTGTGGGATTTTCCTTGTAGGCCACAATAGCTTTCCTTTTGGCTTCAGTGACAGGTTTCATCTCGTCCCAATATTCACCCAACCAGTCCGTGTTTTTGTGAGATTTCTTGCCAAAGGCATGTATTGCTGATGTTTAGATTGTGTCTCTGAGTTGCGTCCATTTGAAGTCAATGGTGACACATGGGGACCTCTTTGAGAGACCTTCCTTCACTTTGTCAGTGAACAGCTGCGTTTTCACAGGGTCTTTCATGCAGAAGGTGTTGATGCGTGGACTTCCCTTTTCCTTTTTGTGGGACGAGTTTTTTCTCATTTTTCGTACCTTGCTGACCACAAGAGAGTTGTGATCCGTGTCGCAGTTTGCGCTGTGATAGCTGCGGGTGAGTAGGCTAGCTAGTTGTGCACGCCTGGTGATGTTGAGGTCCAGCTGGTGCCATTGACGCGATCAAGTGTGTCTCCAAGATACTTGGTGTATATCCTTGCACTTTAAGAAAGTGTTGGTCACACACAAGCCTCTCTAGCAGCACAGTTCCAGAAACCTCTGCCCATTCTCATTTATCTTTCCTCTTCCAAAGAGTCCAAGGCAGTTTGGCCAGGCTTCGTTGTCGCGCCCCTATTTAGCAATGAAATCTCCTAGGAGATAGATTGCCTCGTCTTTGTGGGTGCTGGCTACTGCCTGGTCTAAAGTTCCATAGAACTGGTCCTTCTCTTCCGGGGTTGAACAGAGAGTTGGGGCATACACACTAAGAATGATTGCTGGGCCCGCAGCAGTTCTAAGTCTTAGAGTGATGATTCTCTCCGTGCCTGATGACGGGGGTAAAATGGATGGTAGAAGCGTGTTCTTAACAACGAAACCTACACCATGCTGTCTTGGTTCATTTGTAGGTCTACCTTGCCAGAAGAAGGTGTAATTTGCCTCTTTTAGTGATCCGCTGTCTGGGAGCCTGTTCTCCTGAAGGAATGCGATGTCAATCTTTAGCCTCTTGAGCGCTCTATCGACTATTCCTGTCTTACTACTACTACTACTAATAATAATGACATTTATTGACTGCTGGTCATCAGTGATATCCGGACACATTGTCCTCACGTTCCAGCTAGCGATTTGAAGAGCTTGGGTCTTCTTTTTATTTTTTGTATTTCTTGGTGCATGGCTTAATGGCCCACTTGTTGAGTGGAACTCTAATCTCCTCGCTCCCAGTGGAGAAGGCAGGTCATGACGGGATAGCACCTATTTTACTGGGGGCTGTCCAGTTTGAGGCGGGCGGTAGCTGTCCAGAGAGACTTTGGTAGTCTCTCCCACCATCGGAAGTGACCCTTTGCGCCTAACTCTGCGTCAATTGAGCTTTGGCTTAGAACCAGCAACTGCTTCTTCCCGTGTTTTGTCGACACCTTACGGCGACGCTGGAGTGTCCTCTCCAGAGGTGATGCAAGCCTGGGCGGGTATTATGGAGAATTAGCTGCTGCCCATACAGCATATCCCCCCTCTCCACATCAATGGTGCTTCGATGCAGCTTGGCTACCACTGGCGTCGCAGGAGCTGCCGGAATGTACATAACACCTGTGGGTGCTCCATTTCCTGTTTTTGTGTCAGGGTTTGCTCCCTTAGCCTTTCCCTTTGATTTGAATGGCGCAAACTCGTTAATCACGTTTGTCAAAATTAATATTCTCAAGTGTTTCTCTTTCGATGCAAAGGAGTGCACGATCACTAACACGATCTTGTCCCATTGAAGCACGTAAATAAGACAAAATAAGCTTCAGTTTGCTGAAGGACCGCTCACAGTTTCAGTTTAAGCAGCAATTGTTAGAAGTATTTGAAGTGAAATGCGCAGATTCGGGAATACGTCATCTCCATATGAAACAATAAAACCAAGAAGATACAAAGGAGTTTCCGTTAGAACTTCAGCCAGGTTACTGAGCAGCATTTTTCAGTCTCCGGTTTCTGTGCACAATTCGTGACCATTTACGTCAGTGACGTCGAAATTAGCAAAATCTAAGCAATTTTAACGAAGTGTATGGACTTTTGTCTCAGCAAGAAGAGTTGTTACGTCTAGTAAAGATCCAAATCAGTTGTTAAGGTTTTTTAGACGTGAAAACCGTTTAGATATCTCTTTTTGGAGTCTATCAATTACGCTAAAATTTCTTCTTCTGCAGAAAGTCTTGTATCTCTTGTTAATTCTCCAGGCATCCTCGGATGTCGTTTAATCCTTCTGTCAACCTCGATTCCCAAAGTTGTGTATATTTTTTTCCATTGTCTACCGCAACCTGGCTCAAATTATAACGAATGTTGACAATTTCTGACTCAAGCGATTCAAGATCAGATGTTGCTTCCTTGAAATTCACAGTAGGATTCTGCAACCGTTTCTGGACACAATCAATTTTCCCAAGTATTCTGTACCAGAAATGTAACAAAAATAGGAAGTTAAAGTTTAATATACCTACCAGCAAAGCTTCTGCATCACATCAGGCGTCATATTTGCATGTTCTAATAATTTTTACAACCACCCTACCAGTTCATCTAGTCCTCATAAATAGCTTTAACAGCTTCTGATCGTGCACTCCAACGTGTTTCAGACTCCCTCTTCATTGTGATTGGCACAACTCTTTTTAATTCTTCCTAACGAGTTGTTGAACGAGAGAAAACAAAAATTTATACTTTCAACTGTTCCAAAAAAAAACGTGATAGTAACTGGATCCTGTTTAGCTGAGTGTACTCTTGCTAATTTTAAGCTGTGGTTGTCACAGTTGATGCACAATGCTCTGTGATTTCTGGCACATATTCGCTTTTGAAGGCCGGATACATGCCCAGTCATTACAGCAGCATTTTCATAACATTGTGACCGACAGTCGGTTAGTGGTATGCTATTAGATTCCAGTTTTTCTACGATAACTCTGTCAAGCAGGTTTGCTGCGTCTTTGGAATGTATCTGTACAAAACCTAAAAATGATTCTTTGATGGTTACTTTTTTAGTTTGAAAATCAACATCCACAAATCTGATGACTTGAGAAAACTGTTCCCAGTGTCCTAGATCGAATGTTGAGTCAAGTAAGATACCGAAGTACTTGTTTTTTCTGATTTCACTCAACAGCTGATTCCTTACAGTCGATGTAAGTAGGTGGATAAATTCACTTTGGTTTTCCGGTGATAAATAAGATACTGAACCTGAATTATCTCGGGCATGTTGTTGGCATTTTTCTAACAGTGGATCATATTGAGAAACAAGTTTGATCACAGAGAGACAGGAAAGAGAGGCGGTGTCTGCTGTTTCATATGAAAGGAATTCAACTTGCTTGGACATACCGACGGAAGCCCGTGAGAGGAGAGACCTTCCCTCCTCTCCCCCACTTTACTCCCTCCACAGAGGGATTGGGGAAGTATTTTTTTAGAGTAACAGCATGCAGCAAAGAGACGCGAATTAACCATTCTGTAAGCCAGTGGTTCTCAACCTTTTGAGATTTGAAAAACCGCTTGAAAAATGTATGTCTTAGCATGACCATACTAAAAATCATGATACTGTCGTGATGGAAAGTTATATATAATTATACTGTGTATATAGCTGTTGTTTTGTTGTTTGGCTTCCTTATCCACTGAGGATATCAAATTGAGGGGAAGTTGAACCGTCATACTGCACCGTGCCTTTCATACCATCGTGGAAGGACTGTATAATGCTAAGCAGTTTTGGTGGGCAGCCAACTTTTGCCAAGACTGTAAACAGACCATCTCTGCTGACCAGGTCAAAAGCCTTTGTTAAATCAATGAAGGCCAGGTAATGGGGCATGTGTTGCTCTTGGCACTTTTCTTGAAGTTGTCTTAAAGAAAAGATCATGTCGATTGTTGACCTTTCTGCCCGGAAACTGCACTGTGATTCAGGATATACTCTTTCAGCAAGTCTTTGCAGTTTATTTAAAACAACGCGCGCAAAGACTTTACCCACGATGCTAAGGAGAGAAATGCCTCTGTAGTTGTTAAAGTCACTTTCTGTCTCCTTTATTTTTTTACAGCGTGATAATATTGGCATTTCTTATATCCTCTGGTACAGCTCATTCTTCCCAGCACTGGCAGAGGAGGCCATGCAGGTGTTCCAGCAATACACTACTGCCGCACTTGATGATCTCTGGTGGTATTCCGTCCTGACCGGGGGCCTTGGCTATTGTTAATCGCTCAATAGCTTCTTTTAGTTCTGCTAGGGTGGGTATGTCGTCCAGTTCTGCCATGAGGGGGAAGCTTTGGATGGCATCGATGGCATCTTGGGTTACATGATTTTGTTGGGAGTAAAGTTCTGAATAGTGCTCCACCCATCTGTCCATCTGTTTAGCCCTGTCGCGGATTATTTCTCCAGTTGAGGACTTCAGTGGGGCTATGACTTTCTTAGAAGGCCCCATGGCTTTTTTAATGCCGTCATACATCCCCCTAATATTACCGGTGTCGGCCGCTAGCTGGATGCTCTGACAGAGTTGGAGCCAGTAGTCATTTGCGCATTGCCTAGCTAATCTCTGAACATTGCTCCTGGCTAATCTGTACGCCTGCAGTGTCTGTGGGTTTGGGGAGTGCCTGTATTTTTGGTGGGCACTTCGTCTTTCTTCTACGGCAAGGGTGAATGTGGCAGAGTTGGCCTCAAACCAGTCATTGTTTTGGTTCCTTTTTCTTCCGAAGATCTGCATGGCTGTGCTGTGGATGGTCAGTCTGAGATGTTCCCACTTTTCCTTGGTGCTGTTGCCTGGCAGGTCAGAGTCTAGTGAGTTGGAGAGAGCTTCTATGAACTCGGCTTTCTTGTCTGGGTGAGAAGTCTTACTCACATCAATGCGGGGTCTGCCTACTAGTCTGGATCGGTGAGATTTCTTGGGCAGTAATCTCAGCTTGCAATATACCAGTGAGTGATCTGTGTCGCAGTCAGCACTGTGGAAAGTTCGAGTGAGGAGGACATGTTTCAGTGCAGAGCACCTGGTAATAATTAGGTCCAGCTGGTGCCAGTGCTTAGAGCGGGGATGTCTCAGGACACTCTATGTTGCGGCTTTGTCTGAAAGAAAGTATTGGTGATGCATAGATCGTGGTAAGAGCAAAGTTCCATGAGTCTCTGTCCGTTTTCGTTCAGTTTTCCTGTGCCAAATCTTCCCAGACAAGAGGGCCATGAGGTGTAGTCTGCACCCATTCTAGCGTTAAAGTCACCTAGCAGTATCACGTGCTCATCTTTGGATATCGAGCTTAACAGTGAGTCCAACTGGTTGTAGAACTCATCTTTCGTCTGCATGGTTGCATTGAGTGTGGGAGCATATGCACTAATTAGGTAGGCGGGCCCTAATGTGGTGTGTAGGCGAAGTGTGAGAAGCCTTTCAGTTCCCTGTTGGCAGGGTGCTACCATACCCACGAGGGTGTTTCGGACAGCAAATCCAACACCATGCTCTCTGGCTTCTTCCTCGCTTTTGCCCTGCCAGAAGAACGTGTAGTCCTTTTCTCTTAATGAACCAGAACCTGACAGCCGTGTCTCTTGTAAGGTGGCTATGTCTACATGCAGTCTTGCCAGTTCGTTGTTTATTACAGATGTTTTCCTGGCATCGCTGATATCGTTAAGGTCGTCTGACACCCCGGGTGTCAGCGTCCGTACATTCCAGGTCCCCAGCTTGAGGATTGGGGTTTTCCTTTTTGCTTTTTTATTTATATTTGTATTCGTTGGTGCAGGAGTTTACAGTCTACTTGTCAGGCATGTGTGCACCCTAAGCCCTACGCACCCAATTTTGTAATGGCTTTCTTTTGTAACCAACAAAAGTCATTTATATCAGTATCACAGTCTTCTTATTTAAATGTACTTGCTTACTATAAAAAAAATTAAGTCATAAACAGTAGTTTGTATTAAAAAGACTTCCATATTAGTTTATTTAGTACGAACGACGATGTTTTGTTTTTATTGTAAGCAAAGTTGCAAAGGGTAAACGCATTTTAAAAGCTAGCTGAGACAGTAAAGAGTACTCAAAATTTCATTAAGCCCACTTTCTGATGCAACATATTCAAAGTGGTATCGCTAGTCAGTTCAATGAATTGGTTTAATTACGATGGTGATTATTATTTTTTTTCATGAGTGAATGTGTGCGAGATTAGGTCTGGAATCCCACGAAAAACCACAGAACGTTAAAAATCACAAAAGTAGAATTTAAATTGGTTCTGCATTGATTGAATATGACCAGAAATCAAATTTATCAACATTTTATTTATTTCAGCATTCTCTGGTTTCTCGGTGGTTTCGCATAATTGATTAAATATCTCAAAGGTACCTTGAAATAATCTTCTTTTCCAAAGATCAAGATTTTTCATAAAAGCAGACACTTTGTCACTGAGAGTAATATAATGTGTTCCTTGCCGTGTTGAATTATGTTTATTGAATTGAGTTCTTCAAAAGTTTCAGCCAAATAAGCCAGAACAGCAACCCACAAGCTATGGTTCAAATGATCAACAAGCTTTGAGTTTGTTTTCTATAAGAAACTCGCTTACGTCATCACGTTATTCAAACAGTCTGATAACAAGCGAACTTCAGTTTACATCAATAACTGTTAATGTTCAAGATTTATATTCGAACATAAGAAATCAAAGAGACAGAATTTAATAGACGAGCCTTGATAAAATTTAAAAACTATTTAGGCCAGATCAAAAATATATTTTAAGTCTGCGTTTTACTTGCTAGTCTTTCTTGATCACCAGGCACATCTTCGCGGACCACATTAGAGCTCCGCAGACGACAGGTTGAGAACCACTGCTTTAAGACACTCCTTTTTCTTGTCTTGGTCATTTTGGTTGCTTTTAGTGTGGTCTCTGTCTGTTCCATTAATAGAATCGCATTTGCCTCTTACTACTCCCCTAGTCTCACTCCCAGCAACTCACAATTTTTTTTTAAACGCCTTCAGCAATTCTTCAATGTGGATGTGTCATTTATTTATGAGTAGAATAGCGCCCCGTATCGCTCAATGAGGGCGCCTAAATCATGCTTGCCACCTGGTTTGTCAAGAAGATATTTTCGGAGCTCCAAAATGCAAACGTATTTGGGATACATTAGTTTACATCAAAACACAATTAAATAATGAGTTTTAATACTCATTTTGGCGCCCCTAACGTGGCGCCCGGGGACATATGTCCCCCTGCCCCCTCGCTACGCCACTGTCTAAATGGTATTCAGTTCAGTTTATTTAAAAAGAAATTGGCTTTCTAGGATGTTGAAATGTTTATAGGTTAAATATTTTACTACATAATATAATTTAAAACAACAACATATTTTCAACATTTAAACATCGAAAATTAGCAGCAAACTTGATATAAAATCAATAATATGGGGGGGCAGGGGGGGGTAGTGGTACGTACGAAAAAGAAATGTGTTTCCTTAATGTTTTTATATGTTTCCAGGAAGTACAGTTTAACTGCAAAATGGGAGCAAAAGCAGAGAATAGAAAGTATTTAACCGTCATTGGTGAGCGGTCCTTCATATTTATAAATATTTTTATATATTTTTCATTTGAATGATATCACGTGACTTTTTCTTTCAGGAATCTTTTGCATTCTGGCCACACACACACATTTTTAAAAATACTCTTGTCTGAAAGAAATAAAATTCATATAAACGCCAAATAAAATAAATAACGGGATGGACTGGGTGTGCCCACCAAGCCCACCTCGGGAAACGTCATCTGTTACGTCACAGTTACGTCAAGATCTACTTACCTCCCCACCCCTTTGCTCTCAAGAATAAAAAACAGGATCCCCTCATTTTGTTGAAAAAAGAACACATTTTTTATGTGGAAGAGATTCTCGCAAAAAGAAATATGATATTGTTTTTTTAAACTATGTGTGATGTTATATTGTTATTTAATTATGTATATCGTTTCATGACGATTCATCCACGGACGGTTCGACCCTGTCGATTCGACAACTGAACATATATTTTTTTAATAATTTTTTAATTAACTTTTAGTATTAAAATAATCTAGTTTAATATTATTATGTATTTATCTACACAAAAGTGTGAAACAGTTCTTCATAACGTATAATCCATGATCTGACGATTGAAAAAATTAATAACATTGACATCCATTTAACATTCAATGCGCATTCAAGATTGTTACCCTGAGGTAGGTCATGGCGTTGATAAGAGTAGGTGTTTGGAATGCCCCCCCCACCCACTTTTAGTTACCTATAACTCTCAGCATACATGGTGTCTAGTGGTTGTCACATAGTCCGAGCTGGAAACGTCAAGGGTCGACATGTCCTGTCATCATCCTATAATAAAACAAACACGTAAAAACAACGTTTTTGACTATAAATCCCTTATATATGAGACATAACTAACAGTATTGATTATTTTCAAACATTTACAGACTGACACCGAGTGATGTCCCTTGTCTTTAATAAATTGGGATGGGATGTGAGGGGGTGTCGGCACGACGGTCGGCGTCAACTCAAACTCACGTGGAAGTGGAAGAAAAAAACAATTACAAACCGTGAATTTGAATTACATACCTCATATAAGGATAAACTAAAAATGCATTAATTTAATTACGGTACGTTCGATCGATCTGAAATTTTGATACGATGCATTGTTAGGTGAGTCGGGTCCGTGTGCCAAATTTCAGCTCGATCGGATCACTGGAAGTGGGTCATTTTCGACTTTTCTTTTTCCGCCCGCCCAGCCCAAGACAGAGATGATGAGATGACGACAGAGACGGCCGCGAAGTTAATATAAGCGATTTAATAAAACAAACCCGTAAAAACAAAGTTTTTGACTATAAATCCCTTATATATGAGACATAACTAACAGTATTGATTATTTTCAAACATTTACAGACTGAATCTGTCTTAACTCAACTTTGCATCATAACCCTAGTGGGGGGGGGGAGGGGTGGGTGGGGGGGGAGAGGGGAAAAGTCTGGTCACCGATTCGCTTGACCGAGCTCAGAGTGACACGTAAAATGTAAACAAAAGCGCCCGTCGCTTCGTTGGGTCGCCTCAATACGTCAGCTCAAAATTTCACGTGGCAAAAAAACAATAACAAACCGTGAATTAAAATTACATACCTCATATAAGGATAAACTAAAAATGCATTAATTTAATTACGGTACGTTCGATCGATCTGAAATTTTGATACGATGCATTGTTAGGTCAGACGGGTCCGTGTGCCAAATTTCAGTTCGATCGGATCATGGGAAGTGGGTCATTTTTGACTTCTGTTTTTCCGCCCGCCCGCCGAGCCCAAGACAGAGAGAGAGAGAGAGAGAGAGAGAGAGAGAGACGGCCGCGAAGTTAATATAAGGGATTTAAAAAGGAGCGTTGATGGAGAATATTGGTGGATACAAGTTTAAAAAAATATGTAAATTGAATCTTTGAGAAGATCTCTTCGATTGTATGATTGGCTTAAGAAAGTTAAATTAGTAACGTGTCAAAGGTCCCCAAGCTGACACTGATTGACTTGGCTGTGACCAGGTCGATTGCTAGTCGTGTTTACCACGTGAGGGAAATGATGGCAGACAGAACTGTGCAAAATCTTTTTTCAAAATTATACACAAACAATTTTCATTAATGAATTAGCATTTACAAATTAAATAATTTACAAAAATCTGTTTGGAATTAGTTGAATGGTGAGAACAATTTCCCACAAACTACAAGTACTTTGTTGTGAGGCAAGGGATCGTAGTACAAATATTTGAATGATGCGAGTACATGATCTAAATCTTGTTTCTTTTCATCGAGTTTATGTCTGTTTAACACTAGGCTTTCTTTTCATCACGTTAAAAGATGTTTACAACTAGGCTTTCTTTTCATCACATAAATGGATGTTTATCACTAGGCTTTCTTTTCATCACGTATATGGATGTGTATCAGTTATCACTAGGCTTTCTATTCATCACGTATATGGATGTTTATCATTAGGCTTTCTTTTCATCAGGTATATAGATGTTTATCACTAGGCTTTCTTTTCATCACGTATATAGATTTTAGCACTAGGT
Source organism: Ampullaceana balthica (assembly GCA_944989445.1). Lineage (NCBI taxonomy): Eukaryota > Metazoa > Mollusca > Gastropoda > Lymnaeidae > Ampullaceana > Ampullaceana balthica. The sequence goes on along the minus strand of CALYLW010000371.1, from coordinate 747,122 downwards.
TTTCTCATTTACTGGTTTAGCTTATCCCGGAGAATGATGGGTAACTCCCATTTCGTGCTCACAGGATTCATTCCTGGACTAATTTAGTTCAATTTCTATTGATTACTAACTAAATTAAATCATACACATTTTTTAAATAAGTATTTTAATAAATTGTTTTTTTTTATTTAACTAAAAATTTTGGTCAAGATAAATTTGTGACTTAAGAGATTGGTACCGACATAATTGTGACTTAAGAGTTTGCTCACATATTGCCTGGTTAAACTTTTTGTCACGCTCAGTTTGCCACCACTTCCGACTAACTTCCAATATCACTCATCAGGTTTCACAAAGACACCAGAGCCGCAGCTGTACATGTGCCGGGGCGGGCGTATATCTCTAGACTGGAGGTTTGAACACAGTGAGAACAATATAGAGGTGGGTGGACAGTTTATACCTGGCTATACAGGTGGGTGGACAATTTATACCTGGCTATACAGGTGGGTGGACAGTTTATACCTGGCTATACAGGTGGGTGGACAGTTTATACCTGGCTATACAAGTGGGTGGACAGTTTATACCTGGCTATACAGGTGGGTGGACAGTTTATACCTGGCTATACAGATGGGTGGACAATTTATACCTGGCTTTACAGGTGGGTGGACAGTTTATACCTGGCTATACAGGTGGGTGGACAGTTTATACCTGGCTATACAGGTGGGTGGACAGTTTATACCTGGCTATACAGGTGGGTGGACAGTTTATACCTGGCTATACAGGTGGGTGGACAGTTTATACCTGGCTATACAGATGGGTGGACCATTTATACCTGGCTATACAGATGGGTTGACAGTTTATACCTGGCTATACAGATGGGTGGATAGTTTATACCTGGCTATACAGGTGGGTGGACAGTTTATACCTGGCTATACAGGTGGGTGGACAGTTTATACCTGGCTATACAGGTGTGTGGACCGTTTATACCTGGCTATACAGATGGGTGGACAGTTTATACCTGGCTATACAGATGGGTGGACAGTTTATACCTGGCTATACAGGTGGGTGGACAGTTTATACCTGGCTATACAGGTAGGTGGCCTTTTTATACCTGTGCTCTGTATTTAAGTGAGTATATTATTAGCATAAACGCTTCCCCGCGGCGCACAGTTTTGGAACACTTAATATTTTATTGCGTCATATTTTTACAGAAAATGTTCACGCGAAAGTCCATCCACTGGAGAGCTCTGTCCAACGCTCTGTCTCCCCAGCTAGACATGGCCAGTTACTTGTATCAAGACGGCGAGGATACAGTAAGCAAACCCAGGGGTTCTCATATATTTATCATATAACGAGATAATTGAACTTAATATAGATATAATGTCAATATCTTTTTTATATTTATGTTATAGAGTTTAGCTTCACTGACTGTAAGTTGTCAGTCGACAAGGGAACCAAATCATGCCTCCAGTGTTTTTCCTTCTGAATTATCAGATGGTTCCTGAAGAGTTTGGTAACAATCTCCTTGTCCCAAAGGCTGTCACAATAAAAGAACTTACAATGTAGAAGGTGGTCTGCTTACTGCGCACTGTGTCAGCTTTTAGAAACATAAGATTTTGGTTTGCAAAAAAACCTCTTTATATCATATTCCTAAGCTGTAAAAAAAGTTAAAGTTTTTTTTACAAAAACCATTTTTCTACATTTATCAATATACAAGAACTCGGTGATTGGGATACATTTGTTCTTGGGGGGTGGGGAGTAGCAAAAAAAACTCATGTAATTACGTTTAAAACAAGGGTTCATTTGAAATACTGGCTGCTATGATATTGTTCAACAAACTGTTACACACACACACACACCAGGGCAGGTTTGCCATTGACCGACATCCCCGGGTCAACGTTTCCATTGGAAATTTTATTCCTGTTCTCAACATCTGGAACCTGACTGACCAGGACTCAAGGACTTATGAGATCAACTTGACCTTCTTCAAGCGAGTCGATGACCAGTAAGTGGACCATCTATATATATAATTCTCTACGTCGCCCAACATTGCTGGACACCACACACGCACGCACATACCTCAGCAACATTGTGGCACATATCGCAGCCACATTGGGGCACATATCTCAGCCAAATTGTAGCACATACCTCAGCCCCGTTGTGGCACAAATCTCAACCACATTGTGGCACATATCTCAGCCACATTGTGGCACATATCTCAGCCAGATTGCGGAAATATCTCAGCCACGTTGCGGAAAATATCTCAGCCACATTGCGGCACATATCTCAGCCACAATGTGGCACAAATCTCAACCACATTGCGGCAATATCTTAGCCACATTGCGGCACATATCTCAGCCACTTTGTGGCACAAATCTCAAACACATTGTGGCAATATCTCAGCCACATTGTGGCAATATCTCAGCCACATTGCGGCACAAATCTCTATCACATTGTGGCAAAATTTCGGCCACATTGCGGCACATATCTCAGCCACATTGCGGCACATATCTAAGCCACATTGCGGCATATATCTCAGCCACATTGCGGCACATATCTGAGCCACATATTTCTTCCACGCTGCTTTACGGCAGTGGTCCCCAACCCCCGGTCCTTGTATCAAATGTTACAGGGTCGCCAAAAGAAACATTAAATTATTTACATTTTATTTACAGTGGTGTTTTGCTATCAGGATTGTGCGTCTTTTCATAATCATGAGGCAAAAACTTGTAACACGTTTTGGTGGCAATCTGTAAATAGAACGTCAATGACCAATTAGCTCAGATTAGAATAACCGCCTGCAATCAATTCGTGCTCTTATATCGGCGCTCTTTTCTCGTGCGCGCTTTTGATGGGTCACCCGTGTTGGCAAGCTGATGTACATCAATTTCCGTTTTTTTTGTTTCGGTTTTGTTCTTGGAAATTTCATGGATACCTCATCAATGACGTGATTTGAAAGTGTCTTCTGGTGACGCTAGTGATAAACCAGGAGTTACTTGTGTTCAGCACAGCTATTCTGTGAATATAAAGTAAGTTTAAATTGTTTAACAAATTGAATGCTTTAACTTATAAATTTAAATAGATGATTAGCTTAAATGTAGCCGAGTGGTGGCTAAGATGGATTATATTATTGTTTATTATATGCTATGCACACACACTAACTGAACAGCAAATGATACAACTAACTAAATGCAGGTCGTGAGAATTATAGTTTGATTAACTGTTTATTGGAATAACTTCTTTGCTTAGGTACACAGTTAGTGGTGTCTAAGTTCTTGAACTAACGCAGGAAACAGAGTATACAGTTTTTGCTACAGTCTATACCCTACTGACGACTATCTCTCAAGCACTGTCCTACATCTCGTACATGTTGTACCTACATGTTCTCTTCCAATCTGCTCTCCCTAAATGTTCTCTCTGTTATAGTCGGTGAACCGGGAGAAGTTGGTTCCGGTCTAGCAGTATTGTCCTAATACTCAAATATGTCTAATTCATTTCCGGTCATTGTTAGGAGGAAATCGGAAGGCCTCGCATCCGTCAGCCAAATACACAACATTGTGCTGGGCTGGGGGCGGTATTGTTTAGAGGACCGATAATTATCACCTCTGCCGGAACCCCAATATATCCACCGCATTCCACGCTCAACCACAACCGTGTGCTGGGCTGGGGGGGGGGAGGTGGCGCATACCGGTGCTGGTGAACAGAGGGCCCTTTGTTGGGTGCGTGAGGAAGGGGAGGGGAGCACAGTGGCGGGCGCTCCCCACGTATGTTTTGGGGGCACACGGCCACATAAATTATTACTAAATTATACGATTTCACGAATTTAACCACAATAAAAATTCGACTTAATAATTATTCGTCAAATATAAAAGGGATGTTGAAAGTCATTTATTAAAACTCTATGAATATTCTCTCAGTGATGTTGAAAGTCATTTATTAAAACTCTATGAATAGTCTCACAGTGCTTATTCTGGTAAAGTCAACAATGTTTTATGAAGATTACTTGATATAAATTTAATATAATATTTGATTAAATTATAATGTTTAATGGTGATTTGATTCTGTTCAAAATTTATGTCAAAGTATCTATTTTTTATCGATCTTCTGATTGGTTCAACTGCTTGGATTAAGGGTTTGCACATGAAAGTTAATCTACGCATTGTATCGTTCACAGGGAAATCTTGGCAAGCCCAACTGTCACCGGAATTTAAGTGTATTGATTGACGCCGTAAAAGTTATTAAATACATCAAAGCAGACACGCTTAACTCGCGTCTATTTGAGCAGCTTTAATAGGAGATGGAAACATGCCTTCTTTTGTACACAGAAAATAAAATGTTTTCCAAAGGTTAATGTTCGAGTGGTATGCTCCGACTTGGTACCTGACACTAGTTAGGGAAAACATAGGCGGCTGGGAATAGCGTGGTCCCTTATAGCCGTGGCCTGTGAGCGCTGCGTCACTTGCCAATACTTTCTTAAAAGAACGTTGGACGCAATAATCTTCTGTAAAGACAACCAGAGTTTTTGAATTACGAGAGCCATTGCAAAGATTTATTTCAGAAAAGAAGTCACCGCTGGCAGCACATTTCAGTGACAAGGTATCGGTCGCAAAACTGTAACATATTCAGCCAGCTCAATGAACTCAATGTGTCCCTTCAGGGGAAAATTACAACTCTTTTCAAGTTGGCACACAAAGAAGCTGCGTTATTAAAGCCAAACGGTTGTTGCGCGGTAGGCGCGTGAACAGAGGCATTTTTGATATGTTTGAAACATTAGCGGGCATTCTAGGCCAGACTGAGCATGCATTGTCCCAGTTGGTGCACGATCACCTGTCTTTGCTTTTAAAAATAATTGAACACTAATTCCCAACCACAAAAGACACACGAACGTTTTAGGAATAGATCATTGACCTATTAGTCAATAAACAAGGCGAATACAGAATGTCTGTGCAAAAAGAAATTCAATTGCTGAGATTGCAATGACGGTGGCCTTAAAACTAAGTTCGAGAAAACAACTCTTCTCGTCTTCCGGATTTAAATCATTCATTGCGGAATATCCTGAGATTGTAACCACTGCAATTAAATCAATATTGTTATTTCCGATATCCTATCCATGTGAAGTGGGGTTTTCTGCAGTGACAGCAACAACAAACAACCCCCTGCCCCCCCACACCAAAAAAAACAACAAAAAAAAAGCGGAATAAACTGGAAATAAGCAACACACGCCCGTGTCATTGTCTGCCAAACCCCCAGGTGGAACCGTCTCGATGAAAAGAAACGAGCTCAGAGTTAAATTATTAAATCAATTTTAATTCATTCATTTTGTGTAACTGTATTTTTTTAAGGCATGTTTTTAAAAAAAATAATATAAACTGTAAAGTTAAAACAATCTGAATACAAATGTATAAAAAATCAACGACACGCCCCCCCAAGCGTCAGTGAACCGCAGTAAAATTATCAAGCTTTGACCGGCCCGCGGCGTTAAAATGTTGTACTGGACGAAGTTCCAAAGGCTCAACAGGAGATGAATCTAGTCATACACGAGTGGGGCTTTACAGTGCAAACAAAAAATATACAAATATTTAAACAAGTCTTATAACAGTGATGCCGAACTTATGGCACGCTTGCCTCAGGCGGCACGCAGAGCCTCATCAGCCGGCACGCGACTAAAATATTAGTTCCTTAATCAAACCAGCCCAGCCAAACCCCCATTTGCGGGTTTCATGGAGTGTTGGCATATTGCCATATACATAAGTGGGTTTTAGTTGAATTTCGGGCACGCGACCCCAAAAAGGTTCGCCATCACTGTCTTAGAACAACATGATCAAACAACATATATTGTTTTCTTCATTTTCTAATGATTGACACTGAAGAGTCACTGTTTTTAAACCAGGAATGATTTTGTGTGTCTTTGGGGTGGGTAAATATTTAAATACCAACCACATACTATGGCAGATTAAGGGGGATTTTGATTGGACTAAAGCCAGGGGCCCCCGATGATTTAAGGGCCGCAAACTTATTATATTGTATAATAAAGGTGGCTTGACCGGACACCAGGTAGAATTGCAGCCAGGGGCCCCGTGCAATCTTGATCCGCCCCTGACCACATAATATATTATATTATTTTTATCTCTAAACAAAATTCATATTTGTTTAACCCTATTGTTGTGATATTACTTTTAATGTTCTTTGTGCAAAATGTAACCTTTTTCAAAAAATCACCGTAATCTCTAAACTGGTAGGTCGACAACGTAGCAATAGTCACCGTACTCTCTAAGCTGGTAAGTCGACAACGTAGCAATAGTCACCGTACTCTCTAAGCTGGTAAGTCGACAACGTAGCAATAGTCACCATATTCCCTAAAATAGTTTGCAGAACCTTACAACTGTCAATGGTTCTTTTGCTTGGATACATTTTGTTTTCTTTTCATACAGACACAGGGATCACCAACCGTTTCAAATTCACCCTCAGGTCAGTGCCCGACTGTCCATGATGTCTAATTATGTGTTCCGTACTGTAATCTTAATACAGCCAATGTCTCATGGACTAGAATATTACGTGACCTTATTAGGCAACAGTAGGCTATTAACAACAAGATGTTCTTTCACTCCAATTCCAGATAACAGTATAAATAAGACAGGGGTGTCCAAATATAAGGCCCCCGATAACATTTCAACTGGCCGCGATCTCATCTTAAATAATTACAGGCTCTCAGATTGTTTCTGTAATGACAACAAATGATGGCAGAGAGTGGTGACTTAAGTGTTTATCAAAATAAGATCTTGATTTTTTTTAAAGTTGACGAATGATGTGTAGTTATTATGTTATGTATACGAAATTCGATGACGTACAATGACAAAGATTTCAAAATAGATTATGTAGTAATGTTTATCTTTTAGAAAAGGAATGAATGTAGATATGATGTACTTATAATTTTCAGTTTGTGAATAAAAATTTGTTACTCAAAATTCTGGTTATATTTCGACATTTTAAAATTATTATAAGGGATGTAAGATATGTAGCATAACAAATGGTTTTATACTAAAACTTTAGAATTATACATCAAATTGTATCAATGTCTAATGATGAAATCTGATATTTATAAAGTCTAAAAAATCACGATAGTACTGTCCACTTTTCCCAATACAAAATATCACCAAAAGATAATCAGATAATTAAAATAAATACTCGTTCTCAATTTATATCCCATTTTTGTTAATTATCTTAACCCGGCCCGCGCATACATTTACTTACTTGCAAAAAGTTAGGACACCCTTGCAAGAGCATGTTCTTTCATACCACAACAACTCCAGACAACAGTATCAATAACAATGAGATGTTCTTTCATACCAGACAACAGCATCAATAACAATACGATGTTCTTTTATACAACAGCAACTACTGACAACAGTATCAATAACAATAAGATTTTCTTTTATGCCAGACAACAGCGTCAATAACAATAGGATGTTCTTTCATACCAGACAACAGTATTAATAACAATAAGATGTACTTTTATACCAGACAAAATTATCACAAACAATAAGATTTTTTTTATTAAAGCAACTCCTGACAACAGTATCAATATCAATAAGATGTTCTTTCATATCAATATTAATAACATTTATTTATAATTTCAGTTCTTCCAAGAAATTGAAGGTAATTTATTGTTATATCATATCTTTAAACCCTTTTTACGTTACTCAGTTTCCATCTGTCTAACACCCAGTTAGGCCTACTGATTACTTGCCTTTTCATAAACTTTTCTTTTGTCATTTTACATAACAAAATGAATGTTTCAAAATATGCATCATACATTAATCAAGTTTGAATGCTCAAAGAAAAATATATGTTAAACTGTCAGCTATTGATTATAAGATTTTATGTAGTTGTAAACCTGATCACTTCTCAGTTTTATTTGTGGTTTTAGTTAATCCTCTGCAACAGAAAACTATAATTTGTCTTAAAGACGAATATGTTTAAGTTTACAGTAGATACTTTACATATTGGCCACATGTGGTTTTACACTTTACACAATGGGCATGGGAAGTTTTACACTTTTTACAATGGGTATGAGTGCGTTTACACTTTACACAATATTCATGGGTAGTTTACCTTTGCACTGTGGGCGTAGGTATGTTTAAACTTTGCTAAATGGGCATGGGTATGTTTACACTTTATGCAATGGACATGAGTAGTTTTACACTTTTCACAATGGGCATGTGACATGGGTAGGTTTACACTTTACACAATGTACATGGGTAGGTTTACACTTTACACAATGTACATGGGTAGGTTTACACTTTACACATGTACATGGGTAGATTTACACTTTACACAATGTACATGGGTAGGTTTACACTTTAGACAATGTACATGCATGGATAGGTTTACAATATACATAAATTGTCTCAGAGAGGTTTGAACATTAATTTGAATAGTTAGCTAAAAAAATTGTGCAGATTTTAAAATGTGTATTTATATAACTTTAAAAGGGAAACAGATTTGTTTAAATGTTTAGAACTATTTTTATGGGTAGGTTCAGGGGCGGATCAAGATTGCAAGTTTGGGCCCTTAAATCATTGGGGGCCCCTGACTTTAGCTCAATCAGCACGCCCCTGAATCCGCCATAGGGTAGGTTGTAATAATTGGCAGTGTCGGGTAATGTTTGTATGGGTAGGTTGAAATAATTGGCAGTGTCGGGTACTATTTGTATGGGTAGGTTGTAATAATTGGCAGTGTTGGCAGGGCCGGCCCTAGAGTATGCGGGGCCCAAGGCAGCCCACGAAATGCGGCGCCCCTGGCAGAAGTTGAAGAGTGAGACCCATGCACAAATTTGCATTTCTACATATATTAAAAGATTAGGAAATAAACAATTAAATTACTTAAATGTGTACTCTATAACAGCATTGACACATCAACAATTACAGTTTTATTCATGAATTTGAAGATCCTAAAACTAAAAAATGAAGTAAATAATTTTTAAAAATTATATATATATATATATATATATATATATATATATATATATATATATATATATATATATATATATATATATATATATTATATATATAATTTAATTAACAAAATAAACTACATACACTAGCGTTGGTTTGGTTGTATCGTCTACTTCCACCTTGTTTGTACAACTCACAAGCAGATCTTGCGGGCTTTCGCGGCTGCAAGATCTGAAATATCGATACGTTCAATATTGTCAAGATCCTTAGCAACATATTTCTCAATTGGCAAAATAGCTAAGTTACTGAGCCGATCTTGAATCATTGTTTATCGCATATCGGTTTTAGTAAGTTTTAGTTTCGAAAAGCTTCTTTCTTCGGAAGCCGAAGTGACAGGAATAGTTAGAAGTATTCGAAGTGCAATGTGTGTGTGGTACGAAATTCATTATAACGTTGTTTTATTTTAACCGAAAGAAACTGCTAAATATGAACATGATCACTGAAGGTTACTGCGGAATTATGGAACTCAATGATTGCAACACTTCAGCAAGCATGAAACCATCAAGATCCTTACATTCGCAGGCTGTGAGCTTTTCTCAAGATTCATAGAGCAATTTAGTTAACATTTTTTTGTAATTGGTGAAATTTATAATGAAATCCAAAGCGAGTCTTCATGATGCCTTGGTATTTGTTCAAAGCGACTGTCCATCGACATGATTGCATAACAACAATCTGTTTCAAAAAACTGTGCTACAATTTTCTTGGGCATCTACAAATACTTGATCTTCTCCTTCATATGTGTATTGTTTTTTTTTCTTTTTTTCAACTGGGTTCAATGAGTTCAACTTCTTTGTCTGTGCAAATTTCGTTTGCAAGTGCTATTGCTTTTTCAAAGCTCACATTTTCTGTAAGATTTCAACCGTTTGCAAGTATGTTCCATGCTGTCCACTGCAGTTTCTAGACCGACAGAAATATGTTGTAACTACATACGCCCAGCGACTTGCTCATGGATAGTGCAAAGAAAGGGGGGAAGAACGGACACCAACTACTGCACGAAGAAAATAAAAATAACGCGAGTGAAAGTCGGTGGGGGGGGGGAAGCACCGACGCATTTTTGGCCTCGAGACATTCGCACTGCGGCTATCTACCTGCCCACCCTTCACCACCGTAGCTTGTCAAGCATAAACTGTGATATGCCGACCCTAGCCAGGGTTAGCCATGTTCGCAAAAAATGAACGGGCACAAACACACATTTTTTATAATTAAAAAATAATGTTTTCGCTGAGGCTTGAACCAAGGAACATTCGCGTGTAAGGCGGACAGTGAAAAATCGGCCAAAATCGCATAACGTCATTTATGGACGGCCCCTAATTTATTCTGAAAGTTAAAGTTAAACCACTTTTTATTAAATTACCAAGTTGATAAAAAAATTGAATAAATTATTCAACAGTTTAAGGGTGTAGTTTTAATTACATTTTAAATCTTGTTTTCTTTCTATGAAATTTAAAATATTATTAAAACATGTTAAATATTAATTTTGAACTTAATATTATGGGATATGTAACTAATGCTACATTTAATATAATATTCAAATATTTAAATTACAACAGTAATAGAAAATTATAAGTATATGAGCAACAAAGCCCGTCCAAGGACGTTCCGCCACTGTTCAGTGGCATGTTGTTGTAACTCCCCACAAACAGCCCTCTCGACCGGCAATACATGTGCATCACGTCAAAAATACCTTTAAACTTAGTTAAAATAAATAACTCTTAAAAACAGAGCTTTTGACAAAATTTCAAAGCCCAGTAGATTAGCTGGTGTACGAAAATCATATCTGCATGTTCTCTAAATTCTATATAACTGCCAAAGCCTCACACGAATTTATACACTAATCCCATTTTATGAAGAAACCATATTTCTTCTTAATTGTTATTTTACAAAGCATGGATACATACATATTTGCTTCGATCACCAAAAATTTGCTATATTGTTCGTTGATTGGAAGGTTCGATTAAATTGATGTGGTCTCAACATAAAATTTTAGCAAATGTCAAAGCATCCCTGGAGTATTCCATTCCACTATTTTCTCTGTGAGTAGCCACTGCTAAGAATTTTTTTGTTGAGCACTATACGTTTGTAAAGAATGTCAGGCATTTTTTTAATATAACTTTGAACATAAAAAGATTTCATTGTGACCAGCAAAGTTCCTGCGTTTGTTCATGTGTTGAGCTTTTTTTCTGCATCTTTCAGTTCTATAGCTTACATACTAACCTCAAAAGAACCATTATTTTAAGATCAACATTTATTCAAAATCATTTCAGGAATGTCGTTAGCAGATTCACTTTTGCTTGAATGAAATCTTTGAAAGAGTCTACATCGTCTACTTTTTATTATCTTGACTAGCGTATCACCCGTCAAAAATGACGGAAGTTTTCAAAATAAATACACATCAGATTAGAAAATAACGTAACACAGAACTTTAATTTATTTTATTTATTTTTATTTGATTCATATATATTATCATATTGAACAATTGTATGCGGAACGTTCGAAAAGAGTTATATTTGGTGCAGTAATTTTTGGTGCGCACTATTGAACAAATCAGCATTACATCCAAGAAGCATTACATCCATTACGGCAATTATGTATGTTGATGATATCTTTTTTATATTTCATATCTTTACATATCACACAGCTGGACTTGTTTGATCCTTATGTCAAATATATGAATAGCTATCAAATACAATGGAACAATATTTGGTATCTTGTTATTGAAGAAAGGTGATTTTTCGTGAACTGTATCTCCTAAAATTGTTATGAACTCAGTTTGAATTTTAGATGACAAGTTTTTTTACCCCTTTTCCCACTATGTTCTCGAAACGCTCGAACGCACTTTGCAAGCTGATGCATTAGTTCCAGAATATTGCATTCATTTGCAACAGTGTTGCCATCTCTGTGACCTCAAAAAGTCACATTCAATTTTGACAGGATTTAATAATGTCAAATATTTTAACAAGAACTTCTTGGTCTTTGTCTATTCTTTTTTTATCAAATTTCTGATTTCTTCCATTTGCAAAAAACGTTGGTAATGTTGACTACTTATTGAGTACTTATCTTGGCTTTTCTTTTATTTTATTAAAATTTATTTTCACGTTTTAACAATTAGCTAATTAACAACGAGGAATTTGCCGCCGCCCCCCCCCCAAATTTTGTTTTTATTTGTACCAAGTTTTAATTCCATTATATAAGCAATTGTTTCCATTATTTTTTTAATGCCACAAAACAAAAGACATAAAAATTATAATAAGCCATATAAATACGCCAACAGTTTTTCCCAGTAGTTCACTTAAGTTAAAATCAAAATTGAATCAATTATATATACCAGAACATTATTGTCATACTGTCAGCCCCTATGTTTTCCAGCTCAGTAACATTAGTATCAGAAGACTTCAGATTTATAATGGAGTTTGAAGTTTTGGCATTAGAAGCGCTCTCGTATTTAATATAGTTCTTCATTTAGTTTAATTTGTTTGATCTTGTCTTTTCTTTTCTTTTATTAAAATTTATTTTCAAGTTTTAACAATTAGCTAATGAACAACGAGGAGTTTGCCGCCCCCCCCCCAATTTTACAACAGGGGTGGCTGTCAAATTTTAAGAATCAATGAATTTATCACCACATCAGTGTCATGTTCACATACTAATTTAGCCTCTGTTTTTTTTTAAAGTTACAGTAGTATTATTATCAGAAGCATTTATATCCAATAAGGAGTTTGAAGCTTTGACAGTTAAAACGTTCACATGCTTTTGGATAGTTCCTTTATTTCTTTTATTAATTTATTATTTGGATTTTATTTAATTTGAACTTTAAAAAAAACAACTCCTTTTTCTTTTAAAATTTTCATTTTAAGAAACTAATTAATGACTAGGAATTTGCCGCCCCTGGCAAAGTGCCGCCGGGGCATTTGCCCCCAATGCCCCACATCGCTACGCCACTGGTTAGCCAGGCTTGCCCTCACCGATTGACTTATCTTAATCCACCTAACCATTTTGTGCGGAAAACCTTTGTTAAGCATTTAGAGGCCAATCGAAAGTAGACAAGTTCAGTGGACAAGAGAATCCGGGAAAGTTAATTGCTGTTTTGAGGTTGGTAAGTAGCACAATGAGTACCTGATGTCCCACTTGCACAAACAACTCCAAAAGAACACGACGTATTTGTCACCACGTATCCAAAATGAACTCATTTCCATAATTGACAACGAAATCTTTAAATAAAAATCGTTAAAGAAATAAAGGAAGCAAAATTCTATTCTGTTTCAGCCGACGAGGTGACCACTCATAACAAAGAAGAAATGACATTTTGTATCAGATTTGTTGACAGCGAAAACAAAGTAAGAGAGGAATTCATCTCTTTTGTTCCCCTTGTTCGAACCACGGGAGAGGCGATGGCCTCAAAGATCTTGACATTGTTAAGAGATTTGTGGATCCCACTGCAGAATATGCGGGGCCAGTGTTATGATGGCGCTGCTTCTATGTCGGGCGCTGTTTAGGAGTTCAAGCGCATATTCTGTGAGAGGCCCCTTTTTAGCGGTATACACACACTGTAGCAACCACGCTTTAAACCTAGTGATCGCGCATTCGTGCGGACTTCCAGATGTGCGAAATATGATTGACAAATTAAAAGAAACCTGCTTGTTTTTTTTTAGCAATAGCCCGAAGCGCGAAGCCTTGTTGAAAAACGTAATAGAAACAAGTCTTCCTTTTCACAGTGCTAAACGGAAGGCACTTCTAGATTTGTGCAGAACATGATGGGCTGAGCGCCACGAAGCATACAAACACTTTTATCAATCGTATATTACATGGAAAACACAACGACCAAGGATTGGATCCAAGTTTGACTACAAATTGTGATTGGGACACGGTCAGTAAGTCTCGAGAAATGTCACTTCTTCATTCCTTGTGTAGCTTCACATTTAGTGTGACGTTTGTTATACATACAAACTGTTATCTAGGCTGGAAGGAATAAAAGTCCAACGTCAAAAAGAAGCGATTGACATCATTCGGGCTATGTCACTTATCAAAAACGTGAAGCAAGAATTTAGAGAGATTAGTATAAATACAGATTCTTATTTTCAAAACACTTATGATCATATCGTTATCAGGGCGCATTCTGTAGGAGTTGAAGCTTCCATGTCCATAATTGCTAAGCGGCAACTTTACCAAAGCAATGTGAGCGCAGAAACGCCAATGCAACATTACATGCGAAACTTAATTAAACCATTTCTGGAGAACATCATTGCTGAACTAGATATGCTGTTCTCTGGCTTAGCCAGGACATCCTCAGAACTGTTAGCTCTTGTGTAAAGTGCTGTTAGAAATTGTACGTATGAAGATCTGAAAGGCACTGTGGGTGTATATGAGCGCGATCTGCCTTCATCAAAGGTGCTGCCCGAAGAGTTCAGCAGGTGGAAAATGAGGTTCAGCCAATGGAAAGGATAAAAGCTACAACAAATTGCACGTAAGCTATAAAATATCGCAATGAATTGGTGTATCCGAATGTTTATTGCTTACTGAAAATCGCGTGTGTGATTCCTGTGACTTCCTGCGAGTGTGAGCGAAGTTTAAGTGCACTCCAACGTTACATGAGATGTTCAATGGGAAAGGAAAGACTTACCGAGCTTGCATTGATGCATATTCAATACGTTTTCAATGTCAACGAGGACAGTGTTTTAGAGATATTTGTTAACTAAAACCCAAGAAAGATTTACATCGAAGATGTTCTAAAATAAACTTCATAACATTGTGGTCTTCAGACTTGTCAGTTCCGTTCCATAATGTATGTGATTCTTCAACGCTTTCGCCTGCAGATTTCATTATTAACAAGAAAATAAATGAATGATCGAGTACTTGCATTTTAAAAATAAAATACCATTTTGGAAACTTTTATTTACAGTGTTAATTATTTATTGCATAAAAACTTACTTTTTTGGTCACTGCACGCATTGAAAACAATTATTTTTTTTGCAAAACGAGGCAAAAAAGAAGACGAGCAGTTTAATCAACGCCCTCAATAGTTCATTGGTACAGAATTATTGATTAAACATTTTCATCCAAATTTGAAATCATTGCCCCATATATTGTAGGTATCTGAACATGAAATGCCTTCGCGCAAGTTTGCAAACCCCCCTGAAAATAGTCTGGGTACTGCCTTGTACTTCTAACACTTAACAAATATAACAGATGTTTGTTCACTTTTTTGGTTTACATTGTAATTACACATGTTGGTGATTTTAACTAAGTTGTAAAATTATATAATTACTAATAACATAAAGATTTAAACAAAACGATTATTTTAACATATTACAATTTATATCTCCCCGGGTCATAGTTAACCGGGAGACGGGACATAAAAGCCGATTCCGGGAGACTCCCAGCAAAAACGGGAGTGTTGGCAACCCTATTTACACACATAAAATTTGACGATGTGACAAAAATTTCCGCCATTTTGTTGACTTTTGAAAGCAGATTCGTGCGACACCGCTGTAAAAATAAAAATATTCGCGCGTATACGGGCGTGTACTGGCGTTTTTCACTCTGCTAATGTAGCCACGCACACTATGTTATTGCATTTGTTTTTCAAGAGATTTCAGATGCGCGTTCGCGCGTATACTAGATTGGCGAATTCGCGTGCAGTGTAGCCACAGTCTTATGCTTATTTGTACATACTCGCTCTTGCTTTGGTGAATTAAATTTGAACAATATGTTGTACCATATAGAATTTGAAACAATGAAATTGAAGTTCTTAAGTTCTTGATGGCTTAATGAGTCTGCTTTACTTCGAGCTTTTCGATCATTACTATGCTCTGCAGCTTCGAAAAGTGCATCATAGATTTCGCCTATTTGATATCGCACGAAAAAAAAACCTAGGATTTAATTGTAAAAGAAGACGAGCTTGTACGCCTAATTTATGCCCCATCATGCTCACACCATTGTCGTATCCTTGGCCGCGGATATCAGAAAAGTTCAATTTTGTCAGTTCAAATAGTAAGACAATAAGCAGTTGTTGTGCAGTACTTTCTTCTACTTCTAGAAAACCTATGAAGTGCTCATGAGTTACTTCAGAATATCCACCTCCTGGGCTTACATAGAGGATTGTCAGTGAAATATGTTCTTGGCGACAATGGTCCGGTGTGCTATCGAGTATTAATGAAAAGTATCTAGCTGATTTTACTCTTCCTACAATAATTTTCCTTACCTTCTTTTCCATCAACGAAATGGGTTCGTTTTGAATTCGCTTTCCGAAAGTAGTGATCATTAATTTCATTTTATTCTTCGTATATTATTTTCAAATTTCGTAAGCAATTCAACGAGACCCAAAAAGTTTCCATTGTGTGCCTGGTGTTGTTTATTGAATGAACTACGTACGAAAAGCCATGTTATGCTCAGCGAGAAATTTGATAATGGCCATGAGAAGTTGAAATACTCTATACCAATGAGCCTTTTCACTGTTTATTATTTTTTGGCTTGGCTTGTCAATTGTGCATTGTTTAGTTAGCCTGTTGTCCAGCTCAAACCATTCCAAAGTATATGTCATATGTCCCTTTGATTTTTCATGATCAGATAGTCTCACTCTGACATTTTTTCACTTACCATTGCAAGTTAAAGCATAAAAATGGCGTTTTCTTATTTAAAATTTTCTCCTGAATCCATAAATGCTTACTGAAATGCTCTAGGAAAAATACGTTTTGCATTAGGATTTAGGATGTTTATACTATTTTATTTTATGTGTACGGTATTTTTTTATTTATTTTAACCTAAAAAAATTAATATAAAGTTTTCTTGATATCGTTGTAATAAAAATAACAAGTTAGTATTAGTAGTTAAATTGTAGAAAGTAGAAAAAATGTTTAGTCAAATCGCGGGCCCTAAAAAGGCGGTTGCCTCGTTCGCTTTGCCCTAAGGCCGGCCCTGGTGTCGGGTACTATTTGTATTGGCAGGATTTAAGAAATGACATCGGTACGTTGTTATTATTTACAAAGAAAAGTTTAAAAAGGAAGTATACAACAATAATAATAGTGATACTTTTATTTTATAATTATTTTTTTTCTCCAAAATTTAGCTTATATTAATTATACTCAAAATATTATGTTCTTTTCTTTTTTACTACGTTTTTATTAGCTCGCTTTCGTTGGTGACGCATTGTCCAAGATTTTTTCAAATCTGCCAACGTAAAATTGAACCACTTCTGATAGTCCTAGAGATCTGAAAATTTTACCACAGATAGATCTTGGATGACAATGCATTGTATCAAAATTTCAGATTGATCAAATGTACAGTTATTAAATTATTGAACTTTTAAGTTTATCTATAGTCTATATAAAAGCATCTGTACCGTCGGCTTTTGTTGTCATCTGTGAGTTCGCCCCGTGACCACATCACAATGTTTTTAAAACGTTGGGCGGGCGCTTGTAAGGTGTTTGGTAAAATAAATAGAGGTAAACAAATATTTTTAAAAACCAGGTTGTTAGAAGTGGACTAAAAAGAATAAAATAAATAGAAGTAAAAAAAAGATTTTTAAAAACTACGTTTTTATAAGCGGACTAAAAAGAAGAAAATAATTTAAAACATATTAGTTGTAGTACTTCGATTTAATATGACTAAAAACGTGGGGTGGGTGTTTGGTATAAAAATTAAAGATTTCTAATGTAGAAGGCAAAAGAGAGATCTATAAGTGAGAGAATGAGTGAACCGCATATGTTAAACCTCATAAGCGCCCGCCCCACGTTTTAGTCATATTAAATCGAAGTACTTGAACTAATAAGTTTTAAACTTATTTTCTTCTTTTTAGTCCGCTTATGAAAACGTGGTTTTTAAACATCTTTTTACCACGTTTTTATTAACTCGCTTTCGTTCCTGTTTGTTGGTTTGTTAGTCCAAGATTTTTTCAAATCTGCCAACGTAAAATTGAACCACTTCTGATAGTCCTAGAGATCTGAAAATTTTACCACAGATAGATCTTGGATGACAATGCATTGTATCAAAATTTCAGATTGATCAAATGTACAGTTATTAAATTATTGAACTTTTAAGTTTATCTATAGTCTATATAAAAGCATCTGTACCGTCGGCTTTTGTTGTTATATGTGAGTTCGCCCCGTGACCACATCACAATGTTTTTTAAAACGTTGGGCGGGCGCTTGTAAGGTGTTTGGTAAAATAAATAGAGGTAAACAAATATTTTTAAAAACCAGGTTGTTAGAAGTGGACTAAAAAGAATAAAATAAATAGAATTAAAAAAAAGATTTTTAAAAACTACGTTTTTATAAGCGGACTAAAAAGAAGAAAATAATTTAAAACATATTAGTTGTAGTACTTCGATTTAATATGACTA
Organism: Ampullaceana balthica; assembly: GCA_944989445.1. Taxonomy (NCBI): domain Eukaryota; kingdom Metazoa; phylum Mollusca; class Gastropoda; family Lymnaeidae; genus Ampullaceana; species Ampullaceana balthica. The sequence continues at coordinate 728,798 of CALYLW010000371.1, read as the reverse complement.
AAAACGTGGGGTGGGTGTTTGGTATAAAAATTAAAGATTTCTAATGTAGAAGGCAAAAGAGAGATCTATAAGTGAGAGAATGAGTGAACCGCATATGTTAAACCTCATAAGCGCCCGCCCCACGTTTTAAGTCATAGTACATTGAAGTACTTGAACTAATAAGTTTTAAATTATTTTCTTCTTTTTAGTCCGCTTATAAAAACGTGGTTTTTAAAAATCTTTTTTTTACTTCTATTTATTTCCCCTTAGTAACTTGTTCGTTTTAAGTTAGACAACTTCTAATCACTCAACTAGGATTTCTGGTGCTAATACACTGAGTTATTTTTCTATTACGAGTTATTTCTTGTCATGTTTTAATTTCCAAAATTCTTCTATTTTCGAATGAATTTTTCTCGTCTTCACCACTCAAAATATTATAGCGATCATTTATTTATTTTTTAACAATACTTAAGTTTTTGTTTGATTTCTCCACTATAAATAAAATATCAAATAGCTTTTCGGGGACAGGAAAACCACATGGGATAACTAGCATTGTCGCTGACCCCAACCCACCCACTCTGCCCTCCGTAGCACAATATTCCTTCTCTTTCTGGTTGATGTCTTTTTAGACTGAGATATTAAAAACTTTTATTTGTATTATATTTGTTTGTTCGTTGAAGAAGGCTATTTGTGGCCGTTGTTTTCTGGCGTCATTTCAGGCTCACTAATCTATCTATAATTAAAAAGGCAATTTTCTGTCCGATCTATCAGGTCCTCGCAAGCGATTGGTCCCTCAAACTCCTACAGACTCCTACAGCCAATCACTAGCGGAAAAAATCAATCTCATTTACATATTGAACAAATTTACGCGAACGCACAAAACGAGTTATTTTTGGTTCAGTATTTTTTACAAGGCTTTATTTTGAGTGGTGCCCGTTGAGATTTATAGTCAAAAACTTTGTTTTTACGGGTTACATACTATAACTATAATGCATAGTATTTTTGACGTGATACACATGTAAGGCCGGTCGAGTCGGTGGGTCTTTCGACTAATCGCAGTGGTGGGGAGGTAGGGTCTCTGGACAGACCGCGGTGTGGGGTAGGTAGGGTCTCTGGACAGAACGCGGTGTGGGGAGGTAGGGTATCTGGACATACTGCGGTGTGGCGGGGAGGTAGGGTCTCTGGACAGACCGCGGTGTGGGGGAGGTAAGTTCTCTGGACAGACCGCGGTGTGGGGGAGGTAGGATCTCTGGACAGAACGCGGTGTGGGGGAGGTAGGGTATCTGGACAGACCGCGGTGTTGGGAGGGTAGGGGCTCTTGACAGACCGCGGTGTGGGGGAGGTAGGGTCTCGACAGAACGCGGTGTGGGGAAGGTAGGGTCTCTGGACAGACCGCATTGTGGGGTGGGAGGTAGGGTCTCTGGACAGACCGCGGTGTGGAGGAGCGAGGTAGGGTGTCTGATCGCGGTGTGGAGAGATGAGGTAGGGTCTCTGGACAGACGACGGTGTGGGGGGAGGTAGGGTGTCAGGATAGACCGCGGTGTGGGGGGGGTAGGGTCTCTGAACAAAGCCTTGGTTGAAACGACGACTGGTGATGTTTCATTTTCATTTTGGAGTCAGTTGATGTGGATGTTGTGATGTCCTACCATGAACTTCACAGGTCACCCTACACTTATTCCCAGTACTCTATAAAATAACATTTTTTTTCTTTACCAAACCTAATTGCAATCTCACCCACTTATAGCTCAATACGGTTATAATTATTATGAAGCTACTGTCAATAAATTTATGGCTGATGGCTGATTGCTCAAAGAACAAAAGGTTTAGGGTTTTAATCCTAATTATAATCATCAATGTATTCATGAAGAAATTAAATGACCAGAATTATTCCCTTTCCACGCAGTGCCGTAGTGAGTGGGGGGCAAGGGGGCAAATGCCCCGGGCGGCACTTTGTTAGGGGCAGCAAATTCCTCGTCGTTAATTAGCTTCTAAGAATGACAAAAATTGAATTTGGAATTTTTATCAAAATAAATTGATTACCAGTTAATACATTATTGATAAAAGAAATCGAGTAACTATCTTCAAACTTAAAATATATGAACGATTCTACTGCCAAAACATCAAACCCTATAATGGATATACTTTATTCTGATACTTCTGAACTGAAAAATAAAGAGGCTTAAGTAGTACGACAACGTGAAAATGTTCTGCTGGTAAATTAATTGATAATTATTCACAATAGACAGCCACCCATGTTTTAAAAGCGAAAATTACTGTATTCAAACATGAGGCAATTGAATACACAGGGCGGCATATGTTGGGGGCGGCGAATTCCTCCTTGTTAATTAGCTTCTAACAATGAAAAACGTTAAAATAAAGATTAATGAAATACAAGTTTTTGCAAATGAAAGGCATGATAAATCGGATGAAAAGAATAGACTATTAAAAAAGAACAATAAGTTGTAAAAGAAATGAAAATAAAATGGCAAAACGTGCGTGTTAGAATGTTTGACATTATTAAATCCTGACAAAATAGAATTTGGCTTTCCGAGGATACAGAGAGGACAATACTAATGCAAATAAAGGCAATGTTCTGGAACTGATGCATCTGCTAAAATATTACTATCCAGTGATTCCAGACATCATGTTAAAAGGGGTAAAGAATTTGTAACATTAAATTTAAAATGAGCTCATTGAAGTTTTAATAGATACAATGGGCAAAATATCATCTCTCTGGTACAAAACACGAAATATTAAAATGAATCTACTTTCGACATTTATGAAAAAGATTTTAAACAAATAATGGCCTTTGAATATTGGAAGGCAGGGGACCAAACTCTGTTCATAATTATTCATGGCTGTAAATTATACAGTAGCTCAAGAAAGACTCAAAGACATCAATTTCTATACCTAGTTTGTACATTCCTCAAACTGTTCATGAAATCTGATTTCTTTACGTGCTGCTCCAAATGAAACGAACAATTTTTTGTACACTAAAAATGATTTGCCGTTGCTACTCACAGAGAAAATAATTGGGTGCTTAAAGGGGCCGTCCATTAATGATGCCACGCACCTAGGGGGGAGAGGGTCACACTTTTGTGACGATGCGTGACGAGGGGGAGGGAGGGGGATTGAAGAAATGTGACGTCACATCAAAGGGTAACTTTAAATAAAACGTCCACTGAAATATTTGGTCGCTTACAATTTATTTAATGACTTTTTAAAAATTGTATTTTAAATTATTATTTTTTTTTAATCAGTGCTTCTCAATATGCCGGTCGGTAGGCCATCAGACGTTGGTTGGCGTAAGCTATCAAGACTAGGCCTGTCAACGGGTACCTGGGACCCGGGTACTCGTTGCTCGTGTGATTACCCGGGTAGTAAAATTCCGCTCGGGTACCCGTGAAAATGTGGCTTCAATGTCTATGTTCTATATTAAAGGAGGCCAAACTTCGGCTCCCATGTGTATCTTTTGTGTTTACAAAGTCCTCTGCCAACAATAAGGATGGATTGCTAAGAGATGAAAGACGGTGTTTGTTAATGAAAAAAAAATCCTTGATTTGACACTAATTTTGATTTGAAATACGCCGATTGATACTAGCTAGTGTTGCTTATCTAACCCCTTCTCCTCCCATCACTCCTTGCATTCGCTTGTACTTCTTGTGTTCATTAACACGTGGTGACCTAGAAAAACTGATTTTAATAATGCGGACAAGGTTATCAGTATTTAAATTTATTAAAATTAATTAGTTATTAACATGTAGGATGGGCAGACGTCGGCCGTGAGGATTGAATGCATAGAGATGAAAGAGGCCGTTTTTTTTTGTTTGTTGTTTGTTTGTTTGTTCATCAAAACACCCTTGCTGCGCCTTGCTTTGACACTAATTTTGCTTTGAAATAGCCGACAGTGGGTCACCGATTGATACTATCTGATGTGTTATTTACCCCCATCCCCTCTTCTCTCTTCACTCCTATAACCCAGTGCTTCTCAAACTTTTTAGTATAGCGGACCGGCAGGAATTGAATTTTTTCCATGGTACCAGGAACCGGTGCACTATTTTCCCTGTACTTACATGGTAGCGAAATGTATTTTATTTCCTTTTATTTCTTTCATTTATTAGCTAATTGTCAAAAATGACTAATTCTATTGTGTTAGTATTATTGGTAGCAATTAGAGGATTATAATTATATTTCGATCTCATTTCTTGATAACTTCCGCGGACCACCATTTTGAGAAGCACTGCTATAACCCCCACCCCTTGCATTCGCATGTGTTTCTTGTGTTCATTAACACGTGTTTGCATAGCCCAAAAATTGATATACACCCAAAGTTGTCAGTTTTTAAAGTTAATAAGATGGGTAAGATGTCGGCCGTGTGGAATCATGCCACGGCAAAATGCAACCATTGTAATGAAATTGTGTCTGCGAAGGGTGGCAACCCAGCGCGATAAAACGCCATCTGAACGCTATTCATTAAATTGATATTGATAAACAAACCACGACCTACCCAATATCAGAAATATTTTGGTGTTAACATTAATAACAAAAGCAGTACCACTGACCAAAGCACGATCACTGAGATTTACCGCAGTATTGCATCCGTCATCGCCCTTAGCATTGACCACCGACGCCAAGTGGATATTAACATTCAAGGTATGAGTAGTATGACACTGAACGTTACGTCATTGCTGTTGTCATTTTGTTTGCATGTTCAGTTTACTGTAGTTTTAGTTTATGAGTATGACGAAAGCATTTACAGCAGGAATTGAATAACAGTTTTTAGTGCATTATAGTTAATTGTAGTGCATTAGTAATAGTGTTACTGGAAGCAAGCCGTTAGCTACTACTACTGTGTGAAATGAGGTGCATGGATGGTGGCTAGGTTGCACGGTAATAGTGGTCATGACGGGGAAAATTATGCGACGTTTAGAACGGGTAACCCGGGTACCCGTTCGAAATTTTCACGGGTACCCGGGCAGCTTTTTTCAACAAATTGACAGCCCTAATCAAGACACGAAAATTAAATCTAATTATAATCCTTAAGTTTGAGCATCCACAAGATAACGTATGAAATTGTTACACTGCGTCGTTTGATGTTGACATCAAAGCATTTGGGATGTAACCGCAGCTCCGTTTGGTTCTCTCATGGCAGGAGTCGTCGAACTTTTTTGCCCGTTACCCCAAAATATACATGTGTATGTGTGAGTTCCCCCCCCCCAAACCCCCAGACTCTAGGTCCTGCTCACATGACTCGGGGATTTTGGGGAGCGTCGTTAGCCCCCCCCCCGAAAAAGCTACTGGTGAGTTTTACCAGCATGACAAGGGTCTAAAAATGATCTGAATAGGATTATTTGTAGATATTTTAACGACACAGAATATCCTTTTTCTTTAAAAGGGGAGGGGGGAGGGAATCTATTTTATAGAATTAAAAACGTTTTAAGTTTGATATAATTGTTAGATTGGTTTTTGGTCAAACGCCCCTGTCCATTCTAGTGCTCTAGATCAGTGCTTCTCAAAGTGCTGGTTTTCCGCGGAACGGTGCCGGTCCGTGGGCCATCCACTGCCGGTCCACAGATGTTCTCAAAAAGGACAGAAAAAATTGTCAGTTCAGGGAAAATGGTGCACCAGTCCCTGGTGCAATGGAAAAAATTCCTGCCGGTCCCCCATACTAAAAAGTTTGAGAAGCACTGTTCTAGATATAATAGTAAATGAGCCCATTTAAAATTAGTCAAGTATTCATTAACTTTATTGAATGCATCAAATTCTTGACATCGCAATTCGTGAGGCGCACAAAACAAATTTTCTTTTATGCTCAGTTTTTAAGGCATTAATTTCAAATATCACAGAAAGGATACGTGATACAGACAAATCATGTGGATTAAGATTATTGTCACTCGTGTCAATATAAATGAAAGTAGGGTAGATTTAGGTGTCTTCGTATAGTACGTAGGTAAGAAATCTACATAGTTGTCAAATTTTTAAAAAAATGCATTTTCTGGAAGGAACCAGTTCAATAATGGGCATATGTTCCAAGCGTACACGTACACATTACGTATTTTAATATATCTAGTGGATTGTAGTTGATGTTATATGTCCCAAATGAGTCTGCATTACCCCCAAGAATTCCCTTTTTGACCCAAGATGAGGTTATTTACCTCTGTTCGCCGACCTCTTTCTTACGGGATGCCCGTCAGTCAATTGAGGGATTTTTTTTACAAATACATTTAAAAAATGTTATTTTTTAATAATAATTTTATTTTCTAAACAAAGACGTTAACCGTGAGGATTTATAGTCAATGTTTAATTTGTATGCATTAAAATAAAATATAATCTAAGGATGTGAACATAGTTTGTTTTCTGAAAGCCATTTAAACGATTTAAAAAATGCTTCAAGCGGGTTACGATATTACAATGTAGATCTTCACTAAATAAATACTTAAATGACAATAAAAGTGATTTGAAACATACTTATGTTCAAATAGAAAATAAATGTTTTTGTTGTTGTTGTTTTTTTTCTCCAAAGATTTGTGATGTATTTTTAGAGGGAGGTGCCTAAGTTTTTGTGACGACGCGTGACGAGGGGGGAGGGGGTCAAAAATCGCTTGACGTCATTTATGGACGGCCCCAAAGTATGGTTTGACGTTTGCTAAACTTTCATGTGGAGCATTATCATTTTAATGGAATCTTCCATTCAAAGAACAAGAAAGCAAATTATTGGTGATCAAAGCGATATGCATTCACAGGGCCAGCCCTATGTAGTCATGTTATGTAGGAAGACAGCTGAGAAGAAAGTTGTATTCTTAATTAGATGAGGTTACTGTAGAAATTAATGCGAAGCCTTAGCAGATATGGAATTCGGAAAACAAAATTTAAATATGATTTTCGAACGCAATTAAGTTAAACTACTGGAATTTGAAATTTTGCACTCAAATTTGAGTAAGTATTTTAGTTGACATTATAATTGTCAAGCAGGGACTCAATTACATCACGGGTAAAAAAAATGAATTAGTGAATTCAAGCCAATATGTAAAAAGTTTATTAAGATATTAGACGCCCCGCGGCGTAGCATACGCCGCAGACTTGTTCATGGAGAGTTCTTTTACCCCTTTAATGCACTTTTTTAGGGCGCCTACGGCGCCGACCTTTTTCAAAAGTCCAACTAACTTGTCTTTGTTTGATCAATACGAAATATTATACTTTCTGAAATGCACACAACGTATTTTATAATAGGGGTTCCCTTTTCCAAAATTAAAATATCATCGAAAACAATGACGTCATATATTTTTTTTTACAGCGCATATTTAATTTGCACACCTTTTGATGCATTGGTGCAGTAATTTGGTGCGCTGCTTTCTAAAATTAGTATCTGTTGCACATGCAGATTTTTGTTGCCTCGCAGGGTCCGACCACGAAGAGAATTATATATATAGATATATAGATTTAGGCTTTAAGTTACCTTGCATAAAGGACTGTCCATAAATGAAGTTTTGTTTTTTAATTTGCTTTTTTTAGCTTTGCAATGCTAGCAACGTTGGTACATCAAAGATTGTAAAATGAGAAAAAGCATAAAACTTCAATTTTAATCAAGAAATGGAAGCTCTTCTATTTATGTCTACTATAAATATGTATATTGTTCTTATTACTACTTTCTAACAAAATTTTCTACATACCATAAATATTTTTCAGGGGGGGGGCAAACCTGAGATCTGCCCCGGGCGGCACATACCCACGCTACACCGCTGTTTCCACGTCAAAATTACCGGGTCTCATTTTTACGGACAGATGAGCACAAAAGCCATTTATTATGTCAACATTATACAAACTTTTTAAAGTTTGATGGACTGGCCGAATTTACTTTTTTTTTACAGATGAGCGAACGGAAAGTAACCTAGCACTAGATGGAGTAACTACCGAGGCCCTGACTACCACTACAGATGTTCCAACTGCGACCCCTGAGGCTACCACTACAGAGGTCCCCACTACGGCCCTTGAGGCTACCACTACAGAGGTCCCCACTACGTCCCCTGAGGCTCCAACTACAGAGGTCCCCACTGCGACCCCTGAGGCTACCACTACAGAGGTCCCCACTACGGCCCTTGAGGCTACCACTACAGAGGTCCCCACTACGTCCCCTGAAGCTCCAACTACAGAGGTCCCCACTGCAACCCCTGAGGCTACCACTACAGAGGTCCCCACTACGAACCCTGAGGCTACCACTACAGAGGTCCTCACTACGTCCTCTGAGGCTACCACTACAGAGGTCCCAACTACGTCCCCTGAGGCTAAAACTACAGAGGTCCCCACTACGAACCCTGAGGCTACCACTACAGAGGTCCCCACTACGACCCCTGAAACTACCGCTACAGAGGTCCCAACTACGACCACTGAGGCTAACACTACAGAGCTCCATACAATCACTACAGAGACCGCCACTACCACCGAGGCCCTGACCAATACTGAGGCCCCGAACGCTACTGAGTCCCCGACCATCCCAACTGAGGCCCCCTTCACTACTACTACCACTGAGGTCCTTGTGACACCAACGGAATCCGCTATATCAAGAACGGGGGCATCCACAACTACACTCGATGTCCTAAAAACAACTTCCGAGGTGCCTACCATAGTGGCATCAGCGACAGCCGAAATTCTCTCGACCACTCCGGAATCCAAAGTGTCAACCACCCAACTGGTCGTCTCAACATCAGCGACAGAAGAGAATGTAACAACAGATACCAAAGATGTTTCCTTAACATCTGCCAAAATCATCGAAATTAACACGACTGAAATTTACACAACTAAAGGTAACACCACTGAAATTAACACACATGAGGTTAACACGATAATTCCAGGTATTCCTGATGTGACATCTATTGTGAACCCCACGTCACCATCCACACATGAAGTTATACCCGCGGTAAACAACACCAGCTCCTCGACAACACAGACCAATGACACCGGCGACTCCACTACAATCTACAGCAAGGCTACCATGGAGTCAGACAACATCACCATCGAATATAGGAACACAACTATGGATGCTTCAACCACAGCGTCCATGACAACGTCCGCTATAATCCCCAAAATATCAACAACACCCCTTGGAACCACTGTAACAACTGCTATAACAAGGCCAACTACAACTAAAACTACAACAATCACAAGGGCAACTACAACTAAAAGTACAACAATCACAAGGCCAACTACAACTAAAAGTACAACAATCACAAGGCCAACTACAACTAAAACTGCATCAAGAACAACTGAAAGAATACGAACCACGCTAGCAGCAACTACAAAGACCACAAGAGCTACGAGTACAACACCCAACAGATTCTCAACTGCCTCAAGACCGGCTGCAATTATCACAAACATAAGAACAACGACGTCCATACCAACAAGTACAACAACAAAAAGACCAAGCATTATAAATACTACAAAAACAACAGGAACCACCGCAACTACTTCAAGCCGGACAACAAATACAATCCCGATAACAACTAGAACCCCAACAATAACAACTATCACACCGACAGCTACTAATCCAACTTTCACTCACACAAATAACACTCCAACAACTACAACTCCGACAGCTACGATTCCAGAAACAACTACCACTCCGATAAACACTACCACTCCGACAACAACTACCACGTCGACAACAACTACCACTCAGACAACAAATACCACTCCGACAACAACCACCACTCCGACAACAACTACCACTCCGACAACAACTACCACCACGCCTGCGCCGATCTCTTACGATCCATTCAATTTCCCAATGTTCCTGCTCTCAACAGTTGAGTTGTATGTGACCAGTAAGTCTTTAAGTCAACTGTAGCTCAATGTGTGAAGTCTTGACTATTGCTATGTCAACAGTAATTCTATATATATATAGAGTATGTGAGACTGAAATGTGAGACTGATATGTGAGACAAGAATGTGAGACTGATATGTGAGACATTCATATGAGACTGCTATGTGACACGTATGTGATACTAATATGTGAAATTGATATGTGATACTGATAAGTGATACTGATATGTTATAAGTGATACTGATATATGATACTGATATGTGAGAAAAGTATGTGAGGCTGATATGCAAGACAAGCATGTGAGACTGATATGCTAGACTAGTGTGTGAGACTGAATGCTGAATGTGAGACTGATATGTGATACTGATATGTGAGACAGGAATGTGATACTAATATGTGATAGTAAATATGTGATACTGATATGTGAGACTTATATGTGAGACAAGTATGTGATACTGATATGTGATACTGATTTGTGAGACAAGTATGGGATACTGATATGTGAGCAAAGTATGTGATACTGATTAATGAGAGAAGTATGTGAGACAAATATTTGAGACTGATACGTGAGACAAGTACGTGAGACTGATATGTGAAAGTGATATGTGATACTGATTTGTGAGACAAGTATGTGATACTGATATGTGAGATAAGTATGTGATACTGATATGTGAGACTGATATGTGAGACTGATATGTGAGACTGATATGTGAGATACGTATGTGAGACAAATATGTGATACTGATATGTAAGACAAGTATGTGATACTGATATGTAAGACATGTAAGTGATACTGATATGTGAGACAAGTATGTGATACTGATATGTGAGACAAGTATGTGATACTGATATGTGACTGTCATATGTGATACTGATGTGTGAGACAAGTATGTGAGACTGATATAACACAAGTATGTGAGACTGATATGTGAGACTATCTTATCTATCTTATCTATACAGACGCTCCTTCTATGCAGAAGATAGTTGCGTCACAGACCATGACAGGTGATCTCTGGCAAGTGATGCAGCATTCACAGGCCACGCTTTGTGGGTCCACGCATTACAGCCGCTAACTACATGTAGTGTTAGGTACCCATTCGAGCGGGGTGACTCAGGGACGCCCTAAGCCCCCGGAAACAAAATCCTGCCTTCACACGGATTCGAACCCGTGACCATCGGCACGACAGTCCAGTGCGCTGCCACTGGACCACGCGTCCCCACTAGTATGTGAGATGTGAGACAAGGATGTGAGACGTATATGTTAGACAAGTATGTTAGACTGATATGTGAGTCTGATATGTGATACTGATATGTGATACTGATATGTGATACAGATATGTCAGACTGATATGTGAGACGGATATGTGAGACAAGTATGTGAGACAGATATGTGATACTGATGTGTGATACTGAAATGTGATACTGATATGTGATACTGATATGTGATACTGATATGTGATACTGATATGTGATAAAGATATGTCATACTGATATGTGAGACGGATATGTGAGACAAGTATGTGAAACAGATATGTGATACTGATATGTTATACTGAAATGTGATACTTTTATGTGAGACTGATATATGAGACATAATTCGTATAAATGAAAAGATGGAAACAAAGTCAAGATTACAAATAATTCATCAAATACGATCGACTTCTTTGCCAAAGAATTTCTGTTGAAATCAATTTTGAAAATTTACTCTTATTAATGCGTACTTTGAAACTACATTTTATTCCATTTTGTTTGTGAGACCTCTAGAAGATTTGACATGTTCAAAAAAAGTATGTGTGAGGGAAAGTATGTGTGATGGGAAGTGGAGAGGGGGTATAATCTTAAGAGTTTTTCCTTTAATTGGGTCTTAAAATTATTAACCGTGTGGGAATCACTACACTTAAGGAAATCGGTTAATGGGATAATGCATTAGCATTATGAGATATTTACAATATTTAACTTAGATCTATAGTTACACCAAGAAAGCATGTAATGAACTGTAGCGCTAATTCCATCTGCAACTAACGAGACACGTCTGACAAAACTCCCTCTACTATAGTAGTAGTAGTTGTATCTAAATAATTGACATAATTTAAATTTGTTCCTACAAGATATTTTTCTTTATTAAGAATCAAATGTGTTCGCTGACCTCAACTTATATGTAATTTCAAAAACCTTTGCATATTAACTGCAAATTGAATTAAAACGGTTATTTTTTTATAGCTACAAAAATGATTTTATTTGTTTTTGTTGCGTCGTTCTTTTTCTAAAGTGTGATTTCTATTTGACAAAGACAACGTATTTCGATGTGTAACCATGTAAATTTAGTGTAACAAATAAAGCTTTCATTATGTAACGATCTAACGCTTTCTCTCTCTTTCTTTCTAAAGCACCTCCGTCAGCTAGTGCTGTGGCACACCTCGATGCGCATGTCTCTATCACAGGAACCATCATCCTCTCGTGCACCATTGACCGATTAGATTTCTTTGGTAACCCAGCTGTCAACACGACAATATGGGTATTTTAACTTTTTAATTTAATTTCTAGTTTTACCATTATATTATAAAAAAACAAAAATGTTACCTTGTGTTTGACACGTCCTAGCGTTGTGTTATGTGTTACATAAAAAAAAGTCGATTGCAATTTTTTGTACATCTATGGTGACAAAAAAGTGGATTGTAATGGTATGTATATCTATTGTGACAAAAAAGTCGACTGTAATGTTATGTTCATCTTTAGTGACAAAAAAGTCCATTGTAGTGTTTTGTACATCTATGGTGACAAAAAAGTCGATTGTCATGTTATGTAGCCTACATCTATGGGGACCAAAAAAATCGATTGAAATCTTATGTACATCCAGTTGCGTAGCTAGACCTTTTGCCGCCCGGGACGGTCTCCAATTTGCCGCCCTTTCAAAGTAGATAGTGTCCTTGGTTTTTATAAATTAAAAACATAAATAAATAATTGTAATTGAAAAAATGTAAATGTGGCGAACATTTCTACCATTGAATGCCATATTTAAGTTAGAGGCAATAAAGGAGGCCGAATAAGATGTTATACCTATAAATACATATTTTTATAAAAATACGATACACTTTTTTTAAGGTTACAAGAAAGTTACTGAGGTTGCACATGAGACCTACGTATCCAAATTTACACCAAAAAATTAAATTACCAATTAGTATGATTTGATTTTGTATTTATAAATAAATGATTTAATTATATTTTTACAAACAAATTGTGTACATTAGGATGTAAACATATTATTTATACATTTATTTTCCTAACTTTCATAGTAGAAAAATCGTGTATTATGCTATCAAAATTTAAATAATTTGTTATATTTTGTTCTATGGACAATATTGCAAGATTTTGTAGTCTTAAATCAAGGGTTGGGAAAAATTTTGTCTGAGAGAGCCATACATATTTTTTAAAAACTAAAAATTAAAGTAAATGTGTGCATTTTGTGTAATTTCAACATCAAAAGTACCATAATTATGTCTCTTAATTCTTTTTAATATCATTGCTATGCTGTTTATTGTTTATGAAATTCAAAGGAATCTGAATAAACGTTTTTTTAAAGAATAGTCGAACATTTGTCTGAGAGCCAGATGCAGCCATCAATAGAGCCACATCTGGCTCGCGAGCCATGGTTTCCCAACCCCTGTCTTAAATCATGCATTCATTGTGGAACGAAGATAATTTTTGGAGTTTGGAGAAGCTCCTTTCACAACTAGCGACACTGAACTGATAACAATAATTGTTATACAAATTCTTAGAATACAAAATACACAAACATTTTTCTTTCATTATGGAACTGTTCTTTATCAATGTCAATAAAATCATTTATTTGACATTCAATTTCTTCACTTAGTAGGTTACATGGGATTATACACGAATATTTTCTTACATGGACATGCAACTGATCAAAGAGTTCTTTTAATTCCTTTATAATTCGATCCATGGATTAAAACATTTCTCGTTGTACTTCATGTTCTAAAGATAGGACCACGTCTTGTGAATTTTCCCCACTCACATGTTTTTCCCTTCTAACTTGGCGTTTCCTTTATTTTCTACAAAAATGATACTTTGTACATCAGGTGGTTACCAAGGGGCAGTAACCGTGATGACCGCATCAATGCTAACTATTTTGTAGTTGACTGGTGTATGTAGACGTTACATGCAAGCCCGGGGTAGTGTTTGTTTAAATAAGTACAGATGAGAGAAAAAAAGCAGCTATTAAACGCTACGGTGTTGCATCGGTTTCTGCCGTCAGGGGCAGATGTTGAATTTTCCGCCCCCCCCCTCCTTTAAAAAAATAATAAAATGCTATTATAAAGTAAACAGAATTGATATTGGAGAGTATTAAAAATAAATTTTAAATTGTGCAAGACATTAAAAGAAGAGGTCTCCTTTCTTCATCTGTCAAAATCTTTAATAACAATATCAAAATCGATTCTTTTCATTCATTTTACGCTCAGTAGCCAAAATAGCAATCTGGGTGTACTCATTTTATTCAAAATTATTAGTATCGGAAGAATTTACATCAAATATGGAGTTTGAAGTTTTAGTAGCATAAGAACATTCACATTATGCTAATTCCTGTTTAGAAACTAATTTCTCCCAATTTAATTTATTTTATTTAGATAAAATGATTCGTTATTTAACCTAATAGAAAATGACGAATTTTCCACCTTAAAAAATTTCTGCTCGGGGCATATGCCCCCTTACCACCCCCTCCAATAAATTACGGCAAATGACGTAATATATCATACCTACAATAAGTTTGGCTTTTTTGGTGCCTTTTTTTAAACGACACTTTGGCTTTTTTGTTATATTTTGATCTGGCAACCCTGGACGGTGTGCCATTGTGTCTGACAGAGACGTGCATGAGGCGCAACAGAAACATCCTGAGCTCTGCAAAGGACAACCCTTGCTCACTCACACCAAAAACCTTTTTTTATTTAACAATTTTTTTTAATTTAACAGTCTTTAAAATGTATTTGATGAGTCTCTGTCTTCGTAGTGTTGCAACCATTACAATTGGTAATGAGAGCTTACCCTTCAAAGAAAAATACAATTTTTACAAAATGTATTATTTCGCTTTCAAGACATTGATTTACAAGTAAAAGATTTTTGCATTAAAAAAAACAAAAAATAACTTGACGGCTGACTGAGCAAATTGTATCAAATTTTGTAATATTCTTTTGTCATCGGAGATACAGGTGTCGGAGATACATGTGTCTGGCAAATTTCAGCTCAAACAATGCGAAGCGCATCAAAATGACGCTTACAAACAGACAGGCACACAAAATAGCATGCTACATAAAAGCGTGTAAAAAGAACTGGTTTCGAAGTAAGAAAGTGGAACACATGTCTCTGACCTGTCAGCTCAGTAAGGCATGGCGAAATAAACCATATCGTCTATACTGCAAAATAAACATATATTTAATAAGGCTGATGGGGAAAAAATACTGACTGAATGTATTAATCCAAATTAAACTACATCTTATGTAAAAAAAAAGGATTCCCCATTCGTACTAATCGCCATTTGAACTGCCGCCTGGAACTGGTTGTGTACGAATAGCGAGGTTTCGGTTGCTTTAGAAGGCTTTTCCCCAAAATGTCCCCTGTGTTAACTCATTTGCTTAATGCTTTAATCGGCATCCTTCCGTCTCGCGAGACGATGGTGCATTACCGTTGAGTTGGGTTCCATTTGCTCGAGTGACTGTGCAGTCCTATCCTTGAGTGACAGTCTTTATCACAGCTTTTACACACGAGTTCTGTGCTTCCAAATGTTTTGGCCTTTCTCCTAGCCTCCTCCATCCTTCGATCCTCGGCTACTACGACGCCCACTTTGACAACTGTGCCTCACGTAGATCGGTCTTCTGCCTTACACTCCCAGTCGCTTGTGCATATTCTGGCTGCTTTCATGTCCCTTTGGCAGACATCTTTAAATCGCAGACTTGGGCGACCTGTCTTCCCTCTTTCCCGATGCCAGTTCTCCATATAGGAGGTCCTTGGGGATACGACCCTGGCTTATTCTTTTTACATGTCCTAGCCATCTTTAGGCGTCTTTCACTAAGGGATTGAGAACACGATTTGGATATGGGCACGTATCATGACATCACTATTTGGCACTTTGTCCTGCCATTTAATACCAAGGATGCGACGCAGGCACCTCAAGTGGAAGCTATTAAGCTTCGCGCTCATGGGATGTTTAAGTGGTACATGTCTCGCTTCCATATACCAGCTTACTGATGACGCAGGCTCTATAGACACACAGTTTGGTTTTCTCTGTTAACTTGGTGTTTTGCCAGACCCGTTGATTTAATTTAGGCGTTTTGGCAGCTGCCTTGCCAATTCTACTGTTTATTTCTTCTTCAATGCACAGTGTATTGGAGATATTGGAACCCAAGTAGATGAAAGCCTCTCCCGAGTAGCGGGTGTGGCCGCAAGGCAGTGGTGGTTTGAAGTTGGAGTTTCCTTCTCATAGATGAACTACCAGCCAAAGTTAACGAGCATCTTCTACCGGTATGGGTGCCCAATGGGAGCTGAGGGCCCTTGCCAGCACCAGGAATCGAGCCCGTGACCTATTTTAAAATCCCTTATATCTACTTCACGGCCGTCTCTGTCATCATCTCATGGGCGAGCGAAAAAACAAAAGTAAAAAATGACACACTTTCCGTGATGCGATCGAGCTGACATTTGGCATATAGACTCGTGTCACCTAACAATGCATCATATAAAAATTGCATATCGATCGAACGTACCGTAATTAAATTAATGCATTTTTAGTTTATCTCTATACAACGTATGTAATTCAATTTCACAGTTTGTTATTGTTTTTTTCATGTGACGTCAGTCGCGCGTGGACGCGATGTACCGGCGTGCTTTTGTTTACATTTTACGTGTCACGCTGAGATCGGTCCAGCGATCGGTGACCAGACCTTTCCCCTCTCCCCCCCCCCTGTTTTATAAAGCAAAGGGGAGTTAAGACGGATTCAGTCTGTAAATGTTTGTCGCGTTTGAACATAATCAATACTTTTAGTTATGTCTCATATATAAGGGATTTATAGTCAAAAACTTTGTTTTTACGTTTTTTTAAAAATTAAATCCCTTATATTAACTTCACCGCCGTCTCTGTCTCTCTCTGTCTCTCTCTCTGTCTGTCATGGGCGGGCGGAAAAACAAAAGTGACACACTTCCCGAGAAACCATCGAGCTGAAATTTGGCACATAGACTTGTGTCACCTAACAATGCATCGTATCAAAATGTCAGATCGATCGAACGTACCGTAATTAAATTAATGCATTTTTAGTTTATATCTATAAGCTATATGTAGCGGTCACTATTGTTTACATTTTACGGGTCAATTGACTTCACGCCAGCCATCGGTGACCACATCTCGTGTTTTAACCAGGGTGACTTCACTCAGTTTCAGGCTGTTAATGTTTGTCGCGTTGGAACATAATCAATACTTTAAGTTCTGTCTCATATATAAGGGATTTATAGTCAAAAACTTTGTTTTTACGGGTCTTTTTTTATTAGTCTCGGTGCCACAGCACTATCACTTAGACAACCCGCATCCCCCTTAGACCACCGCGCTGAATGCTCTATCGTAACACTAACAGTTAACCTGTTTTGTATGTTGCACTTCTCAAGTTATAGGCTTTTCTCACGTGACACATCACATATCCTTGCTTTGTTTCAGTGACACTTCACCGTTTGAAAAAAATCTATTTTATTTCAGCAAGATGACAAGGTCATTCACAGTAGACAACAGATCTCCAAAACAAGGTTCAGCTTGCCTGTCATAAGTGGAACCAGTTTCTCATGTGGGTATGTCTAATCGGTTACCACACTGTATGTTTTACTGTGGTTATGTCTAACCGTTTACGACACTGCATGTTTTCCTGTCTTTATGTCAAACCAGTTACCTCACTGTATGTTTAACTGTGGTTATGTCAAACCAGTTACCTCACTGTATGTTTGACTTTGGTTATGTCTAACCGGTTACCACACCGCATGTGTTAGATGTAACCGGCATCGATGGTCTTTGTGTGTGTGTGTGTGGCCTTTCTTTTATCAGATGAGTTCGTAAAGACATCAGAAAAGTTCATTGTTTTTTTTGTGTTTTTTTGTTGTTGTTGATGACTTGACTTGTTCCCCTAGCATGGAAGGCAAGGCTCTAGAGTGCATACCGCCCGAGGATCCCAGAATGAAAAGACCGATCATCTTTACAACTTGTGAGGTTTAAAAAATATTTTTTTTTACTGTTTAGCAGTTTGTGTGAGTGTTTGTGAGTGAGTGAGAAAGGGAATGAGTTAGGTAGTTGGTGAGCGAGGGTGTAGTTAGTGAGTGAGGGGGAAGTGAGTGAGGGAAGGTGGGGGAGGGAGTGAGTGGGTGAGTCAGTGAGTAAGTTAGTGAGTGAGTGATTCAGTGAGTAAGTTAGTGAGTGAGTGAGTCAGTGAGTAAGTTAGTGAGTGAGTGAGTCAGTGAGTAAGTTAGTGAGTCAGTGAGTAAGTTAGTGAGTGAGTGAGTAAGTTAGTGAGTGAGTGAGTCAGTGAGTAAGTTAGTGAGTGAAATAATTATTATTATTGTTTAAGTCTTCATACCGGTTAGAGTTTATATTTGTCTAATTTGTTAGGTTAGGATTCATATTTGGAATTTATGAAAATAAAATAGGTCATGGCATTGTTTTAATGGATGATGCCCAGAAACATGAAAAAATGAAGCCAATAATTAAACCTCTATATTAGTATTTAACCATACGATATAGATCAGCCATTTTATCTCTATTTTAGCCATAATATACAGATCATCAATTATATCTGTGTATTAGCTATACCATATTGATCAGCCATTGGATATAATTTAGCCATAAGATAAAGATTATACATTTGATATACATTAGCCTTAAGATATACATTAGACTTCCAATAAAAATCACTAAATCTAACATGGCTTTTAAAAATTTAATTTAATCAAACGATTGAACGAAAGCTTATGAAAAAATAGACCTACTCCAAACGTTCTTCAATTATCTTCCTTTTATTTCTTGTCGATTTCAACGAGCTTCTAATCTCAAGCCCCGTAACCTTTGACCTCGCTGAATCACATTATTCTTCTCAATCACAGCGTTGGCCTCCGAGAAACAAGAAAAAGCCGGTATTGACATTCTACTGATAGTCTACGCCGTGGAGGTCACACTCTGTCTGCTACTTATGATATGGGCGGTGTCGCTGATGCTGGAGCACATCCGGGTCATTGTGGCCGTGCAGAAGAAGGAGACGCTGCTGTTCCACGAGGCTCTTACCCACAAGACCTTGTCATTGACCCCACTGTCCTCCCGCACGACCAGCGTCACTAGCTTGGCCAGCAGAACCAACTTATCGAGGACTTCTAGCAGGTCGGATTCGTCGGGGGCGACCAGCGTAACCAATACGACAAAGGTCACCAACAGATCGAACACATCCTTAACGAGGAAAAAGTCAAGAAGTATGAGCTTGACAAGCATAGCGTCTTCTTCAGTTGATGGCTTTGATGTCTAAATTTTCTGAGCCCGCAAGGACCGAGCCCCAATTACGGCCATTGACAATACGGTACCGTGATATCTGACATTAATGAAATACGTGCGAAAGCATAAGGGTAATGTGGATGTTAACATTGACAGTGACATGCATATATGGTTAGCGAGTTGTGGACGTGGTTGGCGAGATGTGTACGTTAATTTCCGTTAAATTTTAAAATCCAATTGAAAACAACAAACCTGTTATAGAGCTTTAAAACTTGACTTTTTTTCATTTTGTATTAAAGAACTTATCAACACTAATAACACGCGTTTAATATATTAAAGTAATTGAACTTAATGATGTTTTCTTTATTTGTGTTGGAATCTTTTAGATTTGATTGATGACTTCAAATTGTTTATCTTACGAAAAATTAACAGACAACAGAACATGGCGTATTTGTACACTACTAAATAAACAAGCAAACAAAAGATTAAAACACCTCTTTACTAGGTGTAGTTTCAGTTAAAAGTAATTAATTCTTCAAGTGTACGTCTTAGGGGCCGTCCATAAATGACGTCACGTGCCTAGAGGGGGGAGGGGGGTCATGCATTTATGATGGTGTGTGACGATGGGGAGGTGGGTGGTTAAAGAAATGTGACGTCACATAAAAAAACGCACAACTTTAAATAAAAGTTCCACTTAACTAATTCATTGTATTTGAAATATTCCCTGAGAAATACTTTTAACACGAAAATGCTTGAGAAGTATCTGTCAAAGGAAAATCAAATAAAGTTCTGACAAACTACAAGGTATTTTGATACAACCTTTTCCTCTGAACAAGAAACAAAAATCATAAAAAACAAAAAAGATTTTTGTTCTTTGAATGAATCAATGACATGAAGTTAACGAATCTTTGAAATACGCCGACATTATTTAGTGACCAGTTGAGACAAGCCAATGTTTTCTTTTTATATCTACCCCTCCCCCTCTCATTCCTTTCTCCACTCCTATCGATAACATGTTAGAAAAGTACATCATCTAATTATTTTTTTTGAAAGTTTTTATTCTTTCAAAGATATTTACTATTGCAACAAAAAGTAAATGAAAGTTTTTTAAATATTTTTATTTATTTTTTAATTTTTAAAATCTGGACAAAACATATGGCTGAAAATAATTTGGGCTTGATTTAAATTTTAAAAGTTAAAGGTTTGGTTTGTAAATGGTTGGTGATGTAGTAACTGTTACCACCCGCCCACAGGTATTTATACGCCTTGCTGAAACAATTTAACAAACTCGCGCCCTTTCCATTTCCTTGTGTTTCTTGTATGGGGCTAGTAGAAATACTTATTTTAATAAGACTTACAAAGTTGTCAGTATTTAAAGTTTATCAATTAAAAAGTTACTACCGCTGCCAATGTTCCCTTAATCTGTGCGGTTGAGCGGCCGCGCAGTTCTCTGACCGACGCCGCGCAGTGGTTTAGAATAACCGCGCAGTAAATTGTGTAGTATTGCACAAAAAATGGATGCCGTTCAACTTTGCTCACGACTTTTTTTACTTTGCACACGAACCAATGGTCGCTCGTAGGTGGCCTATGCTCTTGGAGGATTTTCAGACACCGACGATGATCGGTGGATGCCCCTCCTGGACGAGAAGGCTAAACAACCACAACACGAACCAACGAAACTTAAAGGGAACATTGACCGCCGCCTAGCGGACATTAACATTCATGCTGCTGGGCCCGTATGACCAGACTGAACGCTACGTCATTGTTGTTGACATTTTGTTTGAATGTTCAGTTTACTCTTGTTTTAGTTTATGAGTATGACGAATGCATTTACAGCAAGAATAAAAGTTTGTAGCGCACACTTCTTAGAAGTATACCGTTAGCTACTGTGTGAAATGAGGTCCCAAGGATGTGCAACGGCCAAAAATACCGAAAAGGTTTACTGGATTTCCTGGAAAAACCAAAAAACCCGAAAAAATATCAATATTTTGTCAATTTCTCGCCAACCATAACATCTATGGGGTTGAAACAAACGTGAAACAACAGCTAATAATATTTAGAACAATGTTGAAGAAGGAATGTTTCAAAAATCTCTTTTCGTTCGACTCCCGTACTTTTAGAAGCAATTGTTTTGTTTAATTACAAAGTTATTGATTTGAAATGACTTTTAATGTAATCTAGAATGATAGTTAATGGGGTTCTCCCGCTTTGTGAATGCTTATGTTGCGTGGTGCGCATTAGATTGATACATTCTTGGTGTGATGTAGCGTGAGGGGATATCACGTCATATTGTGTTTAGTTTCAGAATTACTTATTTGAATCGACTTTTAATGTAATCTAGAATGATTTCCCATGATAAAAAATAGGAAATCCTGTTGGAAATAGCGTTTAAACACTCGTTCGAGTTTTTATTTCTAGTTTTTACTTAACGTAACAAGATCAATAATTCCGTGGTCTTTTTGTTTCTGATATTTGGACGGTGACCTCAAATTTGCATGGCCCTTCCCCCCCCCCACCCACACACACACACACTTTCACGGTATACAAAATGTAAGCGAAAGTTTCCGAGATAATAAAAAGGTAATTTTTATTTGCAATATGAATGAAAGATTTTTAAAGTAATCGGATTTCCCCACAGAGTTCAGCTTTTTAAAAAAAAATACAAGGAATATGCACGTCTTTTGAATGCTTGCTTAACAACGCAGCTAAATAATATTGTTAATGCTGAGCATTTCCTGAATTCTTTAAATCTAAACAATGATATGTACTAAGATTAGTGGACAATGGCCAGTTTATGGTCATATGATCTTTGTCGTGTTGCTTGCTTGTACAGAAGGTGGGTACGAACTAGAGTCGACAACGAATGTTCAATTTATAGGGGTTGTCATTATTAACCAGAAGACTAATTATAGAATTAAATTTAAAAATCAGTTTACATCCGGGTGGTGTGTAAGGAAAGTCAGTTAACTTGTCTTCGTTATTCCTATATAAATTGAGATTTTTGTGTGGCCAAAAACTTGTTTACAAGCGTAATTTTGGGAAATTTTATGTATCCAAAAAAATTGAATTTGTTGTCCACAGTCTTTCCAAACACATGCGTGTATGTAGTAAACATTTTGTTGGAGGAAAAGGTCCTACACAAAATTTTTAAAACCTTAATTTTATAGAATTTTAAATAAAAACATTAGTATAAGGTTAAAATATAATTTGATGTATTATATAATGCGGAATAGAACGTCCTTGCGAGACTGAATTTAATTTAATATATAAATGGATCAGTGACTATAACCAAACTTTTTTAGTTCATTCGCTCATTCGTCCGTGAATTTTATTCATTCATACTACATGTATTTACTACTAATACTAATGATGTAATTATAATTAAAGTTATAATCTTAGTGAAAGTTTATTACTGATAAATGCTAAGGCATATATATTTTATATGAACCAATGAAAACAAATTATATTAAATATAATTTTGCTATTACTAGTACTAGTATTAATGTCTGCGGCTCGGATTAGCAAATGACAGCTTAAAATCATCTTAAGAAATGCTTAGGCTTATTTATTTAAAATTTTCAATTAAAATATCAATATTATAATGTTATATTATGTGATATATTATTTTATGTTAGAAGATTTGACATTATTAAATCCTGGCGAAATTGAATGTGACTTTTGAGGTCACAGAGAGGGCAATACTGTTGCAAATAAAGTCAATATTCTTGAACTAATGCAAATAAAGTCAATATTCTGGAACTAATGCAAATAAAGTCAATATTCTGGAACTAATGCAAATAAAGTCAATATTCTGGAACTAATGCAAATAAAGTCAATATTCTTGAACTAATGCATAGTACGTTCGAGCACTCCGAGAACATAGTGTGAAAAGGGGTAAAACACTTGTCATCTAAAATTCAAACTAAGCTCAAGCAATTTTATGAGATACAGTCACGAAAAATCATCTTTCTTCAGAAACAAGATACCAATATTGTTCCATTGTATTCGATAGCTCTTCATATTCTTGACGTAAGGATCAAACAAGTCCAGTTGTGTGATATGTAAAGATTGAAAATAACAAAAGTAGACTCTGTAGAATCTTTCAAAGATTTTCGTTCAAGCAAAAGTAAATCTGCTTATGACATTCCTGAAATGATTTTGAATAAATGATGATCTTAAAATAATGGACTGCACAGCCCCAACGTGTGTAAATACTTTTTAAGGGTTGGAAACAGAGCCGTCTTTACAGAATTTTGGACCCGCCGGGCAAAGAAATAGTGTTGGGCCCCTCCCCCGCAGGAATAAAAAAAATAAACATAATATATATAAATTAACATATTCCCATGGGGCCCCTATGCTCGTGGGCCCCCGGGCAAATGCCCAACGGGCCTATGCGCTAAGACGGCCCTGGTTGGAAAGTATACAAGAGTTCAACAAAGGCGCAAAAACATAAAATCTCATGTCAAACTCGTTCAAACAGTTAAGCCTAATTAGTTAACATGATACTCCAACTGAAACGAGTTCTCAAACTATTTTAGTACATTTGAGCGTTGCTACGCATTCTTTTCCAAATCCACACACTGTTAAAAATACCTAATTGCTTCTACAAGCAAGGCATTCAGACTTCAGCAAAATTGTGAATATACCATGGAGCCATTTTGAGGTTACTTTGTAAGCTATAGAACTGAAAGATGCAGATAAAAAGCTCAACACACGAACAGACGCAGGAACTTTGCTAGTCACGATGAAATCTTTTTATTTTCAAAGTTATATAAAAAAAATGCATGAAATTCTTTACAAAGGTATAGTGCTCAACAACAAAATTTCTTAGCAGTGGTTCTTCACAGAGAAACAAATGGAATGGAATACTTAAGGGATGCTTTGACATTTGATCAAATTGTATGTGGAGACCTCATCATTTTAATCGAACCTTCCAATCAAAGAACAAGAGAGAAAATGTTTGGTGATCGAAGCAAATATGTATGTATCCATGCCACATAGAATGACAGTTAAGAAGAGATTTGGTTTATTCATAAGATGAGATTAGTGTATAAATTCGTGTGAGGCTTTGGCAGTTATATAAAATTTAGACATGATTTTCGTACACCAGCCAATCTACACGACTTAGAATTTTTTTCTTCAAATTGCAGTATTCAAAATATCCCACCTGACATAGTCAGGCAAGGAATTTTTTAACCCCATGAATAGAAAAAAAATAATGAATTCAAGACTAGGTGGGTTATTTAAGTTTATAAAAATATTTAGGCTCGAAGTTACCCTGCCTAAAATAATATAATTAATTCGAACATTGCTTACAACTGTCTTAAGTAATGCAAGGTTAAAAAAGGCTTCTCAAAAATTATTTTAATTAAAAAAATAATGACTAACAATTACGAGTACACCAAAATTGTCTAATCTATTGCTATTTTGGTTATTGAGCATGCAACGGCTGAAAACATTGATAAATGAAAGATTGAGTCATGAGGAAAAACATAAAACTTTAATTTCATTAAAGAAATGAAGCCTTTCTTTTAACATTAAAGTATACAGTGTTCTTATTATTACTTTCTAATTAATTTTTTAAAACTTTATAGCGTTAACATATTTTTCGGTGTGTGTGCGGGGGGGGGGATTTGGTTTCTGCCCCAGGGCGGCACACACCCGCTAGGACTAGTGTTCACCGTAGTTACGACTATCGAACGACCGCTTACACTCATCTTTAAAAAAATTTAGGCTCATTTATTTAAGTTTTTAAGTCTTCGGGATTTAAATAATTATTTATTCAGCTGCAAAACTAAGTGTAAAGAAATATTTATTGCACAAAAATTGCACCTAGAAGATAGTTTTTAGTGAGATCAGTGTATCAAAATACACTGTTGTAATGGATGTTTCAGAAATGTTTGACCTGAATCTAAAAATAGCCCGATGACCAAATGAGTTTATGACTTTTCCGGTCTTAGAAATGACAGAGCCTATTCTCAAATACTTTTTTGAAGTTACAAAACTACACTTTTAATATGTCCAATATTATTGTAACAATAATAAAATATAAGTGAATCATACAAAAATTTAATTTCAGTGTACCATACCACACCACAATAAATATTAGGGTACCATTCAACAATAAAATATTAGGGTAACTATTCAACCATAAAATATAAGAGTAACTATTAACTATTCAACAATAAAAAAATTAAGGTACTACATGTATTCAACAATAAAATTTTAGGGTTACTATTCAACAATACTATATTGGATACCATTCAACAATAAAATAATAAGGTTACTATTCAAAAATAAAATATCAGGGTACCATACCTCAATCACAATAAAAAAAATTAGGGTACAATATACCATTACAATATTATGTTTAAATTTTACAGACATAAAATAATTAATGATTTGGTTTATAATTGATTGTAATTCTTCAACATTTGATTTATAACTTTGTCTGATATATGAGTTAATTTATAACTGTTTTCAGTATTTTAATTATCTTTCTTTAAACTTTGTTCAATGACATAATTTGTAACTGATTATGTTAGGTATCAGTGAAGTTATAATTATATCAAGTAATCAATGAGTTAATTTATATTTTTTTCAAGCGATTTATTAGTTAATTAGTAACTGTGTCATTTTATTACAATTCTGACGAATTTTTTCCTCGGACACATCTGGATTTTACTTCAATCCTTTCATTCTTTGGCACCCTAATTATCCTATCCATTTTTCATTTCCTTCTTCTTGTCATTGAATCTTACCAAAATTATTCAAAGTTTTTGTTTCAATTGCTAAAAACTTATGTCACTGATTTAAACATTGCATTTTATAAATAATAATTCAAAGGGAAAATTTCAAAGAATCTTTAAAAAATATCAACGCAATTTTAAATAAACATTGATTTTACTTTACTATCTTCTCCGAACACGACATGAGCTTTAGATGAAAAAAGGTTTTTAACTTTTTTATTCAATATTAATTTTAAATTGAAAAAAATGGCAAGGTCTGGAGCAAAAGACTTTGTAGGTTGATAAAAATGTCGGCATTGAATACATATATTTTTTATCCTAAACTTGGAGACGGCGCTGAAGGTTTGAGTCTGCTCATGAGTGAATTGTACGCACTGGACGGTCAACCTTTCATGGTACAGTGTCAGTTGAGGTATGTGACGGCCAACCTTTCATGGTACAGTGTCAGTTGAGGTATGTGACGGCCAACCTTTCATGGTACAGTGTCAGTTGAGGTATGTGACGGCCAACCTTTCATGGTACAGTGTCAGTTGAGGTATGTGACGGCCAACCTTTCATGGTACAGTGTCAGTTGAGGTATGTGACAGCCAACCTTTCATGCTACAGTGTCAGATGAGGTAATTGACAGCCAACCTTTCATAGTACAGTGTCAGTTGAGGTAGGTGACAACCTTTCATGGTACAGTGTCAGTTGAGGTAGTGACATCATACCTTTCATGCTACAGTGTCAGTTGAGGTAATTGACAGCCAACCTTTCATGCTACAGTGTCAGATGAGGTAATTGACAGCCAACCTTTCATAGTACAGTGTCAGTTGAGGTAGGTGACAACATACCTTTCATGCTACAGTGTCAGTTGAGGTAATTGACAGCCAACCTTTCATGGTACAGTGTCAGTTGAGGTAGGTGACAACATACCTTTCATAGTACAGTGGCAGTTAAGGTAGGTGACAACATACCTTTCATGTACAGTGTCAGTTGAGGTAGGTGACAACATACCTTTCATGGTACAGTTTCAGCTGAGGTAGGTGACAACATACCTTTTATGTTACAGTGTCAGTTGAGGTAGGTGACAACATACCTTTCATGCTACAGTGTCAGTTGAGGTAGGTGACAACATACCTTTCATGGTACAGTGTCAGTTGAGGTAGGTGACAACATACCTTTCATGCTACAGTGTCAGTTGAGGTAGGTGACAACATACCTTTCATGGTACAGTGTCAGTTGAGGTAGGTGACAACCTTTCATGCTACAGTGTCAGTTTGGGGTATGTGACAGCCAACCTTTCATAGTACAGTGTGAATTGGGGTATGTGACAGCCATCTGTCAAGTCTCATAGTTTATAGGATTTGCCTTGCTCTCAGCTTGCACTCAATAAACAAAAATGACACAAGTCTATAAACAATCCAATATTTTTCTGTTATAGAAACTGACTGTTTTTAATAGAACAGCAAATATAATCTTTATACAATAGGGTTAGTCATTTCTAAAACCGGAAAACGTCATAGCTCAATGCGTAGTGTTCTATTTTTATATTACATTTTAGCGAAACAATCTTTTACAGCATAAATAAAGTCGAATCACTATATTCTCAAAATTGTTAGCATAGTAAAATTAAGAAACTGTTTGCCTTTTTCAAGTCCAATAAGCTGTCTTAAGTTAACGAAAAATTAACAAATAGCTGATAAGATAGTACAGGGGTTTCAGTTGAACTAGGTGACAACTTTTCATGTTTCAGTGTCAATTGAGGTAGGTGACAGCCAAACTTTCATGGTACAGTGTCAGTTGAGGTATGTGACAGCCAAACTTTCATGGTACAGTGTCAGTTGAGGTAGGTGACAGCCAAACTTTCATGGTACAGTGTCAGTTGAGGTATGTGACAGCAAAACTTTCACGTGCAGTGTCAGTTGAGGTATGTGACAGCCAACTTTCATGGTAGAGTGTCATTGAGGTAGGTGACAGCCAAACTTTCATGGTACAGTGTCAGTTGAGGTATGTGACAGCCAAACTTTCATGGTACAGTGTCAGTTGAGGTATGTGACAGCCAAACTTTCATGGTACAGTGTCAGTTGAGGTATGTGACAGCCAAACTTTCATGGTAGAGTGTCAGTTGAGGTAGGTGACAGCCAAACTTTCATGGTACAGTGTCAGTTGAGGTATGTGACAGCCAAACTTTCATGGTACAGTGTCAGTTGAGGTATGTGACAGCCAAACTTTCATGCTACAGTGTCAGTTGAGGTATGTGACGGCCAACCTTTCATGGTACAGTGTCAGTTGAGGTATGTGACAGCCAACCTTTCATGGTACAGTGTCAGTTGAGGTATGTGACAGCCAAACTTTCATGGTAGAGTGTCAGTTGAGGTAGGTGACAGCCAAACTTTCATGGTACAGTGTCAGTTGAGGTATGTGACAGCCAAACTTTCATGGTACAGTGTCAGTTGAGGTATGTGACAGCCAAACTTTCATGGTAGAGTGTCAGTTGAGGTAGGTGACAGCCAAACTTTCATGGTACAGTGTCAGTTGAGGTATGTGACAGCCAAACTTTCATGGTAGAGTGTCAGTTGAGGTAGGTGACAGCCAAACTTTCATGGTACAGTTTCAGTTGAGGTATGTGACAGCCAAACTTTCACGGTGCAGTGTCAGTTGAGGTATGTGACAACCAACCTTTCATGGTACAGTGTCAGTTGAGGTATGTGACAGCCAAACTTTCATGGTACAGTGTCAGTTGAGGTATGTGACAGCCAAACTTTAACGGTACAGTGTCAGTTTTGGTAGGTGACAGCCAACCTTTCATACTGCAGTGTCAGTTGAGGTAGGTGACAACCTTTCAAAGTGCTGTGTCAGTTGAGGTAGTTGATAACCTTTCATGGTACAGCGGTGTTAGTTGAGATAGGTGACGACCTTTCTTTGTGAGTTTGCAGCAATCATTAACTGCTCTTGATAAGTTTGTTTACTCAAACCCACATTGGAAATAGTAATAGTCCTACCGAATAGACCACCTCCCCCAATCCCTATCTTAGACCCGGGACAATGTCTAATATTTACCCTTGTGATTATACCCGAGGCATGTGCAATTTTCACCCCTTGTCTGTGACCTGAGTGATGGTAATATCCCCCTTTGTGTTACACCTCCATTATCTATCATATATATATATAATTCACCAAAGCGAGTATGTGCAAATGAGCATGACGAATGAACCTCGCTGGGGTCGACTTATGTCTCGAGACCAACAATGGCTCTTGCGTTCACTTGCGTGTTTCCTTCACAGAATAACATGATATTCGTAGTGTAGTGGTTATCATGTCCGCCTGACACAGGGAAGGTCCTGGGTTCAAGCCACAGGCAAAAACATGTGGTTTTTTTTAGTTTTAAAAAATGAGTGTTTGTGCTCGTTCTTTTCCTCTTTATTGCGCAAATGGATGATCCTCGCTAGGGTCGGCCAATCACAGTTTATGGTTGGCAAGCTAGGGTGGTGAAGCGTGGTGGGAAGTTAGTTAACCGAAGTGCGAATATCTCGAGACCAACGATGCATCGATCTCCCCACCCCCTACTGTCGTTCACTCGCGTGTTTTGATTTCTCCGTGCTGTTGTTTGTGTCCGTTCTTCCCCCACTTTCTTTTCACTATCTTTGAGTAAGTCTGTGGCGTATGCTACGCCGCGGGGCGTATTTAGTGTCTAATATTTTACCCCCATGTGTTACACCTGAGCCATGTCCAATATTTACCCCCTGTGTTACACCTGAGTCATGTCCAATATTTACCCCCTCTGTTACACCTGAGCCATGTCCAATATTTACCCCCTGTGTTATACCTGAGCCATGTCCAATATTTACCCCCTGTGTTATACCTGAAACGTGTCCAATATTTACGCCCTGTGTTATACCTGAGCCATGTCCAATATTTACCCCCTGCAGGGCCGGCTTTAGGGAATTGGAGGCCCTAGGCAAAGTGAATTTGGTGGCCCTAAAGGTAATAGAAAAATATAAAATAAATACGGAAAGAATAAAATTACACAATTATTTAAAAACTACCTGTATTTATATCTAAATCAACAAATAACTGAAAGTTATACAATCATGGTCGTGCAGATGTCGTAAACCTTCAACAAAAATCAACCTTTCGTGCTTTGATGGTAGCAAATTCCGCAATAAATTGTGAATAATCCAGAGACTGGACTATATCTCGTTCGATAGATATCATTGCCAGACTGTTCAGGCGTTCTTGCGTCAAAGTCGTTCTCAAATAGTTTTTTTAAATATTTATTTCAACTTGGAAAAACTTCTTTACCCCGATGCAACAGTAATCGGAATTGTCAATGCTATACGAGGGGCTAAAGCGACATTTGGAACAGCAATATTCAAACCATGATCATAATTAAAACGTAAAGCATCAAGAGAAGACGAAACAGTGTCTGAAACAACGTTGGAAAATATTTGCAATTCCCTGCATAAATCCTGCTGATCAATATCTGAACCAGATGCATCGGTGAGCGCAATATTTCAAATCCATGCACCATTTCATCAAATCGTTTTGGTCGAATTCTGCAAATGTTTTGAGTTGTGCAGAAAACCAAAAAGACCAAAATAACGTTCCATTTGCTCAAAACGTGCAGTCAATGACATAACTCATTGATCTAACAAAACATTAAAAATTCTACTCGATATTTTTCCTTTGAATCTGTCAATGATTCATCTATGCTTTCATAGTCAAGCTGTTTGTGCACTTTCTGTCTTCTCAAGATTGTGGCAGCTGGAAATATGATTTCATCTGGTTCCATCTCTAATTTTTTAGCCAATTCTGTGGCCGAAATTTGAGCGGATACGAATCCATTTTCTTTTATTTTTTTATGAAATCGGTTGCACTTTTTATACGCTACATTGCAATGTCAAATTGCATGTCTTTCGATTGCATCACTTTGCTGATCATATTCATTTGAAACAATAAATCGTACCAGATGACTAAAGTTACCAGAAATTGAAGTGTTTTTAGTTGTTTCGCCAATCCAGTTGCTTCGGTCTTTGCATTTGGATCGTTGGCATTTTCAGACACTTCCACCAATGCATTGTACACTGCTGCTGTTTGATAACGAACAGCTTTAACAGTATCGATCCTGCATTCCCAGCGTGTATCGGAAATAGGCTTTACTATCAGAATTTTTGCATGAGTTTTCAAGATCTTCCATCTCTGTGTTGAAGCACTAAACGAAACATAAATTTGATGCAAAACTCCAAAGAGTGTCGCTGCAACCACTGAAGATTTCGCCCATTCTCCAAGAATTAGATTGAAACTGTGACATCCATATAAAATGATTTCAGATTGAGTTTAAGTAGACTTTTTAGTACACCACGATTGCAGCCTTTCATATTCGCTCCATTATCATAACCTTGGCCTCTGCAGTTCTGGAAACATGAATTCAGATCTTCAAGCTTTTTCAAGCATGCTTCCGCGAGACCTAAACCAGTGCTGTCGTCGACAGCCAGGAATCACACGAAATATTCATTGATATTCTACTTGCGTACTCACAATGTTGCATATTCCCAAAATCATAGTTATTTGTTCTTGGTGACCAGCATCAGGTATCCAGTCCAAAATGATGGCATAATATTTCGAATTTTGAACATTATTTATAATTTTTTCAAGGCGGCATCACCGACCAGATTAACTACCTCATTTTGAATTATTTTGCCCAAGTAATGATCATGAATTTCTTTGTTTTTTATACGTCTTAAAAGATCTTCTAGGCATGAATCGTACATTCCTAACAATTCAACAAATCCCAAAAAAATTCCATTGTCTGGTTGAAACAATCGATCCACAATGCCACGAAGTGGTAAATTCCGTTCTACAAGAAACTGCACAATTAAAATGATTCTTTGTAAAACATTGTTCCAGTGCTGAGTCTCTTTTTGCATACGTTTTTGTGTTTCCTTGTCAATTGTCTTTCCTTCCTTCAACCGATTTTCCAGTTCAATCCAAGCGCCGATAGCACGAATGTGCTTCATGGACAATTCATGGACGCGAATTAACGTTTTTCCAGTCACTCCTTTATTCTTGTCTTGTTCATTTTTTGGTACTTTCCAGATTCACTTAATCCCTTGTGGAATGCACCATGAAAAGAATTTGTGTCCATTTTCGTGGCTGTGCGGAACACGCGTTCTGAAATGTCACCCCAGAATAATAACCCAAACGCCTTGGAAAATTTTACTGAGGGAGGTTGAAAGCCAAAAGTCTTCGATTTAAGGAGATCTAAAATAAAATTAGTCTTATGGAATTTGACCGGGACCTAACAATTAATTCGATAAAGGGAGGTTTTCGTCTTAGAGAAGTTCGATTTAGCGAGTCCCGTTGTATTTTCCAAATTATTTATAATTACTATGTTTTTGACCTATAGGTTTTTGATTCTGTCCCATCGAAGCAAGTTGTGGAGAATGAAAATGCTGAAAAGCATCAATTAATTGCATTTTTAAATGAACTTTTCAATGCAATAGGCTCAAGGTCTACTTACAACAGCATTTAACTTTTAAATATTAAATGTTTAATACTTAAAACATTTCATATTCAACAGTTGTATATTTAGCGTAAATTTAGGTTACAAGTTTGTCAATCTTCTGAAAATGTGTCTTAACAGATGAATTTAAATTTTAAAATATTACAATTCAAACATGCACTATTTAAAAATAATCAGCGGGTAAAGGTTGTCGTAGACTCGTAGTTCGCTCTTTAAATATATTTTTTTTCATATGAGTCCTTTGCGAGGCCCCCACTAATCGGAGGCCCTAGGCGGCCGCCTAGTTTGCCTATGCCTAAAGCCGACCCTGCCCCCTGCCTCACACCCCTGAGCCATGTCCAATATTTACCCCCTGTGTTATACCTGAGCCATGTCCAATATTTACCCCCTGTGTTATACCTGAGCCATGTCCAATATTTACCCCCTGCCTCACACCCCTGTGCCATGTCCAATATTTACCCCCTGCCTCACACCCCTGAGCCATGTCCAATATTTACCCCCTGTGTTATACCTGAGCCATGTCCAATATTTACCCCCTGCCTCACACCCCTGTGCCATGTCCAATATTTACCCCCTGCCTCACACCCCTGAGCCATGTCCAATAGTTTACCCCCTGTGTTACACCTGAGCCATGTCCAATATTTACCCCCTGTGTTATACCTGAGCCATGTCCAATATTTACCCCCTGCCTCACACCCCTGTGCCATGTCCAATATTTACCCCCTGTGTTATACCTGAGCCATGTCCAATATTTACCCCCTGCCTCACACCCCTGTGCCATGTCCAATATTTACCCCCTGCCTCACACCCCTGAGCCATGTCCAATATTTACCCCTGTGGTATACCTGAACCATGTCCAATATTTACCCCCTGTGTTATACCTGAGCCATGTCCAATATTTACCCCCTGCCTCACACCCCTGTGCCATGTCCAATATTTACCCCCTGCCTCACACCCCTGAGCCATGTCCAATATTTACCCCCTGTGTTATACCTGAGCCATGTCCAATATTTACCCCCTGCCTCACACCCCTGTGCCATGTCCAATATTTACCCCCTGCCTCACACCCCTGAGCCATGTCCAATATTTACCCCTGTGTTATACCTGAGCCATGTCCAATATTTACCCCCTGTTTTATACCTGAGCCATGTCCAATATTTGTACCCCCTGTGTTATACCTGAGCCATGTCCAATATTTACCCCCTGTGTTATACCTGAGCCATGTCCAATATTTACCCCCTGTGTTATACCTGAGCCATGTCCAATATTTACCCCACTGTGTTATACCTTAGCCTTGTCCAATATTTACCCCATGTGTTATACCTGAGCCATGTCCAATATTTACCCCCTTGTGTTGTACCTGAGCCATGTCCAATAATTACCCCCTGTGTTATACCTGAGCCATGTCCAATATTTACCCCCTGTGTTATACCTGAGCCATGTCCAATATTTACCCCCTGTGTTATACCTGAGCCATGTCAATATTTTACCCCCTGCCTCACACCCCTGGGCCATGTCCAATATTTACCCCCTGCCTCACACCCCTGGGCCATGTCCAATATTTTACCCCCTGCCTCACACCCCTGAGCCATGTCCAATATTTTACCCCCTGCCTCACACCCCTGAGCCATGTCCAATATGTTACCCCCTGCCTCACACCCCTGAGCCATGTCCAATATTTACCCCCTGCCTCACACCCCTGGGCCATGTCCAATATTTACCCCCTGCCTCACACCCCTGGGCCATGTCCAATATTTACCCACCCTGCCTCACACCCCTGGGCCATGTCCCAATATTTACCCCCCTGCCTCACACCCCTGTGCCATGTCCAATATTTACCCACTGCCTCACACCCCTGGGCCATGTCCAATATTTACCCCCTGCCTCACACCCCTGGGCCATGTCCAATATTTACCCCCTTGTCTTAGAGCTACCAGGCGTCGTAGATGAACACCATGTCTTGGATCAATCCAGTGTCTTATATGTGACCCAAGTTTTTTTTATTAACCTCATGTTTTAGACCTACCCTTTGTCTCAGACCTTACCCTTGCCTTAGTCCTGACATATATCTTAGACCAAACCAATGTTTTAGAGGTGATGTATCTCTATTTGTTAACTGGGTTACCTTGTTTCATTAGCACCGCAACGTCTGATGAGGATAACTGATTTTTGCAAGTAACTGCAATTCATATAAATGATTAATTTTTTTTTAAATATAGCATGGCAAAAATAAATTATATAAAATAATCATGATTATTTTTCTCTAGACAAAGACTGGTGGATGAGGTTTTGAAAAAAACGATCATATTTAGTGACAAGGATGGCAATGTAAGTATTGCATGATTAGCCATAATCATAATCGAGATTTATATCATTTCAAATCTTTTTTGTACTGTACTCAAAATAAGTGTGGGTTCTTTTTTTTTAATGTTTATTTTAATTTTGATGAAGAAATGACATGGCTTGCCAACACCCTTGTTTTCATTTTAGCGCAGGCATAAGGTATTTATGTACGTAAAAGTAGTAGGCTATAATGAAGGAAGTACATTGTATTTGAGAAAATTGTGGCACATCTACTTTGTTTCTGTAGGATATTTATGAAGACTAGTAGATCTTCCTTTTACTATGCTTATGCAGGATGCGTGTATAGTTTCACATGAAGGCTGTTACATCTCGTTATATATAATTTATATATTAAGTTTTATTGCAATGGGTTATTTTTAATTAAGCTACTTTTTATGTAGATTTGGTGTAGAGATAATGTGTGTATATGTAAAAATAAAAAATGAAGGCAGACGAAGAAATTGCTTCAGACACATTAGAACAACAGTTAGTAAAAAGCACGAGACTGCCTTCAAAATGGCAGCCTGTTAGCATACGGTGAAGTGGGTTAAAAATCGATCCAAAGTTTTTTCGGCAAGCAAGCAACTAAACAATCAAGCAGACGCTACGAGTTAATATATAGGATTTAAAAATAGTCAAAGCTTTGATCCTATTAGATTATTAAAAAAAACAGTCCCAAATTGACATAAAAGGAGGTTAATACATATTTTAAGCTATTCGAACTTGAAGTTAAAAATTTTAATTCTTCAATAAAAAATGGACGTTGTTGTTGCAGACTGGACTTGGAAAGCGACTGCAATTTGATTTCTTTGACTGAAGAACAGCAGGAATATTATAAAAAAAGTCAATGATGAAATTTTAAAAGCCTTCGGACGTGTTCCAGAGTCCTATGGAGACAGTTTTATAAAAAAAATAATAATAATTAGCTACTAGTTATGACAAATTGCCTGCAAGGTTAATAAAAATAACTAAATAAACTTTCCCCAATCCTTGTACTGTCGGACCTCGCTAAGTCGAGCTTCATTAAGTCGAAAACCTAACTATATCGAATAGTCCCGGCTAGGTCCCGGCAAAATTCCATAAGACTAATGTATTTTAGATCTTCTTAACTCTAAGATTTTTGACTTTCAATCTCCGTAATTCGAATGTTCCAAGGCGTTTGTGTAACACTAGTAAAGGGAAAATTATTGATCCCCAATCCCACTGTGGAGGGAGTCAAATGTGTGGGGGAGGGGCTTTCTTTGTGGTTTCGGTATTTCAAAGCTAAGTTGGCTTTCTTTCATTTGTAACAGACACCACCTCTCCTTCCTATCAAGCCTTCTCGCTTGTATGGCTGCTCCCCCCACCCACTCAATAGAAACATTGACCAATGAAGAGTTCTAGCTTGTTTTCAAATGCAAACACTGCTTATGCCGTGATAAGATTGTATTTCCAACGCTTTGCATTTTCTCATAGAGCTGATTTAGATGTTCAGTCATGTCTACGAGATAATATAACTTCAGGAGCCACTCAGTGTCAGCTAACTAGGGATGCTCGAAATTCTTAATTTCAAGAAAAGTCCGGATTTCGCTCACACAAGACGAAAATCGGCTGACCACCTTCCTCTTGACAACCAACGCACGTAGCTGTGCAGAAGCAGACCAGGATAATTTTCCCCAACTTCATTAGGCAGTGTTTTAAACTGGCGATCATTTAATGCTCGGGCAAAAATAAAGTTGACTGACTGAACCACCAGCGACATCACCTCACCAAGCTGCTCGCCACACATCTGAGCACAAAGCACCTCCTGATGTAAGATGCAATGAAAGCTTATGATGCGTCTGTTTTCATGCTCACAAAGAAGAGTGACAAATCCTCTGTTTTCGCCACCATGCACGGAGCACCATCAGTGCACACCGAAACAAGTTTATCCATCGATATATTTATTAAATCCCTTATATTAACTTCGAAATCTTGTCTGTCGTTCGTCGTCGGGCAGGCGGAAAAACAAAAGTAAAAAATGACACACTGCCCGTTATGCTATCAAGCTGAAATTTTGCACATAGAATCGTGTAACTCAACAATGTATCGTATCGAATATTCAGATCGATCGAATGTACTGTAATTAAATTAATGCATTTCTAGTTTATCTCTATATAACTCTAAGTAATTCAATGTCACCATTTTTTATTGTTCGCCTTCCATGTGTCACTTGAGTTTAATCCAGCCCTCGATGTCAGCATGCCCTCCCCGCCCCTCCGGTTTTAAAGCCAGGAGAGTTCAGCCAGTTTCAGTCTGTAAATGTTTTTCACGCGATGCGTATCATATTGAACTTAATCAAAACTTTTAGTTATGTCTCATATATAAGTATAAGGGATTTATAGTCAAAAACTTTGTTTTTACGGGTTGTTTAATTTTTCTTTTGCGAACTCAGTGAAGGACTCGAATAAATCCCGCCCTCTTATTGAGCCCTTAATAGGCAAAACAGCAAGACTTTCTTCGTGTAATGTATCACCGACAAAATACCTTGCAACCACTCTGAACTGGGATAAATTACTGACGACTGTAAAGAGAAAAATGGTGCCGCATTTATGTCCTTCACTTGCATTGCCTCAATTTGATTTGACATCATGATGCTACGCTCATGAACAGTTCTTGCCGACAGAGGCATGTCTTTTATCCGTTTAATTATATTGTCCTTAGTCGAAAAGTAACCCAAAAATTCATTGGCAACATCAATCATGAATACTTTGGCATACTCCCCATCTGTGAATGGCTTTTCGTTTCTCCCAATAGCTAAAGCGCCAGCAAAGCTAGCCGAATTCCAGTCAACTTGTTGGGTCCAAACACGGATTTGCTGCTATTATCTTGCACTCTTGACAGCAGTTCTTGACATGCTTTCTTCCTGCTGTCTCCCGCAGGATATTTCAGTGCAAATGTTGAATGGTTTGTCTCGAAGTGTCGCTTTTCATTTGACCGTTCCATAGATGCAATTTTATCACTGCATATTAGAAACACTTCAGAACCCGTTCTCTCCTAAAAGGCACATTCCTCTGTCCATTCCTACTGAAAATTACGTACGATACTCATCGGTCTTTCTTTCTTTTAACCATCTTGTAAAAAAGGTTTCTAAAATTAGTTAGCTTAGAACGGATTTTAAAGGGAAGTTTACTTTCTGATCCGACGAAAATCTGTTGTGCGGACCCTTTTGCACAGGCACACATCGTCCGATATTTTCGATAGCAATATACGGAAACCCCACTTGAACATTGTATTTTTGCAACATTTCCACAGAATCACGGCTATCACATTTCTTAAATTCCAAAGCTCTCTCCCTTAAACAGCAATCTTAAAAATAGCAATCTCTCTCCTAAGGTAACTAACCCCTTACCTTGATTATTTTCCGCATCTATTTATAATTTATATTTCATAAATACTAACACCTATGCCACTC
This sequence comes from Ampullaceana balthica, assembly GCA_944989445.1. Lineage (NCBI taxonomy): Eukaryota > Metazoa > Mollusca > Gastropoda > Lymnaeidae > Ampullaceana > Ampullaceana balthica. The sequence continues at coordinate 690,455 of CALYLW010000371.1, read as the reverse complement.
CTCATCATTATTCGGCTTGAATTGATTGGTCAACCAACATGCGACCTCCAAACGTTTTCACACGTCTAAACTTTTAAGAATGTTTTACATTACGTAAGCCATTCAAAATTAGAAAATACATAATAAGGTTATTGACTTCTCACGAGTTTTTGTGTGTGTGTGATTAAAAACAATTTTTTTCCAATTAATATGTAGATCAAGGAAGTCTGAAGAAACATTTTTTTGGTTATAACATAACATTTGTCGGCGAGCCAGAAGCAGCCATCAAAAGAGCCACATATGGTTCGCGAGCCATGGTTTCCCGACCCCTGTATTAAAACAATCGACTCCAATCTTCATCTGCGCTCTTTTGTTGTGTGCTATTTTACGGGTCACCGTCACGAAATTAGTAATTAGTAAGTTACACTAAGCAGTGGCGTCACTAGGGGGTGCAAAGGGTGCGGACCGCACCGGATGACACCATCACAAGGGGTGACACCAAAATGTAAATCTCGTTATTTGGCACTGAAAGACTTGGAGGAGTGAGCAATGTTCCCTTTAAGCTGCGCGGCAACGCAGATATTTTAACAACAGCAGTTTAGAATACCGCGCAGCAAATTTAGTAAAATATTGCACACAAAATTGATGCTGTGCAACTTTAAACACGAGTTGTTTTTTATTTTGTACACTGACCAACGAACCTTAGAGGGAACATTGGTCGTGATGGGTGACATCATGAGCTACAACCCCGGATGACACCAACCCTAGTGACGCCTCTGCTACTTTGGAATCTCGGGTTCAATACGTCATTGGATCCAAGCCTTCTTTTAGGTAGAGAGCAAACTGTAATTATTAATTGATCTAAATCAACACCAATGAAGATTAACCGAGGAGTTCCAGAAGGAAGTGTGTTAGGTCTATTACTCTTTTTAATTGATATAAATGATTTACTCAAAAGCATTTCAGCAGGAACAAAAGTTAGGTTATTGCTGATGATTGTATAATCTATAGAATAATTAAATCAGAACAAGATAGAAAATCTTACAAAAAGACTTAGATGAATTAATAAAATGGGAAACTAATTGAAGTGTGTCTTTCCACCCAGAAAAGTGTCAACAAAGAGTTCACAAGAGAAAAAAAAATCAACAAATAAATTGACAATATCTCATTCATGGAAAGATACTAATCCAAACTAAAGATGTAAGATACTTAGGAGTAACAATAAATAGGAAATTATCATGGAATTGTCATGTCAATGAAGTAATTATAAAATCAAAGAAACCTTAGTATTTATAAAGAGAAAGTTATAGGGCTGTAATAAAAATATATAATTAAAATGCTACCTCACTTTGGTGAGACATGTACTAAGAATATGCATCTTCTGATGGGACCAATCCACAAAGAAACCATTGATATATTTGAACAATTTTTAAAAAAGAGCTGCTAGGCTAGATTTATTACTAAAGTTTATTCAAAACACCATAATTTAAATCATTAATCCTTGAAACACTGGAATATACAAGGAAAAGGGCAAAGTAATGATAATAATAATCATCATCATCAGTCCCGTGACCGTTGCGGTTGTTTTGGGGGGGAGGGCGCATGGACACTTCAAAAGACAACGATCTTCTCATTCGCCTATCTTGAGCGGCGGCCAGTAACTCATTCAACTTTAGCCCTGTCCAATCTTTTATGTTCTCAAGCCAACGTTTCCGCTGTCGACCTTTTTGCCAGCCCCCTTATACAGCGCCTTGAAGGATGATTTTTGTTAGGCTATCATGTCGTAGCACGTGACCGAACCATGCTGGCTTGTGTCTCTTAATTGTCGCCATAATGGTTTCTTGATGGCTCGCAATGGAGGTTATTCTGCCCCAGACATATTCATTGGTCTTATGTTCTAGATAAGAGATATGGAGAATTTTTCTCATGCTTTGGTTTTAAATGCCTGCAGATTGCTTTCAGTGGTTGCCAGTAGTATCCAGTGTCACATCCATACAGGAGAATGGTTTTAACAAGAGATCTGAATAGCCTGAGCTTTGTTGGAAGGCTAATGTTTTTTGCTCGTCCATACTTTAGATTCTCTTCCAGCTTTTGTTGGTTTATTATGATGTTTGCCATACTGGAAAATGAGGTGTTAACCAATATCGTGCTTTTCTCTTAGCTGATTTCCATTCCATATGACCTGATCTGTCTGCAAGTTTGTCAGTGAGCTCCTGTAGATGTTTACTGTTGCCAGCCAAAAGATCTATATATTCAGCAAATCTTAGGTTGCACAAGGGTCTTCCACCTACAGATAAGGATGTGTGGTGATAACCTAATACAACCCTCAACTAAACATAGGCATAAAAACACTATCAAAATTTAAAACTCTAATAAAAATGCAATACCAGACATAAACAATGGATAAGCGTAAGACGCAATAATCTTCTGTATAAAAGGAGCGTCTGTTGCAGATAAGATATGATAAGATAAGATAAGATAATTAGGACAACTTATTTCGAGTTCTTCACAGAATTTTTTTTTAGATTTAGAGAGATGAAAACTGACTCGGAAGCTGACATAATAACAGAGGAGTTGCTGAAATGTATTTCAGTGGAAATTAGAACTCATATAACAGACCGTAGTGAGGATGGTGTGTATAAAGCGGTTGTTATAACATACGACTTTGCAATAAACTTACTTACAATCATTACTTACTCAAAAATCACATGACGACGAATCATAACAAGTACATACTTAGAAATACTGAACAACCTCAAGCCATTTCAGAGCCAGAAAGAATAAAGAAAAATAACTCATTGTTATAAAACATGATGTATCACTTATATATAAAAATTACTTTATTATCTGTAGGATTTATGTTTAGTTCCATATGAAGACTGGCATTACTGCCACAAGGCAATACCAAACCCACTGCCCGATCACACGTGCGGCTGCACTAGTAAATATGAGACCATCACGGACCAAGTTTACAATCTATACTACTATATAGCAGCTGTCACCACAGAACTGCAGGTACGAAGCAACGGAGGTTGATACATGCAGCATTATACTTCATGGCATTATAGTGTCATGGTGTTCTGGTGTTCTGGCTACATGGTGTCGTTGCGTCATGGTTTCATGGTGTTGCGGCAGAATTCTGTAACGTCGTTATATATATTTTTAAAAACAATTTTATTCTTAAAATTCCTAGTTTATTGTTCCTTAATTCAAACAGCAATGAATGCACTTAATGGCTAACCTGCCTTCAGTTTTGAAACATCATAGAAACTTTAAGTTGCTAGGAAACTCATTTGCCTTTTCCTCTTAATTTAATTAATGTCATCTAATTGTATTTCTTCTTACGAAGTTCAAAACGGTATAAATCCAAATAAAATAATTCAGTAAAAAGTAATTTTTTTAACGAAAAACTTACCAATAGACCGAGCTATTGGACTTTGAACAAGAAATGTGTAACAAATGTATTTACTTTATAAATGAAAATGAAGCAAACGTTAAGAATTTTGTGACCTATATGCAATGTCCTTACGAAATCAATAACTGTAATTTGCTCGTTTACTACACTATGAAGACATGTCTCAGAAACTGATCCATGAACGTCACAAACATTCTTGCGTTTCTATAAGTGCCAAACATTTTTTTTTATCAACACGTGATATGAATTTGTGTTTTCTATTATCACCAAACGCACGTCCTTTTCAAGTATCCATGCGTCATCCACACATGATGTGCCTTTGAGTTACCTATGTATTAGCCACACAGATGTCCATTTGAGTTACCTATGTATTAGCCACACAGATGTCCATTTGAGTTACCTATGTATTAGCCACACAGATGTCCATTTGAGTTACCTATGTATTAGCCACACAGATGTGCCCATTTGAGTTATCTATGCATAATCCACTTATCATGTCCCTTACTTTAGGTTATCTTGTATCATCTACACGCGATATACCATTTGGGAGATCGATATCCAGTTTACACTTCTAAAATAAATTTTTAAAAAGTACAGATCTTTTTATATCAATCTCCCCCTATCTACTCTTCGGAATGTAGTATGAAGTAACGGATAGATGCAAAAAAAGTTTATACTCAAAACATTGAAGTCGCCCCTTCACATTAATGCTCGGGAGATTGCTCCCCACCCTCCTTCCCAGCTCCCCTCTTGATATATATCGATATGCAAATCGAACATGTCTCGTCGTATCAATCAGAGTGAACATAAAATCAAATAAAACTACGAACACGATTGATTCGCGGCATTTCTATAATTCCAGGAAGTGCAATTTACCTGCAAGATGGGAGCAAAAACAGAGAATCGAAAATATTTAACTGTCATTGGTGAGCAAATTTAAATCTTTTAACAATTATATTCACTGCATAAATAATTTCGCAACATCATTATTACTAACACATCTCTGTTGACAATTTGATTGAAACTACCCACAACCTATTGTCCTTCAACAGGATTTACTAGTGGCCCAGATAGACAGCTGTATATGTGTAGAGGGGGGCGTGTGACACTGGACTGGAGATTTGAGCACAGTGAGTCCTCCATACAGGTTGGTGGTGGTGCAAACTTTCATTTAAACAGTGAGTCCTCCATACAGGTTGGTGGTGGTGCAAACTTTCATTTAAACAGTGAGTCCTCCATACAGGTTGGTGGTGGTGCAAACTTTCATTTAAACAGTGAGTCCTCCATACAGGTTGGTGGTGGTGCAAACTTTCATTTAAACAGTGAGTCCTCCATACAGGTTGGTGGTGGTGCAAACTTTCATTTAAACAGTGAGTCCTCCATACAGGTTGGTGGTGGTGCAAACTTTCATTTAAACAGTTTCTGATTTCTGAGCCATTTAAACGTTTTTTTTTAGTTGAAGTCATTTCTTTAACTTTAGTGTGCACTGTATACTTTAACTTTAGTGTGCACTGTATACTTTAACTTTAGTGTGCACTGTGCACTGTATACTTTAACTTTAGTGTGCACTGTATACTTTAACTTTAGTGTGCACTGTATACTTTGGTAGCTTTTCATTATTTTAAAATAGCAATACGTCTCAGTTAGCAAGATGTTTTGTAGCATGAAGAAACTTTGTGCCGAAATAAAGCCTTGGTTAAACGTTATATGTTGTACAAATATTGATTGACATTATTCAGATGCGTACCTGGAGGGAGTCTTGGGTGTGGTCCGCACCGTGTGGCACATATTTCGGGGCGGCATTTTTTAATTATTTAGTTTAAGTTGTAAATAAACTTTGAGAGCATTATACACAATCTTTCTACTGTGAAAGTTAGAATTACAAGAGGAAATTAGTGTTTGACCATGTGTACAATTTTCTAATAAAAAAAGGAAATGTTGTTGATAATGTTGTCTGGTATGAAAGAACATCTTATTATTGTTGATACTGTTGTCTGGTATTAAAGAACATCTTAATGTTGTTGATACTTGTGTCTGGTATGAAAGAACATCTTATTGTTATTGATGATGTTCTCTGGAGTTGCTGTGGTATTGTTATTGATACTGTTGTCTGGTATGAATGAACATCTTATTGTTGTTCATACTGGGGAACCTAAGACCTCATCAAAATTATTGTAATCTTTGAAAACGTATCTTGTATTTTTTTTAAATATTAAATTGATAGGAATATCAAGGTATGTGGCCTCCTAAATTAAATATAAAAAGTTTTCCCAACTATGGTTTGGCTCAATTACAATTATGTATTCACGTTTAGTAATATATAAAAAACCACCATTTGATTGACATAGAATTGGTGGTTAACTGGACAACGCTATGTTCTAGGTACGCCATTAACATTATTATAACAAAATTAAAATAATAAATTTTGTGAGGCCGGGTGAGCCAACTATGCTGTGAGGCTGGATAAGGGAGAAGTGGGGCCCCCTGAGCTGATTTAGCTGTGGGGCTGTGTGAACTGAGTGAACTGTGAGGCTGTGTGAGCTGACTGGGCTGTGGGGCTGTGTGACATGAGTTAACTGTGAGAATGGATGGATGAGCTGCCAGGTTGTATGAGCTGAGTGAGCTATGAGAATGTGTGAGCTGAGTGAGCTTTGAGGCTTTGTGAGCTGAGTGAGCTGTGAGGCTGTGTGAGTTGAGTGAGCTGTGAACCTGTGTAAGCTGAGTGAACTATGAGGCTGTGTGAGCTGAGAAAGCTGTGGTGGTTTGTCAAATGAGTGAACTGTCAGGCTGTGTTAGCTGAGTGAACTGTCCGGCTGTGTGAGCTGAGTGAGCTGTGGTGATGTGTGAGCTGCGTTAGCTGTGGTGCTGTGTGAGCTGAATGAACTGTGAGGCTGTGTGAGCTGTGTGAGTTGTGGGGCTGTGTGAGCTGTGTGAGTTGTGGGGCTGTGTGAGCTGAGTTAGCTATAGTGATGTGTGAGCTGCGTTAGCTGTGGTGCTGTGTGAGCTGAATGAGCTGTGACGCTGTGTGATCTGAGTGAGCTCTGGTGCAAAGTGAGCTGAGTGAGATGTGAGGCTGTGTGAGCTGAGTGAGCTGTCGGGCTGTGTGAGCTGAGTGAGCTGTGGTGCTATGTGAGCTGATTGACCTGTGTTGCTGTGTGAGCTGAGTAAGCTGTGGGGCTGTGAGATCTGAGTGCGCTGTGAGGCTGTGTGAGCTGAGTGAGCTGTGAGGTTGCGTAAGCTGAATAAGATATGAGACTGTGTGAGCTGAGTGAGTTGTGAGGCTGTGTGACGTGAGTGAGCTGTGACGCTGTGTGAGCTGTGGGGCTGTGTAAGCTGAGTGAACTGTGGTGCTGTGTGAGCTGATTGTCCTGTGTTGCTGTGTGAGCTGAGTGAGCTGTGGTGCTGTGTGAGCTGCGTTAGCTGTGGTGCTTACTGAGCTGCGTGACCTCTGGTGCTGTGTGAGCTGAGTGAGCTGTGGGGCTTTGTGAGCTGTGCTGGATGAGCTGTGAGGTTGTGTGAGATGAGTGAACTGTCAGACTGTGAGAGCTGAGTAAGCTGTAGGGATGTGTGAAATGTGGGGCTGTGTGAGCTGAGTGAACTATCAGGCTGTGTTAGCTGAGTGAGCTGTGGGGCTGTGGGCTGAGTGTTTTGTGGGGCTGTGTGAGCTGAGTAAGCTGTGAGGCTGTGTGAGCTGAGTGAGCAGTGGGGCTGTGTGAGCTGTGAGGCTGTATGAGCTGCGTAAGCTTTGGGACTGTGTGACATGAGTGAGATGTTGGGCTTTGTGACGTGAGTGAGCTGTGGGGCTTTGTGAGCTGCGAGGACTGTCAATCATTGTGAGCTGAACTGTGAGGCTGTGTGAGCTGAGTACGCTGTGGGGCTGTGAGACTTGAGTGATCTGTCGGGCTGTGTGAGCTGAGTGAACTGTCAGGCTATGTGAACTGAGTGAGCTGAGAGGCTGTGTGAGATGAGTGAGCTGAGAGAACTGTGAGGCAATGTGACAGTTTAAGGACTTTGTGAGCTGAGTGAACTGTCACGCTGTGTGAGCTGAGTGAGCTGTGAGGCTGTGTGAGCTTTGGTGCTGTGTGAAATGAGTGAACTGTCAGGCTGTTTGAGCTGAGTGATCGGTGGTGTGTGAGCTGAATGCGCTTTGAGGCTGTGTGAGCTGAGTGAGCTGTAGGGCTGTCTGATCTGAGTAAACTGTCAGGCTGTGTAATCTGAGTGAGATGTCATCCTGTGTGAGCTGAGTGAGTTGTGTAGCCGTGTGACATGAGTGAACTGTGAGGCTTTGTGACATGAGTGAGCTGTGGGCTGTGGGGCTGTGTGAGCATAGTGAACTGTTAGGCTGTGTGAGGCGAGTGAGAGTTGAGGTTAATTTAGGTAGTGTGAGGCAGAGTCTACACGTGGACCCTAGTTGTAATTCAAACTGGGGCATTATACAGCCAGCGTATCTTAAGATAAAATGATTGCTAGCAGCTGTAACTAAGACTGTAACGAAATAGTACATTGATTTCTTGCTCATGCTTTGTCTGAATTACGGGATCGGCCATCTAGCAAAAAAGTTTATTCATGGAAAAAACGAACACGAAGAAATAACGATTTGCCGGTTTCCTAAAATTGAGTGTATAAACAAAAAACAAGACAAAAAATCCTCCACTGGGAATAGATCCCATGTCGTTTGCACCATACGACCAGGAGATCATACTGAAAATTATAAATTTAAAGAATATGAACTATATTCTTTAATAGTATCCCTTAGTAAGCCTTTTAAATCAAGTTTTTGGATTACAAAGACTATCGGGTCCGAATAGCGATTATGATTAATAGATAAGATTTTATTATTTTATTTAATTTCAGATAGTTTCAGGGATTCATGCAGACATTTGTCCTCCTTTATTACAAAATAAATTAAGTTTGGGGGCCCTTAAATCATTGCGGGCCCCTGGCTTTAGCCCGTTCAGCCCCCCCCCTTAATCCGCCATAGGGGTGAGGCGACGGTGCTGTTAGGCTGGCTGAGTTAGCTGAGAGTCTGCGTGAGGCGATTGAGCTGTTAGGCTTGATGAGTTGAGTGAGCTGTGATGTCGGGTGAGGTGAGATAGCTCTGAGGCCTTCATTATTCCAGTGATTTGCTCGATTTCTCAAGTATTTCCTCCAAATATTTTGCTTTCTCCAAACAACTTTTCCTCAATCCGATATTTTGTTTCAATCATTTATTTTGCACCTACCAAAATTTTCGTTTCATGAAATTGATCAGACTAAAATCTAGTACAGAAAAATAAACTAGTTAGCAACAAATGACGATGTAAACAACAAAAGCATTTTTTGAGTTTTTTCATCTATATCTTATCTTATCTTATCTATACAGACGCTCCTTCTATGCAGAAGATAATTGCGTCCACAGACCATGACAGATTATCTGTTGGCAAGTGATGCAGCGTTCACAGGTCACGGCTTTGTGGGTTCCACGCATTACCCAGCCGCCTAACTAGTGTTAGGTACCCATTCGGAGCTGGGTGACTCAGGGACGCCCTAGGCCCCGGGAACAAATCCTTGCCTTCACAAGGCTTCGAACCCGTGACCATCGGTACGCCAGTCAAGCGCGCTGCCACTCTATCACTCTATCTATATGCTGACTTAACCCATTAAGCCAACCACTCTTTATGAAAAAATAAAATTAAAATTCATACTTTGTGGAACAATTCGTTTAAAAAGTATAATTGATTGATCATTTTAATTATTCACAACTTACAGCTGAGCATTTAATGTCACCTGGTTGTCGTAATGATGTCAATGTTAAACGTGAAGATTATTCAGTATCATAGCGTATATGTTAACTCATGCAATACATAGTGATAAGGTAAAAACATAAAATATATATTGGTAATGTTAACTGGAAATACTAAGTGGTAATGTTAACACAGGAAATACTTAAAGGTAATGTGCCTCAGGGCTCCGTTTTGGGTCCGGTACTTTTCGTACTGTATACAAGGCCACTACTTCTCCTGTTCGAAAAGCATTCAGTTAAAAGCAATCATTTGCAGAAGATACTCCGCTTTACACTCACACTGATCCATCTGATATTGACTTCACTGTCAAATTGATGCAAGAGTGCATTGGTGAGGTAAAGTCTTGGATGACTTTCAGCAAGCTCAAACTGAATGATGACAAGACAGAATCACTCCTATTCTACAACAATAAATCCCACAGTACTATGTCTCTTCCGAATTATATTCAGGTGGCTAGTTCTGATATACTGTTCAAAACATCGACTAGGAGTATTGGCTATATTATTTCTGACAACATGTCTACCAACAACTTCATCAATCACATTTGTCGCTCTGCTTACACTGCCATTCGTCAGATCAGCTCAATCCGTCATTACTAAACAGTTAGTGCTACAAAAACTATAGTCTGTGTTCTTGTACTAGCTCGTATGGATTACTGCAATTCTCTTCTGTCAGGTGCGCCAAAACAAGGCATTGAAAAACTACATAAAGTTCAAAATTCAGCTGCCACATAAGTTCTAAAGGCAAAAAACATGACCATGTTACTCTGCTACTTTACTCACTTCATTGGCTACCTATACAAGCCCGAATTGGTTACAAACTGGCTGTTGTCTGTCACAACTTCTTTTCTAAATCATGCCCTTCCTATCTTACTGAGCTTCTGTCGGTCTACTCACAAAGTCGTCAGCTACGCTCTTCTGCAGACACGCCCATTCTCTGTGTTCCTAAAACACGAACTAAAACTTTTGGCGAAAGTTCTCTTTTTGTGCAGCCAAACAATGGAATTATCTACAATTACACATCCGGAGTATTTCATTTACCAAGTCCTTCAAGACTGCAATTAAGACACATCTTTTCAAAATTTATTTTCAAAATTTATTTTCAAAATTAAAGAAACAACATTTCTTTTTAATGATGAACGTAGCTTATGTGTAACGTACGGTCATTTATGTGGTTATTATGATAAGAATGGTTAATTAATTATTAAATGTATGTTATTATCTCCATGAAAAGAGCTGTGAGCCCGGCTCCTTGCTGGGATACAGTGCTATAAAAAATACCAATTTATTATTATTATCATTAATGTTAACTCAGATTATTATAATGACAAAGTTAAATAACAAAATGATATAATAAAACCTGGACCATGTATTAATCATGTAGGCACTAAACCATAAATTTGTGCATATTACTGATCCTAATATTAACCTAGGCTAAAACAAAATTCATATGTTACATCTTCAGAAAATCTTCAAGCCCAAATCAATCCACTGGAGAGCCCTATCCAATGCCTTTGCCCCTCAGTTAGACCTGGCTAGTTACCTGTACCAGGACGAGCTGGATCCTGTGAGTTAACATGGGAATGACGGCTGAGGTATTGCAAAGTTGTCCTAAGCCAGCTGAGGTATTGCAAATTTACTGCAGAAAGGTTGTCCTAAGCCAGCTGAGGGATTGCAAAGTTCTTTATAGCTAGCTCAGAAAGTGTAACGTGCTCATTAGCTAGCTGAGATATTGACAAGTTCTCCTTAACTAGTTGATGTATTGCAAAGTCCACCTTTGCTAGTTGAGGTATTGCAAAGTTCTCCTTAGCTATTTTAGGTATTGAAAAGTTCTCTTAGCTAGTTGATGTATTGTAACGTACTCCTTACCTAGTTGAGGCATTGCAAAGTTCTCCTTACGTAATAGAGGTATTGCTAAGTTCTCCTTACCTAGTTGAGGTATTGCAACGTTCCCCTTAACTAGTTAAGGTATTGCTACGTTCACTTTGCACTAATTGAGGTATTTTAAAGTTCCCCTTACCTAGTTGAGGTATTTTAAAGTCGTCATTACCTAGTTGAGGAATTGCAACTTTCTCCTTACCTAGTTGAGGTATTGAAAAGTTTTCCTTACCTAGTTAAGGTATTGAAACGGTCTCTGAGCTTGCCGAGGTATTTTAAAGATCTCCTTACCTAGTTGAGGTATTGCAAAGTTCTATGAGCTAGTGGAGGTTTTTAAAGTTCTCTTAACCTAGTTGAGGTAGTGCAAGGTTCTCCTAACCTACTTGAGGTATTTCAAAGTTCTCCTTACCTAGTTGAGGTATTGCAAAGTTCTCCTTACCTAATTGAGGTATTGCTAAGTTCTCTTTACCTAGTTGAGGTATTTCAAAGTTCTCCTTACCTAGTTGAGGTATTGCAAAGATTCTCCGTAGCTATTTGAGATATTGCAAAGTTCACCTTACCTACTGAAGGTATTGCAACATTCTCTCAGCTAGCTCCTAAAGTTCTCCTTAGCTTGTTGAGGTATTGCAAAGTTCTCCCTAGCTAGCTGAGGTATTGTAAAGTTCTCCTTACTTAGCTGAGTTATTGCAAGGTTCTCCTTACCTAGTTGAGGTATTGCACCGTTCGCCTTACCTAGTTGAAGTATTTAAAATTCTCCTTACCTAGTTTGGGTATTTTAAAGTTATCCTTACCGAGTTCAGGTAATGAAAAATTCTCCTTACCTATTTGAGGTATTGCACGTTCTCTGAGCTCGTTGAGGTATTTAAAAGTTCTCCGTACCTAGTTCAGGTATTGCAAAATTCTCCTCACCTAGTTAATTTATTTGCAACGTTCTCTGAGCTAGTTGAGGCTGTTTAAAGTTCTCCTTACCTAGTTGAGGTATTGCAAAGTTCTCCTTACCTAGTTGAGGTATTGCAACGTTCTCCTTACCTAGTTGAGGTATTGCAAAGGTTCTCCGTAGCATGTTGAGGCATTAAAAAGTTCACCTTAGCTAGTTGAGGTATTGCAAAGTCCTCCTTACCTAGTTTTTAAAGTTCTCCTTACCTAGTTGAGTTATTGCAACGTTCTCCTTACCTAGTTGAGGTGTTGCAAAGTTCTCCTTAGATAGCTGAGATATTTGAAAGTTCTCTTTAGCTAGCTGAGGTATTGTAAAGCGGTGCCATTCAAGTAGTTGAAATGTTACTTAACATATTATTTTTCTGACATATTTTAATATTGTTTCACCACTTTAAAAAAATCTTAACTTTTGAACTCAATCTGTCCCTGGCATCTGACCAGGGCAGGTTTGCTGTTGACCGACATCCCAGGGTCAACGTCACGCTGGACAGTGTCATACCTACCCTCAATATCTGGAACCTGACTGACCAGGACTCCCGGGTCTATGAAATCAACCTGACATTCTTCAAGAGATCCGCTAATGAGTAGGTCATCCTAACTAACATCCAATGACCCTAGAAATAGGTCAGGTCATGCAGTTTTATTATTATAGTATTATTATTAATAAAATTGTGCCTTGAGATACGAAATTAATTACTGCCGGAGTAACTTTCGTATCTTAAATGTTTCGTAAGTTAAGTCCACTTTTATATGTAAATAGCCTACTTCGTTCAAAGCCCTACGAAAACATCACATTTGATAGGATAATAAAACTAAAATAATAACTAACTACCTATATTACAGAACCTGTATTTTATCATTTGTGCACTAATTGTTACAGAATTTATAAAATAAAAGTATCATTAGTAACATGGATAAATAAAATGCAGAAGATTACCTTTGGAGTGAGTCAATGTCCAATGAAGAGAATGGCGTTAGAGGAGGAGGAAATTCGGCAGAAACGATGAATTGGCAAAGAACGAACACTTAAAGTAACAAGTTCTTAACTTTCACAAATGTCAGAAAACAAATGAATTAATTTTAGGAAAATAGTAATACAGTGCATTAAAATTTAAGACTAATTTTCGGTGAAAATTAAATTTTTAAGTCTTATTTTTTTAAAATTTGTTAATTTTTTCTTTACATTAAAAAAAACTTTTTAACTTCGGCCTCATTTTATTTTACTTATTTCGTTTCGTAAGTCAAGTATTTCGTATTTTAAGACTTTCGTATGTCAAGGTACTACTGTTTTATTTTTATTATTATCATCATCATTATCTTTATTATTATTATATTAATGTTAACAATTGATTAAGTTTCCAGCTTAACCTGGGCTACTCCTTAAAAGTATAAGGCTTCTTTTCAAACAATGAAAAGCGACCGTTATCTTTAAAAGGGAGACAAATAAGGTGCGAAAATTCATTTTGAAATCTAATGTACACCAGCATTGAATTCTTTACTACCCTAAATTTTATTGGCAACATCGTTGTTCCATGAAATGCTTTGTAGACTTCATAATGTGAGGAAAGGCTAAAATAAAGTACCAATAAATTTAAAAAGAATAATACTGGCGAGTTTTCTTATTAAAATAAATGTTGTGACTGATAATATAGTCTTGGATTCCATAACAAGTAATTTAAAGACATTTATTTTAAATCTATTGATTCTGTTTCATAATTGTATCTTAATGTGTGAGATGTTTTCTGAAAGTAATGACCATTGTATCATTTAAATAGGGGAAGAGAACACCAGAGGTTTATACAAAACACAATGGTACGTAAATTCAAGGGATAGTGAAAATCTGTCTTCTATTGTAAACACCTGTCAGTGATTGGTTTGATGTATTCTATTGTAAACACCTGTCAATGATTGGTGACATGTATTGTATTGTAAACACCAGTAAGTGATTGGTGTCATATATTCTAATGTAAACCTTTGTCAGTGATTGGTATCATATCTTCTAATGTAAACATATGTCATTGATTGGTGCAATGTCTTTTAATGTAAACACCTGTGAGTGATTGGTGTCATGTTTTCTAATGTAAATACCTAAATGTATCTGTGGCTTGTTCTGTTCATCTTATCATTGAACGTAGACGCCTAATTGAGAATATCAGTGGTGTAGCTGGGGGCGGTAGGGGGCGGTCCGCCCCGGGTGGCACACATTTAGAGGGCAGCATTTGTGGGCATTTCAAAAGTACAGCCATTTCCGACAACCGCCCTTTTTCTTTTGAAGGGGAAAAACCAAGGTGAAACTAATATATTCGGAATTTCTAGTCCTAATTAACGGATTCTCTTAACATTAGTTTCATTACATAGTGGTTGTTATAACTAACGCAAAACCATTCAAAAATTTTAAATCGCTCAAAAAAGGTATCGATTTGTTTGGAAAATTAATTTGTATATTTCACGACGCTTTTATAACAAAACTAAACAAAAAACACATCACTCCTGGGATGAATAATATTTGCTATTGATATCGCCACGGCAGTTACTATGTAGAATTTCGACATGTGCGAACAAGTACCTACATGGCATGGTGGTTCAAATATTGTGTTTAACTTGCAAGTAGTAATTTATATTACTGTGTCAGGTTTCAGGAAATTATTGTAAGTTAAGCTATTAAAAATTAAATTTATTTTGTTTTATTGCAATAAAGTAGCCTATACAATTTAAATTAAAGTAATGTCTAAATTCGTCTAATTTATTGGAAAATTATTAAAATCTATGACAAGAATATGAAAATATTCATATTTCTCCGTTAATAAACACCATAATAGGCATAAATAAGTTCGCAAAAAGACATACTTTAAAATTTCAAGAGTCTTGGAAAAATTGATATTTGAAGAAGTAACTAGTGAAACGAGATCAGATGCTGGAATTTTACTCAATTCAATGCAATCTTGTTATTTTCTATTCTATCTCAATTTATGGGAACCCGACTTTGAAGAATTAGAACATCTAATAAATTACTTTATTGACATTGATAAATAACAGTTAAATATTGAACGAAAGAGGATCCAGGTCTTAATGGCTGTACCTACACTACAAGCAGAGGCATTATGTTAGAAAAACGGAAAGGGGGGGGGGAGCCACTTAGATCTATTAAAATTTATTCAACAGTATAGATTGGAAAATTCTGTACCCAAAATTGTAATTTTGCTAAGATTATTTTTCAACTATTGCTATCAGTGTCGCTAGTTGTGAAAGAAGCTTCTCCAGATTGAGTTGATAAAAAACAATATATTTGTTCCACAATGAGTGATTTAAGACTAGGCCTGTCAACGGGTACCCGGGACCCGGGTACCCGTTGCCGTGTGATTACCCGGGTAGTAAAATTCCGCCCGGGTACCCGTGAAAATGTGGCTTATATGTCTATATTAACCGTAGGCCAACCGTCGGCTTCCCATGCGGCTTCTTGTGTTTACATTGTGGCTTGCGAAACAATTTATCAAATGAAAATTTTTGTTTCAAATATATGCTGTGAAGTACTTCTAATGAGAAATATCTGTCAACGGGAAATATCTGTCAACGGGAAATAAAATACGGTCCCAACAAATACAATGTATTTTGATATATCTTTTTTTCTCTCAACCTGAAACAGAAATCGCACAACACACTCAAAAAAAATGGTTCTTTAAAAGAATCGTATAAAGAAAACAAAAGTCCTCTGCCAAAAAAAAATGATGGACTGCTTAGAGATGAAAGACGCTGTGTTTGTTAATAAAAAAAAACACTCTTGCTTTGACTAACTTTGCTTTGAAATACGCCGATGGATAATATGATACTTGCTAATATTGTTTATTTACCCCCACTCCTCCCTTCACTCCTATAACCCACACCCCTTACATCCGCCTTACTTCTTGTGTTCAATAACACGTGGTGACCTAGAAAAACTGATGCTAATAATGCGTACAAGGTCGTCAGTATTTAAATTTTATAAATTGAATAGTTACTAACAGTGTAGGATGGGCAGACGTCGTCGGTGAGGATGGACTGCACAGAGATGAAAGATGCCGTGTTTGTTTTTTGTTCATTCAAAACACCCTTGCTTTGAAACTAACTTTGCTTTGAAATAGCCGACAGTGGGTCACCGATTGATACTATCTATCTAATGCCGTTTTTTCTACTCTCCCCCCCTCTCCTCTCTTCCCTCCTAAAACCCAATGCTTCTCAAATTTTTTTGTATTGCGGACCGGCAGGAATTTTTTCCATTGCATCTGGAACCGGTGCACTATTTTCCCTGTACTTACATGGTAGCGAAATGAATTATATTTCCTTTTATTTTATTTCCTTTTATTTCTTTTATGACAAATTCTATAGGGTTTGGTATTATTGATAGCAATTGGAGGATTATAATTATGTTTTTCTCTCCTTTCTTGATAACTTCCGCGGACCCCCACTTTGAGAAGCACTGCTATAACCCACACCCTTGCATTCGCGTGTGTTTCTTGTGTTCATTGACACGTGTTTGCCTAGCCCAAAAATTGATATTAATAATACACCCAAAGTTAATAAGATGTGTTAGACGTCGTGTGGAATCAGGCCAATCAAGTTGACAGCGACACGGCAAAATGCAACCATTGTAATTAAATTGTGTCTGTGAAGGGTGGCAACCCAACGCGATAAAACGCCATGTGAACGTTATTCATAAAATTGATATTGATAAACAAACCGCCGATCCACCCAATATCAGAAATATTTTGGTGTCAACAAAAGCAGTACCACTGACCAAAGCACGATCACTTGAGATTTATCGCAGTATAGCATACGTCATCGCCCTTAGCATTGACTACCGACGCCAAGTGGATATTAACATTCAAGGTATGACACTGAATGTTACGTCATTGCCGTAGACATTTTGTTTGCATGTTCAGTTTATTGTCATTTATGAGTATGACGAATGCATTTACAGCAGGAATTGAATAAAAGTTTTTAGTGCATTATAGTTAATTGTAGTGCATTAGTAATAGTATGTTACTGGAAGCAAGCCGTTGGCTACTACTACTGTGTGAAATGAGGTGCATGGATGGTGGCTAGGTTGCATTGTATAGCGATCATGACGGGGAAAATTATGCGACGTTTAAGTTTAGAACGGGTAACCCGGGTACCCGTTCGAAATTTTCACGGGTACCCGGGCAGCTTTTTTCAACAAAATTGACAGCCCTATTTAAGACTACAAAATCTTGCAATTTTCTCCATAGAACAAGATATTACAAATAATTTAAATTGTCATAACTTAATACACGATTTTTCTACATGAAAGTTAGGAAAGTAAATGTATAAATATGTTTACATACTAATGTGTACAATTTCTTTGTTTGTAAAATAAATTCATTTATTTATATATTCAAATAAAAGTATATAAATTGGTAATGTTTTTTGGGTGTAAATTTGGAATATGTTTTGTCTCATTGAGGGTAAGGGGACCTTCAACCTTAATAACTTTCTTGTAGCCTTTATAAAAAGTATCTTGTATTTTTATAAATGTGTATTTATAGGTATATCATGTTATGCCGCCTCTTTTCTTACTGCTTACATAAAAATGGCATGCTATGGTAAAAATGTTCCCCACTTATGCTTCGCTTCAATTACAATTATTTATTCATTTTTATTAATTTATAAAAACCATCATATCATTGACTTAAGGGGCCGTCCATAAATGACGTCACACGTCGTCACAAAAACTTAGACCCCTTCTTCAATATGACGTCACAAAGCTTTGCCCCCCTCCCCGCCTCCATAAAAGCCGTATTTTCTATTTGAAAATAAGCACCTTTGAAATCAAATTTTTGGCATTTAAGTATGTTTTTAGTGTAAAGGTGCACACTAATATCGTAACATGCTTGAAGCCATGTAAAACGTCATTTAAAAAAATATCAGTAATAAAATATTTAAGTGGAACTTCTTTTTAAAGTTGCGATTTTTGACGTGACTTCAAAATTCCTTAAACACAACCTCCCCTCGTCACACATAGTCACAAATGTGTGACTCCCCTCCCCTTTCCCCCGGTGCGTGACGTCATTTATGGACGGCCCTTAAAAGGGCGGTAAATTGGACACCGCCCCGGGCGGCAAAGGGTCTAGCTACGCCACTGGAGAGTATGATTTGAACTAGAACATGTAACTTATATAACTATTTACAAAATGTTCAAATGTATTCAATTAATTCATTTTGTCAAAAATTCATTTTAAAACACATCACTTTTATTACTTCCTAAAAGTTCATACTCATCTTTTATTGCGTAGGTTCAACTTCAACTTGTTTTGTGCTGTCTTGGGCAGTGAAATATAAAATTTATACTTACAATTTTGCACTATTGTTTATACTCGTTAACTATTGTTTTTATTGCCTATTTACTATTCACTGACATTATTTCGCTATAGGCCTACTGGGTTAAAATCTGAAGGCCTAGTATTATAATCAACAAACAGATTTTGTGATCATAATGTGGCTTGTAAACATGTCTGTTTTTACTTCAAACTGATGAATTAAATATACATATTTTTACTTCATAAAGTTCGTTAACATTTCAGATTGGCCAGGACGTATCGGGTAAGATATTATTATAAATTAACATTTAACGTTCAAGAAAAAATTATATTTTTATAGCATTAACATGATTTTCCGGGGGAAAGGGGGGGGGCGGCAAACCTGGGTTTTGCCACGAAGCACATACTCACGCGACGCAGCTGGGATACAAGAAGAAAATTACTCTCTTATGTGTATTATTTACTTAAAGCTATTAACATTTTTAAGGCAGTTGTCAGTTGCGATAGGAAAGACATTGTCATAATTTTTTTCCACTAAGTTCATGTATCGAATTTCTTGCTCTAATTTTGCCAAACAGTTTTCAGTAATTTTGCCATAAAGCTTGCTGTAATTTTCTCATAAAGCTTGATGTAATTTCGCCATAAAGCTTGCTGTAATTTTGTCATAAAGCTTGCTGTAATTTCGCCAAAGAGCTTGCTGTAATTTCGCCATAAAGCTTGCTGTAATTTTGTCATAAAGCTTGCTGTAATTTCGCCAAAGAGCTTGCTGTAGATTTGCTACATTTCTTATAACAACCACGGAAGTTTCATGAATATCATATTTTTAATCAGTAATCTTTCATTAGCTTGAATTACAGGCCTCTTTGAATGTAACAAATGACCTTTGACCTAATTCAAATACTCAATCTGGTTCCATGCGTTACTTGTCTGTTGTTTTCTTAATACATTCATTAAGTCTTAACAAAAAATACAATTGAAATTAAAGAGACTAGATATGATTTTAAACAGAATTTTTTAGAATAAATATTAAATTCATTCTGCTCTTCATGTTGGGTTTCCTCGACTTAGTTGGACAAGTCCCTGACATTAAATATAGGTATTATCATAGAACTAGAACTAGATATGACCCATGGCGTAGCATAAGCCGCAGACTTGCTCATATATAGTGCAAAGAAAGGGGGAATGGACACAAACTGTAGCAAGAAGAAATCAGAGCAACGTGAATGACAGTTGGGGGGGGGGAATTGCTGACGTATTGATGGTCTAGAGACATGCGCAATGCAATTAGCAACCAACCTAGCTTGCCAACCCTAAGCTGTGATTGGCCGACCCAGCGAGGGTCAGCTATGTTTGCAAAACATTGGGAAAAGAACAGGCACAAAAAAACAATTTTAAAAATTAAAAAAATTAATGTTTCCTCTGAGGCTTTAACGCAGTACCTCCCGCAAGTAAGGCGGACATGATAACAACTACACTACGAACAACATGTTATTCTGTGAAGAAACAACGCAAGTGAACGCAAGAGACATTGTTGATCTCGAAACACCCCCGCCCGCTTTTAGAACCCACTTCACATGATTGGTCGACCCCAGCCAGGGTCATTCGTCATGATCATTTGCACAATACTCGCTCCTGATCTTGTTCTGGTGAATTAAATATATATATAGATTATTGTAATCTAATAAAAGTGGAGGGGAGTCCTTTAATGGACTGCAGGTGTGTGGAATAGAATTGTGCAATGCGGGCAGTTTCACGTGTTGTTGAGACGCTGGTAATCAGTTTGTTTTCGTCCCTGCAGATAGTTTCAATGCTAGTCTTCAGATTGTAACAGAGCTCGCCGATACTGCCACGGACTCAATCCTAGACCTTACCCCGACAGTTATTTCTGTGGGGGGCAGCACCGACCTCAGGGACTTAAACACTAAAGGGCTTAGTCAAGATGACGTCACTAATACATCATATACCGTCACTAGCCTCACGGAGAATGACGTCACAGATGAAACAGAGTCTAACGCGATCTCACAAAGTGACGTCACGGTGACTGCAGATTTCAACGCGACAAGTTTTTCGGAATATGATGACATCTGGGCCACAGATTTCAACCTGACGAGCTTATCTGGGGGCGGTATGACCCCCTTGTTGGATCTGAACATGACCAGCGTCCAAGACAGAGAGATAACCACAATAGGTGATGTGAGCTCTGACGACGGCAATGAGACTGTCATCTCCATCACTCCCAAGAGAACAACCACTAAAAAACCAACTTCAAAGAGATCAACTCCTAAGAAACGACCTTCAAAAAGAACAACACAAAAGACTTCCAAAAAGACTACGTCTTCAACATCACCCACCACTACAACAACCACTACTCCCACAACCACTGCGTCAACTGTGCCCTCAACAACAACCACTACAACAACGACTACAACCACTACGACGATCACTACCACCACTCCAGCCCCTATTTCTTACGACCCCAACAATTTCCCTTTATTCCTGGTGTCCACCACGGAGCTATATGTAACCAGTAAGTAGAAAAGTTTTTGTTGAATTAAAACAACATAGCTGCCTAAGTTGTCCACTTTTTATTATATTCTCTTGTTTTGAGTCTTTGGTTACATTTTTTTAAATCGTTAAGTCATACAATCTTTTTAACAATAAAAAGTCATAATTCAGTACAATTAAAATAATATAAAAAGTTAGTTAAATAATGAAGGTTTCATAATTTAGTAAAACTATAAAACAGCTTAATTTAGTAGAAAGGGGGAGGCCTTTACGGAGCTCGGCGGATGAGTAGGGTCGCGGGGCACGGACCTGACCGCGACTCGGCGACCTGAAACCAACATCTCCCGGCAGGCAATGCCAAAGTCCGATATGTTAGGTGTTAGACGCTAGTCACATATGATTACAGTCGCTGTACGGATCTTAGACAAAGCATCTTAAATGCATTGTCGATGATGAAAACCAAAGAACCCGTTGAGGGTCGGGTAAATCCGAAGCGACCGTTTCGTCCCTCCTCAATGTTACTATCAACGCCAATGAGCGGTGCCGGTTTAGGGCTAGGAGCGCCAGTACGGATTAGCAAAAGGTACCGTGAAGAACGCAGCGGACGCCAGCTCTGAGGAAACCTTCCAGTGGGGGTCGCGCCCTAGGTAGGTCATTGATGATCCCCCGCATAGCTGCGGTCCTAACCATTGAGACTCGTATGCTTTGCCGGGGTGGCGCCAAAGTGGTAGCGGGTCATAGTAGGAAATTTCCACCCCTCCTTGTGAGGCCAACTTAGTGGGAGGCATCTTCGACTTTCTGTCCTGGATGCCCAGGTGACCGCTTCAGAAGCGACCGCTCCGGGGGGGTTTTTCCCAGCTATCACGTCCTTTTCTGGGGGAGGGGGCCAGATAGCTGGGATGGTCTTCCAGGAAGACCCATAAAGAGCATTAGGCTCGGGGCTTCTGATTTTCTTTCACATGTAGGATCATTAATAGAAATAAAAATTGCATAATTTAGCACCGTTATAAAATTGTAATAATTAAATTAGGGCTGTTATCGATTAATTTAATTTTAATCGTTAACTTTCGAAAAATTATCGATAAATTAATCGATAATTTCGATTAAAACCAAAAATAGAAATTTATGACGTCATTAAACTGAACATTTCTCACGAACATTGAAAATTAATAATATTTTGAACTAAATTTCATGACAATGTGTTGATACTTGCTTGATTTGTGCTGAAGGTGGTACGTCAGCGATGTATTTGATCCTTTAAAAGAGAATTGTTTATGGCAGTGAACACAGTAAACGTTTTCACCATCTTCGACTTTGCCATCCGCAGTTAGCTTAAAAACAACATATTTGCTCAACGTTCTAGGTATATGTTTAAATTTAACTGCGCTGATGCTTCAGCAGGGCCGTCTTAACGCATAGGCCCTTTGGGCATTTGCCCGGGGGCCCACGATCATATGGCCCCCATGGGAATATGTTTATTTATATATATTATATATATTCATTTTTTATTACTGCGGGGGAAGGGCCCAACACTATTTCTTTGCCCGGGGGCCCAAAATGGTGTAAAGGCGGCTCTGGCTGTCAGCCATTTTTTAGTTGACGTCTGCCAGTCAACATAAATTAATAAAATGAATTTTAATAATACGTGGGAGATGTTTGTTCGTAAAAAAATATATATAAATTATTATTAATTATTAATAATTTATTATTTATTACTAAAATTTTAAAAAAATATATAAAATTTCTTAAATTTTAATCGAATTTTTATCGATTAAAATTAATTTAATCGATATTTAATCGATAAAATTGTTAACGATTAATCGAGAAATTAATCGATAATTTCCGCAGCCCTAAATTAAATACATGTTTTTAAATGTAATATCTTGAACAATTATAAAACATTAATAATTTTGTACAGTTATAAAAATTTCAGAGTTTAGTGCAATTTTAAAATGTCTTAATTTAGTGCAATTATAAATACATCAAAATTAATTTAAATTATTTTTTTAAATATCATAATTTAGCAGTATTTTTAAAATGTCATCTTGTAGTGCAATTTTTTTTTAAATGTCAAATTTTATTACATTTTCACAAATGACACATTTTAGGACAATCACAAAGATGTACCGGATGTGACATCGCCACATCATGTATAGAGCTCGAAACAAATAGTTTATATTACTCTACAAAGTACACAGTCTATTGAATGTTTTCATTAATCATGATTACGATTAGTGAGTACACTATTTCACTTGCATTCATTCTTTTGTTTACCACAGCGCCTCCGTCAGCAAGTGCTTCTGCGCACCTCGATGCACATGTCTCTATCACAGGAACCATCATCCTCTCGTGCTCCATCGATCGATTAGATTTCTTTGGTAACCCAGCTGTCAACACGACCATTTGGGTAGCTATATGTTTGAATAGCTAACAGTGGTTCCCAAACTTGTTTGACTCACTGACCCCTTTTATAGTCAAAACTTCCCCGTGAACCCTCTGTGAACAAATCTACATAAGTTCATTGTACACAAATTAAAGCCCAAAAAGCAACATTTTTATGAATAATTATTTATTTAAATTAAACTTTTGTTTAAAATAAAATTGAAAACAATTAATAACGTGGATGGATTTGATGAGATTTGATGAGTGTATTTATGGCCGACTGAATGTTTGTGAGTGGCAACCGCCAATTCCCACGAGCACCAATTTTTCGGTTTCTGTTGTTTTTTTATGATGAGGTTCATAACGGCAATGAATCTTTGTTCTACCAAAAAGGAAGACGGGGAAGCAGTCAACAACTTCTGTACATAACCCATCAGGCAGGAAATTGGGATCTGATTTTGTAACCAGAATTTGTGGTATCCTTGTTCAAACATTGGCTTAAGTTCCTCATTTCAATAAGATGCTCCTGTATTAGTATGGATTCATCTGTGTTTGGGATCTGAGTTTGTCCACGCGCAAAAGGGCTCAAACTATCTGTAGGGAATATCCAAGTGAAAAACATCTTCAAATCTTTGGTACAGGTCTGCATGAAGAGTCGTAAAGTTTTGATAGTAAGCCAGCAAATCTTTATCTCTATTTTGCAATTTTGAAAGATTTGGAAACTGAGAACATTCTCCTGTTCTTAAGTTTTGTTTGTACAGAAAAAGGTTTGCAACAATCGTAGATATTACACTTTTAGTTTTGATTAAATTTAATTTTTTACCTTGTTGTTTCAAATTAGTTCCGTTTCAGAGGGTAAATAAATAAATAATGAAGGATATGAAATGTTTTTGAGCTTATTGTGTCGCAAATCTTTGTCTTTGTTTTCCAGGAATTACAACATTGAATCAAAGAGAGCATAAAATCGATTTAAATATGTACTTGTTGATAACCAACGTGTGAATACTTCTGTGTGAATAAGTAAACGATTATAGTCTTCTTCATTTTGCAAACAATGTTGAGTAAATAATCTCTCATGGAACGCATTCCTTTTGATTTTATTAACTGCTCTAATGACATAATCTAGTGATCAATGCAACATTTCACTAGTATTTTTTATTAGTTTGTGTTTTTAGTATGCCAGAAAGTCAAGAGTATTAACTTCAAAAACTGTTTTAATTCAGTAAATAACGTTTAACTTTAGTATCTGTTTCCAAACATTCATCCATACTTCAAATATGCAACAACACTGTATTTTGGGCATTTTTTCTTCGGCTCACTCAGTGCAGGATTTACCTATTTACTAAACAAGCTATAGCTTAGTGCTTTCGCCTTCTTGGGGGTCCCCGAATTTTTTTTCATATTTTGCAATTGACAAAATATCTGGACTTCAAAAGGGCCACCATATCTCAAATAGCTTAGGGCCCTATCAAGTCTAAATACAGCCCTGGGCTCACTCATTCTCTTATGTGTTGCAACAAACTACTGTTAATAATTATTAACGTTTTTAATAGAATGTTACAGTAAAGCCTTGTCGAAAAAACTATTTGATGATAGGATACAAATTTAGATAAATATAACTTCACGACACATCTAAAATTACCCAACCTGGCAACCCTCGTAGATTCAAGTTAAAAGCTTGTATTTTTCTGACCTACTGATAGGAATTCCGCATTTCTTAGGCATCAAGCTTGACATTTCAATAAACAGTAATTTCAACAGGTTATACCTGTTGAAATTGCCACAGTTCTACTACCTTTTTTTAAGGTAAAATAACATCGTTCCCATGAATGATAACACTAACACCTAAGATGGTATTTAATTAGTAGAGAATGCATTTAGATACTATTTCATTTCTTGTTATTTATTCTAATTTCAATAATAATAAAAATTGATCACAGTTTTATTATCTCATATTAAACTTTGCGCGGACTCCCTGACATTGTTCAGGGACGCCCAAATCAATTTTAATTTTCCATGGACCCCCTGAATGGTACGGGGACCCCTGGGGGTCTGTACGGACCACTTTGGGAACCACTGAGCTAAATTATGCGATAGCTATTGGTCTTTTGTCTTAGATTTAACCCAGTGTTATTGTTTGCTCTTGATGTGGTTTGTTTTTTATATCACCCAAATAATTTTTTTTTATCGAAGGAAACATTCTTATTTTAGATTTTTTTTTCTTAAGTCTTAGGTTACAAAGTCCAAGAAAATGTTGTTATTATTGGTTGATACTATGACGATACAAAATGTCTCTTGGTCAGAACTTTTCTCTACTATCATACTGCATGAACAATAAACCAAACTTTAATTTTTTACAATTTATTTTTCTTGCACCCCTACTGATTGAAGCATTTATTCCAGCAAGATGACAAGGTCCTTCACAGCAGACAGCAGATCTCCAGGACGAGGTTCAGCTTGCCTGTCATAAGCGGAACAAGTTTCTCTTGTGGGTGGGTGTGCTGGAGAATGGTGCCCACAGCATCTTTAAAAATTGCTGATGAATGTGAATTCAATCAAGATATCAACTTACGTGTGGGCGTGGGGGTGGAGAGAGGGCTCCTGATAACAAAAACTTTTTTGAAGAGTGAAAACAAACCATCTAAAATCTTCATTACATGACTTTGTCAAATGTCCTCGACACTGATAGGGACAAACGGATTTTGGGGGAGGCTGAGTTATTATAATTATGCAGCATTGGACCAGCCCGTTGTTTTATATTAAACTTCATGATAATCTAACATTTAAAATATAATTTAATTTTATATTTTTATTGTGTTGACTTAATACATTTTTAAAAATTACAAAATCTTGATATTTTAATAAACGTTTTCAAAATAAAATGTTAAACTTACTCTTTACTTTAAAAATTGGGGACACGAATACTGGTTCTTTTTTTAAATTTCGGTGTCCAACTACTAGGAAACGTCACTAAACAATTTTTGAGAACCACAGTACACAAACATATACAGCTGATTTGATTCCATTCCTTCCCTCTGTTCTAGTATTGAAGGCAAGGCTCTGGAATGTATTCCCCCCGATGACTCCAGGAGGAAAAGGCCAACAATTTTAACAACTTGTAAGCTGTGTCTTCTCTTTTCAGTGTCTGTTATTCTTTGGGTATGTCAAACATCATCATTTAAACTTGGCCATAAGTACAAGCTAATAGGACCCTAACCTAAAATTTGACAACAAGAAAGTAGGACTTAGTTGTGACCCTAACCTTAAACTTGGCAACAATAAAATGGGAAATAGTTCTGACCCTAACTCTAAACTTGACAACAAGAAAATAAGACGTTGTTCTAACTGTAAACTTGACAACAAGAGCGTAGGACGTAATTCTTACCCTAACAACTAAACTGATTAAAGAGAATGTTGGATATAGACTTGAACCTGACAAATGGAGAACTTTCTTGTTTTAGTGAATGTGACGAAGTCAGTAGTATTGAATATGTTTCTGTTGTTTGTTGTATGTGTGAAGATTTCCACCAGTACACACACAAGTTTATCGAACTTCTTTAATCAATGGAATGCAAATATTAGTTAAATTAATCGTTGATGACCATATCCCCATTTGGGTTGACTAACCCCCAAAGACTATGAATGTGAGCTCATTCAAAGCATGGGACCCTACCTCTACAATAAGTTCACTGAAATTAAACAGCCTTTAGAAATAACGGTAACTGAAAACATATACTGGTTGCATAATGACTTTCACATGGACTTGAATGCTGACGTCAAATTGGCCATTTCAAAATTACATTCACGATATAATAATTTAACAACTACTTTTAAAAAATCATTCACTATCTGTACATTGACCTCAAACTGACCGTAGATTGACAATTGATTAGATTGACCAAAAATTGTATATGCACTTTAAGTACAGTTGAGCCAAATGAAAACTGACCAATCCAAAACCTACATAAGATTTCAAACACAAAAAGGCCGCTATATATTTCCAGTAGCAGTCGAGAAGGGATGGCCTCTACGGGGCTCGACGGACGAGTAGGGTCGCGGACCTGACCGCGACCCGAAACCGACAACTCCTCGCAAGCAATGCCGAAGTTCTTTATGTTAGGTGTTAGGTGCAAGTCACATATGATTACAGTCGCTGTACGGATCTTAGGCAAAGCATCTAGATGCAATGCCGATGATGAAAACTAAAGTACCCGTTGAGGGTCGGGTAACTCCAAAGCGACCGTTTCGACCCCCTCATATTTACTAGCAACGCCATTGAGCGGTGCCGGTTTAGGGACAAGAGCTCCAGTACAGATTAGCAAAAGGTACCGCGACGAACGCAGCGGACGCCAGCTCTGAGGAAACCTTCCAGTTGGGGTCACACAATAGGTAGGTCATTGATGATCCCCCGCTTAGCGGCAGTCCTAACCATGGAGACTCGTGTGTTTTGCCGGGGTGGCACCAAAGTGGTGGCGGGTCGCAGTAGGGAATTCCACCCCTCCTTGTGAGGTCAATTTAGGGGGAGGCATTTTCAACTTTCTGTCATGGATGTCCAGGTGGCCGCTTCAGAAGCTGTGGGTTTTCTCAGCTGTTACGTCCCCTTAGGGGCCAGCTAGCTGAGAGGGTCTTCTGAAGAGCACTAGGCTCGGGGCTGCTGATTTTCTTCCACATGTAGGTTCATATTTCCAGTGGCTACCTCTCACGAGTTATAAACTCTAATATTTTGTACATTATAGATGTAATAATAATAATTGCTAGAACTAGAAACATGGAAACCTCGTCATTTTTGACAACGTGAATCATATTATCCCTCTTAAGCGTTGGCCTCCGAGAAACAAGAAAAAGCCGGTATAGACATTCTACTGATAGTCTACGCCGTGGAGGTCACGCTCTGTCTGCTGCTCATGATATGGGCGGTGTCGCTGATGGTGGAGCACATCCGGGTCATTGTTGCCGTGCAGAGGAAGGAGACGCTGCTGTTCCACGAGGCTCTTACCAACAAGACCTTGCCATTGACCCCACTGTCATCCCGCACGACCAGCGTCACTAGCTTGGCCAGTAGAACCAACACTTCTAGAGTATCTAGTACGACGAACGTCACCAAATCTTCCAGCAGAAATAAACCGGAAAAGTCTGAAAGTAAAAGCAGAGGAAGCTCAGCATCCACATCATTGGAGTCTTTGATATCGTAAACGGTGATATTCTTCTTTCTTTATTCTTTCATAATTACACCAATTTTCTTCTGAAGACATGTACTCGTAGATATTGTATATGCTTATATCTGATATATTTAAATGTTCTATATATGTATGCATGTCCACATACAAGTAGATTTTTCTATAAACAGGTATGTTAGTACATGTAGATGTCTGTATGAGCAGGTAGATGTCTTTATATGCACGTAGATGTCTGTTGAACAAGTGTCTGTGGGGTGAAATGGACAAGAAACATGACCATATGTACAAGTAGTGTTTCTATGTAGATTGATTGTATGTATTAGGGTGAGATCGAGTGATACATATTACTGATTTTAGTTTGTGTATTAGCATGTATTAAATTCTGAGTGTACACGAAGCAAAACTGCTTTGTTTAATGAGCGTTTAAATATAAATAACTTCAGCATTGTTTAAAGGATCTATTTTAAGTTTAATCAAAGTTGCAAAGTTTGATTGTTTTTGGACAAAAAAGTATCAGTTATATTTTTCAATTATTATCTTTCTTTTTGTAGATGTGCTTCTATGCGTAATAATTTTTGTTAAATCTTTTAGATTTAAATGATATAAAATAATAAGGCCTCTCTTAAGATACTGTTTTTAGTGGTATGATTGGAAATAAAATTATTTATAATTCATGTATATTTTATACTTTTGTATTAACCTTTCAATATTACTTCCATATAGCTACGAGAGTTGAATCGGTAGCAGTTGTTTACTGACCAGTTTCAAAATACCATGCTGCGCCCCAAGGAGGATGTCTTGCCCAAATTCTCGATAAGATTTGTCAATAAAATATTTTTTTTTCCATTCTCTTTAAAATCAAGAGACAGTTGTTGTTGTTTTGTTTGTTTGTTTGTTTGTTTGTTTGTTTGTTGTTTTTTTGGTTTTTTTTTCCAGCCAGCAAGAAATTGTCAAACATTGTCACTTATGGACGATTTCTGGCGTTACATTCGCGATATAATGGCTTCACTGCCTTCACATTAGCCGTATATTCACCACACATTTACCATACATTGACTGTGCAATGACTTAAAATAATCATTTTACTCTCTGTACCTTGTCAGGAACTTAATGTAACTGACGTTAACTGTGCTAAAACTAAACGTAGTAGAAGATATTTTTTGTCTACAATTTCTAAAACTATTTTTGTGTCGATCCGTACAATTCATACTGACGCTAATTGGTTTCTGTATAGAGTAAATTACTGACAAAAGATAATAATAAAAAAATAATTTCAAAATATCATGGTGTCCATAAAATATTGAATTTTATTTGTATGTGATTTTTTTAATGTACCACATTCCTTTCTTTTATTGTCATGTGATCACCCCCCCCCCATTATCCAATTGAAGTCAACTACCCTGTTTCGGTAACATTTGCTCTGATAACTTGATTATCCCTAGTTCAATGGTAGAAAAAAAGATTGCCGCATGCAAACATTTTGATTTTGTTTGAT
This sequence comes from Ampullaceana balthica, assembly GCA_944989445.1. Classification (NCBI taxonomy): domain Eukaryota; kingdom Metazoa; phylum Mollusca; class Gastropoda; family Lymnaeidae; genus Ampullaceana; species Ampullaceana balthica. The sequence goes on along the minus strand of CALYLW010000371.1, from coordinate 660,595 downwards.
TGACAAAATTATATCAGATAAAATTGATGAAGTTATCTGAGCAGAAATACCAGATCTTGACATGTATCATAGCTTATAAGAAGTCTACCAAAACATGATTCATGGTTCATGTTGAGCGATCAACAACAATTCTCCGTGCATGAAGGATGGCCGAAACGCTAACCAGGTCTTACACGCATAAACTATGGCTGGAAATTATGGATATCCACAATATCGTTTATGATCAATTGAAGACGGTGGCAAAGTCATCACTCTAATAGTGCGCAACAATGACATTGAATTCGATAATAGTTGGGTTGTGCCGTATTCACCATAACTATCAAAGACATTCAAAGAACACTATAATGTCAGTGAAATCTATCAAACACATTTTGCAAATATGTCAACAAAGGAAGCGATATGACAGTTTTGGAGTGGGAAGTACATCTGCACCAATCGATGAAATCGAACGATATGTTTATTTGGCAGTGCGTCTTGGAAATGGACAGCCTGTATATTTTACAATGGAAAATGTACGTCTACGAGCATTTTAGCTACCGCAAACAACATTAACTGCGTTCTTCTCATCGTGCACGGATGATTTGTTTGCGAGAACGCTACTTTACTCAGAAGTACCAAAATACTACACAGGGAATGCATCAGCCAAAAAGTTTCAACTTCGTAAACAAGTCAAACCACATGAAGGGCATCCGTATTTATATTCGTACAACCCGTTGGGCCGCATGTATACATTTCATCCAAACAATCAAGAATGATTACTTTTAGTTAAGTTACGTGGACCTTTCAAGAACTAAGAACAGTAAATGGTGAAGTATGAGCGACGTATCGACAAGCTTGCCAAGAATTAAATCTTCTGGAAAACGAAGCTAATTGAGAAATAGCGCTCGCTGATGCATGGATTGCTCCTCAATCACAGCAAATACGCACGTTATAATACAGCGAAAACTACGCTCTGTTAACCTCGACACTAAAATGTTCGTTGTTTATTTTTTGTTTAATTCAATTTTTTATCGTCATCTTATTTTTAAATCCCTTATATTAACTTCACAGGCGTCTCTCTCTCTCTCTCTCTCTCTCTCTCTCTCTCTCTCTCTCATCTCTCTCTCTCTCTCTCTCTCTCTCTCTCTCTGTCTGTCTGTCTTGGGCTCGGCGGGCGGAAAAACAGAAGTCAAAAATGACCCACTTCCCATGATCCGATCAAACTGAAATTTGGCACACGGACCCGTCGAACCTAACAATGCATCGTATCAAAATTTCAGATCGATCGAACGTACCATAATTAAATTAATGCATTTTTAGTTTATCCTTATATGAGGTACTAGGGGCAAGTACCCGGCTATGCCCGGGTTTAACAACAACAGCAACAACAACAAAAACAACAACAGCAACAAAACAACAAAATCAAACAACAAAAACAAAACAACAACAAACAACAACTACAACAACAACAGCAACAACAACAAAGCAACAACAACAAAGCAACAACAACAAAGCAACAACAACAAAACAACAACTACAACAACAACAGCAACAACGACAAAAACAACAACAGCAACAGCAACAAAACAACAAAAACAAAACAACAACAAAAACAACAAAATTAACAACAAAACAACAACAAAACAACTACAACAACAACAGCAACAACAACAAAGCAACAACAACAAAACAACAACTACAACAGCAACAACAACAAAGCAACAACAACATGAAGGGCATTGTCGTCGCAGGGCAAGGGATGTGGACAACAACAACAACAGCAAAAACAACACAAAAGCAACAACAGCAAAAGCAACAACAACAGAAACAACAACAGCAACAACAACAAAAACAACCACAAAAACAAAACAACAGCAAAAACAACAAAACAACAACAAAAACATCAACAACAAAACAACAACAAACAACAACAACAACAACAAAGCAACAACAACAAAACAACAACTACAACAACAACAACAAAGCAACAACAAAAGCAACAACAACAAAGCAACAACAACAAAAAAATTATTTTATGGCGATAATCGCCTTCTTGTTAATCTCGACACCAAAATGTTTATTATATTTGCGTCATTATTTTACGTCTTAATTTTCAATAATTTTTATTTTATATAGCTCATATAGGGAAAAACTACATTTTGGGCCCCCGGCCCCCAGTATCTTATATATATGGAACGAAACCTGTTTAATAACCTTTCCGGTATAATTTTGTGTACGTGTACCAAATTTCACGTTATTTGGTTGTCTGGATCTTGAGTTATTAGGGAACAGACAGACAACAAATGCGTCTTATATATATAGAGATGTAATTCAAAATTCACTGTTTGTTATTTTTTTAAAATTCCAGTTCCACGTGAGTTTGAGTTGACGCCGACCGTCGTGTTGACGACGACCGTCGTGCCGACACCCCCTCACATCCCACCCCCATTTATTAAAGACAAGGGACATCACTCAGTGTCAGTCTGTAAATGTTTAAAAATAATCACTACTGTTAGTTATGTCTCATATATAAGGGATTTATAGTCAAAAACTTTGTTTTTACGGGTTTGTTTTATTTATTTCTAAAAACGCATTATTTTCTTTTAAAAACGATATGACTGGGGCATGATTGGGACAACATCTGGGACTAATATGCGACAAGTCTTTTAACACATCTAGGACAAGTCTAGGACACGTCTGGGAAAAGTCATTAGCCGTATATTCACCACACATTTACCATACATTGACTGTGCAATGACTTAAAATAATCATTTTACTCTCTGTACCTTGTCAGGAACTTAAGTAACTGACGTTAACTGTGCTAAAACTAAACGTAGTAGAAGATATTTTTTGTCTACAATTTCTAAAACTATTTTTGTGTCGATCCGTACAATTCATACTGACGCTAATTGGTTTCTGTATAGAGTAAATTACTGACAGCGATAATAATAAAAAAATAATTTCAAAATATCATGGTGTCCATAAAATATTGAATTTTATTTGTATGTGATTTTTTTAATGTACCACATTCCTTTCTTTTATTGTCATGTGATCACCATTATCCAATTGAAGTCAACTACCCTGTTTCGGTAACATTTGCTCTGATAACTTGATTATCCCTAGTTCAATGGTAGAAAAAAAGATTGCCGCATGCAAACATTTTGATTTTGTTTGATTGACAAAATTATATCAGATAAAATTGATGAAGTTATCTGAGCAGAAATACCAGATCTTGACATGTATCATAGCTTATAAGAAGTCTACCAAAACATGATTCATGGTTCATGTTGAGCGATCAACAACAATTCTCCGTGCATGAAGGATGGCCGAAACGCTAACCAGGTCTTACACGCATAAACTATGGCTGGAAATTATGGATATCCATAATATCGTTTATGATCAATTGAAGACGGTGGCAAAGTCATCAATCTAATAGTGCGCAATAATGACATTGAATTCGATAATAGTTGGGTTGTGCCGTATTCACCATAACTATCAAAGACATTCAAAGAACACTATAATGTCAGTGAAATCTATCAAACACATTTTGCAAATATGTCAACAAAGGAAGCGATATGACAGTTTTGGAGTGGGAAGTACATCTGCACCAATCGATGAAATCGAACGATATGTTTATTTGGCAGTGCGTCTTGGAAATGGACAGCCTGTATATTTTACAACGAAAAAATGAACATCTACGAGCATTTTAGCTATCGCAAACAACATTAACTGCGTTCTTCTCATTGTGCACGGATGATTTGTTTGCGAGAACGCTAGTTTACTCAGAAGTACCAAAATACTAAACAGGGAATGCATCAGCCAAAAAGTTTCAACTTCGTAAACAAGTCAAACCACATGAAGGGCATCCGTATTTATATTCGTACAACCCGTTGGGCCGCATGTATACATTTCATCCAAACAATCAAGAATGATTACTTTTAGTTAAGTTACGTGGACCTTTCAAGAACTAAGAACAGTAAATGGTGAAGTATGAGCGACGTATCGACAAGCTTGCCAAGAATTAAATCTTCTGGAAAACGAAGCTAATTGAGACATAGCGCTCGCTGATGCATGGATTGCTCCTCAATCACAGCAAATACGCACGTTATAATACAGCGAAAACTACGCTCTGTTAACCTCGACACTAAAATGTTCGTTGTTTATTTTTTGTTTAATTCAATTTTTTATCGTCATCTTATTTTTAAATCCCTTATATTAACTTCACAGGCGTCTCTCTCTCTCTCTCTCTCTCTCTCTCTCTCTCTCTCTCTCTCTCTCTCTCTCTCTCTCTCTCTCTCTCTCTCTCTCTCTCTCTCTCTGTCTGTCTGTCTTGGGCTCGGCGGGCGGAAAAACAGAAGTCAAAAATGACCCACTTCCCATGATCCGATCAAACTGAAATTTGGCACACGGACCCGTCGAACCTAACAATGCATCGTATCAAAATTTCAGATCGATCGAACGTACCATAATTAAATTAATGCATTTTTAGTTTATCCTTATATGAGGTACTAGGGGCAAGTACCCGGCTATGCCCGGGTTTAACAACAACAGCAACAACAACAAAAACAACAACAGCAACAAAACAACAAAATCAAACAACAAAAACAAAACAACAACAAACAACAACTACAACAACAACAGCAACAACAACAAAGCAACAACAACAAAGCAACAACAACAAAGCAACAACAACAAAACAACAACTACAACAACAACAGCAACAACGACAAAAACAACAACAGCAACAGCAACAAAACAACAAAAACAAAACAACAACAAAAACAACAAAATTAACAACAAAACAACAACAAAACAACTACAACAACAACAGCAACAACAACAAAGCAACAACAACAAAACAACAACTACAACAGCAACAACAACAAAGCAACAACAACATGAAGGGCATTGTCGTCGCAGGGCAAGGGATGTGGACAACAACAACAACAGCAAAAACAACACAAAAGCAACAACAGCAAAAGCAACAACAACAGAAACAACAACAGCAACAACAACAAAAACAACCACAAAAACAAAACAACAGCAAAAACAACAAAAACAAAACAACAACAAAACATCAACAACAAAACAACAACAAAACAACAACAGCAACAACAACAAAGCAACAACAACAAAACAACAACTACAACAACAACAACAAAGCAACAACAAAAGCAACAACAACAAAGCAACAACAACAAAAAATTATTTTATGGCGATAATCGCCTTCTTGTTAATCTCGACACCAAAATGTTTATTAATTTGCGTCATTATTTTACGTCTTAATTTTCAATAATTTTTATTTTATATAGCTCATATAGGGAAAAACTACATTTTGGGCCCCCGGCCCCCAGTATCTTATATATATGGAACGAAACCTGTTTAATAACCCTTTCCGGTATAATTTTGTGTACGTGTACCAAATTTCACGTTATTTGGTTGTCTGGATCTTGAGTTATTAGGGAACAGACAGACAACAAATGCGTCTTATATATATAGAGATGTAATTCAAAATTCACTGTTTGTTATTTTTTTAAAATTCCAGTTCCACGTGAGTTTGAGTTGACGCCGACCGTCGTGTTGACGACGACCGTCGTGCCGACACCCCCTCACATCCCACCCCCATTTATTAAAGACAAGGGACATCACTCAGTGTCAGTCTGTAAATGTTTAAAAATAATCACTACTGTTAGTTATGTCTCATATATAAGGGATTTATAGTCAAAAACTTTGTTTTTACGGGTTTGTTTTATTTATTTCTAAAAACGCATTATTTTCTTTTAAAAACGATATGACTGGGGCATGATTGGGACAACATCTGGGACTAATATGCGACAAGTCTTTTAACACATCTAGGACAAGTCTAGGACACGTCTGGGAAAAGTCATTGACACGTCTGGGACATGTCTTGGACATAGCTGGGACAAGACTGGGAAATGTTCGAAACATGTCTAGGACACGTGTTGGAAATGTTTTGACCACATATGACATGTGTCTGGGACATGTTTGAGGTACATCTGAAAAAAGTCTGGGACCTGTGGGGGACGCATCTTTGACATGATTGTGACTAGAGCTGTCAATATTGTTGAAAAATGCTGCCCGGGTTACCCGTTCAAAACATCGCATAATTTTCCCAGGCATGACCGCTATACAATGCTACCTAACTACCTTCCATGCACCTCATTTCACACAGTAGCCACACGGCCGACGTCTTAGGGGCCGTGCATAAATGCTTGGCGTGTCAGGGACACGTGTTTGACATGTCAGGGACACGTGTTTGACATGTATGTGACACGTGTTTGACATGTCTGGGACACGTGTTTGACATGTCTGGGACACGTGTATGACATGTAAGGGACACGTGATTGGCGTGTCTGGAAAACGTGTTTGACATGTCTGGGACACGTGCTTGGCTTGTCTGGGACACGTGTATGACATGTCTGGGACACGTGTTTGACATGTCTGGGACACGTGTTTGACATGTCTGGGACACGTGATTGGCGTGTCTGGAAAACGTGTTTGACATGTCTGGGACACGTGTTTGACATGTCTGGGACACGTGTTTGACATGTCTGGGACACGTGTTTGACATGTCTGGGACACGTGCTTGGCGTGTCTGGGACACGTGTTTGACATGCCTGGGACACGTGTTTGACATGTCTGGGACACGTATTTGACATGTCTGGGACACGCGTTTGACATGTCTGGGACACGTGTTTGACATATCTGGGACACGTGTTTGACATGTCTGGGACACGTGTTTGACATGCCTGGGACACGTGTTTGACATATCTGGGACACGTGTTTGATATGTCTCGGACACGTGTTTGACATGTCTGGGACATATTTGAGATAAGTCTGGGTCACGTTTGGGGGATTTCTTGGACACGGCTTGTATATAGTTATGAAACACGTCTGGGACATGTCTAGGATAGCTCTGGGACATGTCTCGGACACGTCATAGTACGTTCGTGACAAATCTGGGACAAGTCTGGGACACATCTGGGACAATTCTAAGACACATCTGGGACATATGTAGGACACGTCTGGGACACATCTTGGGCAGGTTTTTTGACACATCTGGGACATGTGGGGGCATATTTGCGAGAAATCTGAAACACGTCTAGGACATGAGGGACACATTAAGGACACGTCTGGGGCATGTGTAACAAATCTGGAACATTTCTGAGTCGGGGACACAACTAGAAAAAGACTGGGCCACATTTCGGACATGTCTGGGACATTTAAATTTAGCCCTGATAGTAGATCCAGACCCTAGTAGATTTAGCTTTGATAGACCCAGGCCGGGGTAGATTTAGCCCCGACAGAACCAGGCCCTTGTAGATTTTAGCCCTGATAGAAACAGGCCCTGGTATTTCTTGCCCTGATAGACCCAGGCCCTGTTAAATTTAGCACTGATAGACACAGGCCCTGGTGGATTTTGCCTTGATAGACCCTGGCCCTGGTAGATTTAGCCCTGATGAGACCCAGGTCCTTGTAAAACTAGGCCTGGTAGTCGTCAGTATAGCTGTCATAGACTGTGGTATTCCTTGTACTTGTAGTCCCAAGTCTCTATAGACTCAGGAACTGGTATTTCTCGCTGTGATAGACTGAGGTAATATAGAACATACACATAAAGATGCGCAGAATCGGATTTTCTTTATAAAACAATTAAATCAATTCCTTTTTTTAAATTGAACACGCTTAAACTGAAAATTTTACTGACAGCAAATTAATGTTGACATTTTAGGTTTTGGAACAATAATACTTAACGAAGCACCGAAAGATTTTTTGACAATGTACAAATACGAGTATTTCATTCTTTTTCTTTTGTGGGTGTTAACACAAAGTAAGTCAAACAAATGGCCGTTGTCCGATAGACCATTTTGTAAAAAGAATTGTAATTTTCAATTTACATTAATTACATGCTCATGCATGTAATTTTTTCTGTGTTTGGTTGTTTACAATAATTTAGGAAACTTCTAAATAGTTTTAATGATTTTATTTTTTCATTCTTTACAATGAGATATGTCTCTATTAATCTAGTTCCAGTTATATAAATATATATATATATATCTTATCTTATCTTATCTTATCTGTTTACAGACGCTCCTTCTATACAGAAGATTATTGCGTCATACGCTTATCTATGGTTTGTGTTTAGTCCTGCATTTTTATTAGAGATTTAAATGTTGATAAAGTGTTGGTTTTCCTGGATTCTTCAGGCAACCCATTCCACGCCCGAATTCCGGACGGGAAGAAGGAAAACTTGTATGTGTTTGTTCTTGCATACGGAATAAGAAAGGTGTTTTTATCCTTATGTCTATCTGAGGGTTGTATTAAGTTATCTTTGTGTTGTATTTCTAAATTAGAATTAATTGCTTTATGTATGATTACTACTTTGCTCTTGGTTCTTCTATCCTCTAGTGTTTCAAGGTTTAATATATATATATATATATATATATATATATATATATATATATATATATATATATATATATATATATATATATATATTAGGACTGTTAACGTTTAATTTAAATGTAATCTTTAACTATTGAAAAATTAACGAATAATTAATTGTTAATTTCGATTAAAACCAAAAATTAAAATTATGACGTCATAGGCAACACTTATTGAACGTTCTAATTGAAAATATAAATAACACTGCATTGCCTCCTTTATATGTTATCTTTTAACCAACTTCGCAAAAATACAAGTGTGTTTACATTATTTGTGATGACATAAGTGATGAGCGGGTCTAATTGACAATATAACCAGCTTAGCTGAACAATCGTTCACATTGCTTTAGATTGTCTCAGCTGAAGTTTTTGATACTGTAGTGGATGTTTGGCTTTCAGGTGATATGTAAGCAAAATGTTAGAATCATGGTAGCAATGTTCCCTATAAGCAGCGCGGCTTCGCAGATATTTGACCGACGCCACGCAGGAGTTTTTAATCACAGCGCAGTAAATTTTGTAAAATATTGCACAAAAATGGACGTTGTGCAACTTTGCCCACGGACCAACTAAGCTTAGACTTAGAGGGAACAATTCATGGTAGGCAAACGATTTCTCTCAATGGACACAATAACCTTTATCAACATTTTGAACATTCAGGTCAGTTTAAAACCAAAATGTTTGTGTAATCGTTCGGAAATTAGTTTATATTAATCCTCCAAAATATTTAACTTTTTGACTTCCAGAACATTTATAAGTGGTAGGTCGATTAATCGTTAAAAAAATTAATCGTTAAAACTTTTTAACGATTAATCGAGAAATTAATCTTTAATTTCCGCAGCCCTAACATATAGATATCAATATACATAATTCCCGTTGTCTGTATGTATGTATGTATGGAATAATGCTGTTAGGTGGCGCTGCGATCGATTTTGTATAAAAATATTATATGACGTCATTGTTTTATGCTTATATTTTAATTTTTGAAAAGGGAACGATGTAAAAATAGGATTTGAGGATTTATAATTATTATGAAATACTTTGTGTACATTTCAGCAAGTTTAATATTTCGTATTTATCAAACACGGATAAGTTACTTATGTTAATTATGTACATTGATTCCTGTTGTCTGTATAGATGTAAGTGCTGTTAGGTGGCGCTGCGATCGATTTTGTTTTATAGTGCTGTTTGAACCAAAGAGATTCCGTCATTTTTTCGGGTTATCTCGAGTATATATATATATATTTAACTAAAACTACATAAAACTCGGGGCTCGTGAACCTTGGTAGGTAGCTCATCTAAAAGAGGGAAACTCCAATCTCAAACCTCCGCTGTCTCGCGGCTACAGCTGTTCATGGAGAGACTAAGGGAGCAAACCTTAACTGCCACAGTATATTATGCGGCCCGAAGCAATTATATACATGTTGCGATATTATGTCGATGTTAATTTTCTTTGCTTAGAATTTTCGCTACATTTTAGAAAAAGTATTCCGAATATTTGATTCGAACCTAGGGATATTAAATCGATTTTTTTTACCCCAGAATTGGTAAGTGATCATTAGTCATTAATTGTTAACATCTTTATTCGAAACTGCATTTCAATTCATCTGGACGTGGCTTTTGTTTACGATCTATGTATTTTCGGTTTAGTAGAAATTGTAATTTAAAAGCGAATATACGTTGATAAAACCATAAGTGCTGCCAAAAAAATGAAAGAAATATTGTGGACGAATTACGTGCTTTTAATGAAGAATGGACCGCTAAACATTGCTTCACCAGCGTTGGAAGCAAAGCAGTCTGCTGGCTGTGCCGTGAGTGTGTGAGCGTCTTTAAGGATTACAACTTAAAAAGACACCACACACAAAAAATTATTTCCGGCACAATATAACGAACGAAGAGAATGTCAAAATTCAAGCCAATACCTTGTCTGCACATGAAATGTATGTGCGTGTTAAATCATTTCAGGCAAAGCTCTCCTTGTTCTCCAGGCAATCAGGTGAAAACCGCTTTTGCAATCTTCCATTGCTTAAACAGAAAACCATTTCTGGTGATACGGCTGACATGTGCTAGGCTCAGTTGTATGCCTTGGCTGTGGAATTTTAAAGGAGGTTCGAAGACTTCAAGAACCTGGAACCACTCTTTAATATGCTCAGTTCGTCATTTAGTGCATAAGCTGATTAAGCCCACCCAAGAGGATATACAGTAAGAGCTGTTTGACCTACAAGCAGATTATGACCTAAAGGAGAGGTGTAAGTCAGTTTTTCTGCTGGAGTGTTATGAATGTTTGCCAGCAGCAGTATTTCCACACTTAAAAAAACTTTGCTGCTAAATTGGCCAGATTCCGGATTTCCCGGAGCAGTAGCCATTATATATATATATATATATATATATATATATATATATATATATATATATATATATATATATAAATAATATAAAAGCCCAAGTCACTCACTTACTGTTGGATGTACAGATGTGGAACGCTGAGGAACGATGTACAAAAGTCTATAGCAGTTGAAAAATCGTGTGGTGATTAGCACTGTAAAAATATTTAATATGACGTCATTGTTTGATCTTATATTTGCGCACCGATGCGAACCTTGTATTTTAAAATATAATATATATATATATATATAATATAATTATATATATATATATATATATATATATATATATATATATATATATATATATATATATAATATATATATATATCACCCGTCAAAAATAAAGGAAGTCTTCAAAATAAATACACATCAGATTAAAAAATAACGTAATACAGAACTTTCATTTATTTTATTTATTTTTATTTTATTAATTTATTTCCCTATTGAACAATTTTATGCGGACCTTCGAAAAGATTTAATTTTTAGTGCGGTAATTTGGTGCGCTGCTTTCTAAAATTAGTAGCGTCGCGGACAAGACAGACGGGACGTGACATACATTGAAAATTATGTATATAGATATATATATATACACTAGCGTACACCCGTCAAAAATGACGGAAGTTTTCAACTGAAATCGATTTATTTTATTTTAAAAATGCACTTTTTTCAAAAGCCCAACTAACATGTCCTTGTTTGATAAATACGAAATATTAAACTTTCTGAAATGAACACAAAGTATTTTATAATAGGGGTTGAAGGGCGACTACGGCGCCGCCGTTTGTTTTTTTTAAATTTTATAATTAACCATCATCAAATTCTCTTTTTACATTGATCCCTTTTCCAAAATAAAATATTAGCGAAAACAATCACGTCAAATAATATTTTTTTACAGCGCATATTTAATTTGCACACCTTTTGATGCTTTGGTGCAGTAATTTGGTTTTCCCTGCTTTCTAATATTAGTAGTGCCAGGACAGACTGACTGACTTGCGTGACAATTGCAAATTATATAGTTTTATATTATGGTTCTACCAGCTTTATGAAGTTAAATTCTGCCAGAGCCGAAATCCGGTACACCCCTGGAATAAATCGATCGTAGTTTTTTAAATATTTTTTTGTAAATTCAGTTAGTTATATTTATTCATGAATTTTCAGTTAGGCATATGTACATGTAATTTTAATTAGATGTATATCCCTGTAAATTTTGTAAGCATTTAGTTTCAGTTAGACAGATGCCCATTGTTATCACAGTGAGGTAGATGTCACTTTGACGCAGTTTTGGAATGGCGGTCTAAAGTTGAATGTTCATTTTGTTAACTTTAGTAGATTGCCGCCGACTTTTGTTGACAGATTATATCTATAACTAAGCTAACGCATGTGGCTAGTTAGATGGCTATGTATAGAACTAAGCTAACACAGGACTGGTCTAGAACTAGCTTAACTAAGCTAAAGAATATGTCCTTCATTTCTCTTTGTCCAGACGCCACGGAGGCAGCTGACATTGAAATGGAGGAACCGTATGCCCTGCTGGGGGCGCCTTTTATGGTGCAGTGCAAACTCAGGTATTTATGTTTACATTATTTAATGTCTTTGGAAATGTGAATTGTTGATTTATTTAAAATTAGGGCCACGGTGGTCTAGCGGTAGCACGCTGGACTGCCGAACTGAAACAGAGGCCGGTCACGTGTTCTATTCACGGTGCTGGCAAGGCCCCCGGGGCATTGTGCCAGCCACAGAATACTTGCTCGTTAGTGGTCGCTAAATAAAAATTGTGAATGCGACTTCACATGCCCCATAGTCCGTAATGGACTGGAAAGGGGGTTGTTATTATTTAAAATTAAATTTATTTGATGTCCAATAGAATAGACTACTATTCCTGTTTTATTATTTTAGTTTACTGTTGAAAGAGACGAATGCCAAGATTCTGGCAGCGAATCTTTCATTTGTCAGTTAACTCTGACATTTCTTTTTTCGATTTTGATAAAAAAAATTGTTAGACATAAAATTAAGATATATATTTTCCACATATTTTAAGGACAAGGTCATTGGTAGAAGTAGCAAACAGGACTTTCATCTACAGTGATAAAGATAACAATGTGAGTAAAATTTGGGATTAGAGAAATTCAGTTTCTTTTAGAAAAGTGTTACTTTAAAGTAGGGGGTGGCCGGATATGCTATGAGAAAAAGAGCTCGCCCTTGCTTGCGCTTCAAGGACGTCTGCAAGAAAGACTTGTCACTGGTGCATATAGACCATAAATTTTTGGAGACCATTGCCGAGGAGCGCACCTCCTGGCGGGCCAAAGTGCGGGAGGGCATTCAAGTCGCGGAAGCATCCCTCACAGCTTAGAGTGAAGAGAGAAGGGCCAGGAGAAAGGGGAAGGGGGGCAGAGGAGCAGGAATAAACACCATCGTCCAATGAGGACGGACGGATGCCATAGTACTATACATACTAGGCCGGATATGGTTTTTTTTTACCATTTGCAGTAAGGGTCTACCGATATTCATTTTTGCCGATATTGCCGGTTTGATTGCCTATATGAGTATTTGTTAGGACAAAAACAGCGGTCAAATTTGATGACGTCATTCTTAAATTTGATCACTGTAATTATTTATATTTTATAATTTAGGGGTCTACCTATATGCAGTTTTGCCAATATTACCGATTTTTAATAAAAAAAATTGTTGCCGAAATGAAGTTTCTGATGTGTTTACAAGTTCCAGATCTAGGGTTGCCAGATGGCTGTCTCAAAATTACCGGACACTAGTGTCGACTGTCGATGGCACAAAAAGCCAAAATAGCAACATGAATAATTTGCGGTTTTGGGATTATTGAATATGTTTAGTGAAATGTGTGAATTCAAAAAGTGCTGTAGTCTGTCATTAATATTCACATGATCAAATCAAGATAAAAATGATGCGTTGCAACATTCGTATATTAAATATATAGAATAAGACTGAATCTCATTAAACATCCTTGCTTTATTATATTTTCAAAATATGGCATGATTATGTATGCAATAACATGGCCGTACGCAGGGCGGGTTCGTACGTTCGAACGAACCCCATTTTGCGAATGTGTGCCCTTTTTTGTAAAAAATAGATCTTGCCATTATTGAGAGATTTAGGGATCCCACTACAGAATATGAGGGGCCAGTGTTATTATGGCGCTTCATCTATGGCGGGCGCTGTTTCGGGAGTTCAAGCGCGTATTCTGCGAGAGGCCCCTTTTGCTGTATACACACACTGCAGCAATCACGCTTTAAACATAGTGATCACACATTCGTGCAGACTTCCCGATGTGCGTAACATGTTTAAAAATTAAAAGAAATATGCATGTTTTTATAACAACAGCCCAAAGCGCGAAGCATTGTTGAAAAACGTCTATTAATCGTATGTTTACATTTTTCACACTATGAGATAATTTCACTGCCACGCTGAAAACACAACGACCAAGGATTTGATCCAATTTTGACTGCAAATGGTGATTGGGACACGGACAGTAAGTCTCGAGCAACGTCACTTCTTCATTCCTTGTGTAACTTCACATTTATTGTGATGTTTGTCGTCACGTACAAACTTTTATCTAGGCTGGAAGGAATAACAGTTGAACTTCAGAAAGAAGCGATTGACATAATTCAGGCTATGTCACTTATCGAAAACGTCAAGCAAGAGTTTAGAGAGATTAGAACAAATGTAGATTATTATTTTGAAAACACTTATGATCATATCATTATCATGAAGTAGTCTGTTGGAGCTGAAGTTTCAGTGCCCAGAATTGCTAATCAGCAAATCTACCAAAGCAATGTGTGCTTAGAAACGCCAATGTAACATTATCTGCGGAACTTAATTAATCCATTTCTGGAGCACATCATTGCTGAACTAGATATGCGGTTCTCTGGCTTAACTAGGACATCCTCACAACTGTTAGCTCTTGTGCCAAGTGCTGTTAGAAATTGTATGTATGAAGATCTGAAAGGCGATGTGGATTTATATGAGCAAGATCTGCCTTCACCAGAAGTGCTGCGCGAAGAGTTTACCGGGTGGAAATTGAGGTTCAGCCAATGCGAAGAGTCAAAGCTACCAAAAAAATTCAAAGAAGCTATAAAAGATTGTAATGAATCGATGTATCAAAATATTTATTGCTTACTGAAATACGCGTGTGTGATTCCTGTGACTTCTTTAGCGTGTGAGCGAAGGTTCAATGCACTCCGACGTTTGCACAATTACATGAGATATTCATAGGTGCAGGAAAGACTTATCGAGCTTGCATTGATTCATCACTACGCTTTCAATATCAAGGAAAACAATGTTTTACAATTATTAGTTAACAAAAACCCAAGAAGGGTTTACATCGAAGATGTTCTAAAATAAACCTCATAGCATCGTGGTCTTCCGCCTTGTCAGTTCTGTACCATAATGTATGTAATTCAAATTCGAAACACTCGTTATACGAAATAATTTTCCCCATACAAATCAATGTGAAATACGATAATAGTTTCCATGCTGAAAAAATACTCATTTTTCAAAAAAATATATTAACATTTATTCAAATAAAATTACTTAAGAATTGTTAAAGAGTGAAACAACTAGAATACAATTTAGATTTGAAACAAAAAAAACCTAAACAAAAATATGAATTTATGACAAATAAGTAATAAGTATTGCTTTTTAACTAGAAAACTGTTAAAGATATTTGTTTTTGCAGACGCTTCAAAATTTGACGAAAATGTGATGTAACCGTTTCGTAGATATTCTTGACACTCCGTTTGAAGCATCCATCTCCTTACTTGTTCTTGAGAATAGTGCAGATTATTGATTTTGGCCGATTGTAGTTGCGTGCTAGATTTGCAACCTTTTTCTCGATTTTCAATATTTTTTCGTTTTATCTCAACAGTTATTATTTTCCCTGTGTTTTTTTTCGAAGATAACTTATCAGTTTATTAAGCTTTGCACATAAAAAAATTACAAATACTGTCTTCATACAAAATTTGTAAAATCGGTCGATCACACACGAAAACAATACGCTAACAGACCGAGGGCTTAACACAGAAGAATACATCAGGTCGGAAGTGCCGGCTCACTAATGAATTTCAAGAAAAAAGAGAGTTTCCCTTTCTGCGTCAATCGTTATGGGAATATTCGCTTGTTAAGGGAGCAACTGTTTCCATAAAAATGTTGCTCGTTAGGGGCCGTCCATAAATGACGTCACGCATCTAGGGGGGAGGGGGGTCACACTTTTGTGACGATGCGTGACGAGGGGGAGGGAGGGGGTATGAAGAAGTGTGACGTCACATCAAAAGGGTAACTTTAAATAAAATTTCCACTGAAATATTTGGTCGCTTACAATTTATTTAATGACTTTAATTTTTTAATTTTTTTTAAAATCAGTGCTTCTCATTGTGCCGGTCGGTAGGCCATCAGACGCTGGTTGGCGTAAGCTATCAAGACATGAAAATTAAATCTAATTATAATCCTTAAGTTTGAGAATCCACAAGATAACATATGAAATTGTTACACTACGTCGTTTGATGTTGACATCAAAGCATTTGTGATGTAACCGCAGCTCCGTTTGGTTCTCTCATGAACTTTTTTGCCGTTAACCCAAAATAGACAAGTTTATATGTGCGTTACCCCCCCCACCCCCAGACTCTAGGTTCTGCTCACATGACTCGGGGATTTGGGGGAGCGTCGTAAGCCCCCCCCCCGAAAATGCTACTGGGGAGTTTTACAAGCATGACAAGTGTCTAAAAATGATCTGAATAGGATTTCAGGATTATGAATAGATATTTTAAGTCAAAACGACACGGAATATCCTTTTCTATAAAAGGTGAGGGGGGGGGGAGGAATCTATTTGATAGAATTAAAAACGTTTTAAGTTTGATATAATTGTTCGATTGGTTTTTGGTCAAACACCCCTGGCCATTCTAGTCTTCTAGATCAGTGCTTCTCAAAGTGGTGGTCCGCGGACCGGTGCCGGTCCGTGGGCCATCCGCTGCCGGTCCGCAAATGTTCTAAAAAAAGGACAAACAAATTGTCAGTGCAGGGAAAATAGTGCACCGATCTTTGGTGCAATGGCAAAAATTCCTGCCGGTTCACCATACTAAAAAGTTTGAGAAGCACTGTTCTAGTTATAATGGTAAATGAGCCCATTTAAAATTATTCAAGTATTCATTAACTTTATTGAATGCATCAAATTCTTGACAATCCAAATCGAGAGGAGCACAAAACAACTTTTCTTCTTAGCTCAGTTTTTAAGGCATTAATTTTAAATATCACAGACAGGATACGTGACACAAACAAATCATGTGGATTAAGATTATTGACACTCGTGTCAATATAAATGAAAGTAGGGTAGATTTGGGTGTCTTCGTATAGTACGTAGGTAAGAAATCTACATAGTTGTCAAATTTTACAAAAATGCATTTTCTGGAAGGAACCGGTTCAATAATGGGCATATGTTCCAAGCGTACACGTACACATTATGTATTTTAATATATCTAGTGGATTGTAGTGGATGTTATATGTCCCAAATGAGTCTGCATTGCCCCCAAGAATTCCCTTTTTGACCCCAGATGAGGTTATTTACCTCTGTTCGCCGACCTCTTTCTTACGGGATGCCCGTTAGTCAATTGAGGGATTTTTTTTACAAATACATTTAAAAAATGTTATTTTTAAATATTTTTTCTAAACAAAGACGTTAACCGTGATGATTAATAGTCAATGTTTAATTTGTATGCATTAAAATAAATTATAATCTAAGGATGTTAACACAGTTCGTTTTCTAAAGGCCAGTTAAACGTTTTTAAAAAATGCTTCACGCGGGTTACGATATTACAATGTAGATCTTCACTAAATAAATAATAAATACTTTAAAAAACAATAAAAGTGATTTGAAACATACTTATTTTCAAATAGAAAATAAAGTGGGTTTTTTTTTATTTTGGGGGGGGGGTCAAAGTTTTGTGACGTATTTTTAGAGGGGGGGTCTAAGTTTTTTTGACGACGCGTGACGAGGGGAAGGGAGGGGGGTCGAAAATCGGAAAAAATCGCGTGACGTCATTTATGGACGGCCCCTTATGCGAAAAACTGGTTATGAGAGGTGCTCGTTATGAGAGGTTTGCCTTATCTTAACATGAAATGCCTTCGCGACAAGTTTGCGAACCCCACTTAAAAAAGTCTGGGTACGGCCTTGCAATAATATAATAAAATAATAATTTTTGTTTTTTCTTCTGTCTGGTAATATGTCTGCTTATGCCATGTTTTCTGGAGAAAATTACAGTATTGCAAAATATAGCAAGATTATGTCACTAAAAATAAATTTTTGTTCATGTTAGGGGCTTTTTAACATCTCCTAACTATTATTTAAGTACGAACTTTATATTTTTGTCACTACACTGCACAATAATCATCAGCATTTTGGAAATAATAAAACGCTAATTGACTTTATATTTATCACTAGACTCGGCTGCTTTCAATAATTTCTTGTTCTTAGAAATTGCCTCCTTAAATTCTGTGCAGGTATACGGTATATTAAAAAACACACAGAGTTCACTTCTCACAGATTCAACACACATCCGATTACGTCATCAGTCCACACATTTCTCATGACACTGAAAATCCTCTCCACGCTTGCATTTGACACAGGAATTGACATAATGTATTGCACAAGTTTCAACAAAATTGGAGCAGATTCCTTGCTGAAAAACAAACACCAGTTTTCAAGAGACGTTCCTTGAAGAAACTTGAATACCGTATCCAGGTCACCAACCTCATGTAAAGCATCTGGAGGAAGTTCATTTTTTTCAATACCGGTATCGGGGTCGATATATTAATTTGTCGAGATCGAGATATTGTAAATCTAAATGATAGGGTTTTTTTCGGTGTTTTTTGGGGTCAAAATGTCACTTATTATGAAATGTCGGTGACGTCAATATCGGGACCTTTACTGTAAAAGTTTAAAGTTTACATGCTGCCGATATCCAGCTATCGGTGCCGATATATCAGCCAGCCGATATATCGGTAGACCCCTACTGGATAGTTTGGCCCTAATATTTGCCGTATCTGGCAACGAACACAATCACAGACACACACACACACACACACACATACGCACGCACGCACGCACACACACACAAACACAAGTCCGGGTAATAAGCTTATATTGACTAATTGAAGTTACGGTTATAACAGAACCGGTCACAATCTCAGGTCCGGTTAACCAGTAAAAACATAATGTTGTTATTCAATAATGTAATTTGATTTCAAATAATTCTAAAATACATTGATATCCGGATCCGACCCGGATCTGCCATAAATAGTTTGCTAATCCGGATAGTGCACGAAAACCAGATACCCGGCCCGGATATCCGGCTATCCCCTACTTCAGTGGTTCCTACAGTAGTCTCTACGGATCCCCAGGGGTCCTCGGAACCGTTCATGGGTCCGTGGAAAATTAAAATTGAGTTGGGGGTCCCTGAACAACGTCAGGGGATCCGCGGAAGGTTTAGTAAAAAAAAATAATAAAATTATGTTGTTTTTTTTAAAATTATTACGGAAATAAAAATAAAGTACAATGAATACTGTAGTAGCGATTTTTAGGTCCTGGTTTACAATAAAGTTTTTTGACCTCGAAAAAGAAAAACTACGATACTACTGTAACCATTCAAATGATTGGTTAATTGAAAGGAATGTCAAGTTTGATGCGTGAGAAAGGTAATAAAAATACAATATTTTAACGGAAATGACACTGATAGCAGGGTTGGGTAAATTTTGACTTGTGGGTAAGTCATATTTATCTTAATATGACTAACCGACAGTTTTCCATTGATACCACATTTGATATGATTGGACGATTAAAAATACATGAATCGAGGCCGCAAAAAGACTTTTTTTTAAATTCAAAATTCGACCACACACCTTTTTAGAGAGTTAGCAAAATAATATTCTTAAATATTTTCTAATATTTTTTAATTAAATATTTTTAACTAGGTTGTGCTGCGGCGCCCACTTTTATTTAGGGCGCCTATGGTGCCCTCTTTTTTCAAAAGCCCAACAAACTTGTCCTTGTATAATAGATACGTAATATTAAACTACCTTAAAATATACACAAAGTATTATTTTTATAATAGGGGTTGTAGTGTAGGGCGCCTACGGCGCCAACTTTTTTGGGGGGGTCAAAATAAATACAAAATATTCCTGAAAAGTAAACAAAGTATTTATATAATATTTTTTACAGTGCTAATCACCACACAATTTTTTAACTAATTTTAGAAAGCAGCGCACCAAATTACTGCACCAAAAAATAACTATTTGAGTCAGTCAGCACTGCTTTCAACACACATTTTTTTTAAAAGCAGAGTGATGTCCCTTAGCGTTAGGCGTGAGGCAGTCAGCGATAATTGAGCGTAAATATAAATATGATGTTAATTACATTAAAAAAATTATCATAATTCCCGTAATGGATGTAATGCTTCTTGGATGTAATGCTGTTAGGTTTTATAGTGCGCACCACCAAAAATTACTGCACCAAATATAACTCTTTTCGAACGTTCCGCATACAATTGTTCAAAATGATAATAAATGAATCAAATAAAAATAAATGAAATAAATGAAAGTTCTGTATTACATTATTTTTAATTATGATGTGTATTTTTTCAAAATAAGTAGATTTAATATTTGAAAACAATATGTTTCACATTTTCAATATAGTAATGCAATAAGGTTAATTTAAAATAATAAAATAAAACTCACAAAGGTATCGTACGTTTTTTGAAAAACATTAAAAGTATGGCTTCATTTCATTACCAGGAAATAGTATTTTACCAATGTGTCTTCTGTGAAATAAACCTTTTTCGAATGATTCTATGAAACCTCCCAAGCTTAAGGAACATTTAATGAAAATCCATAGTGATAAAAAAGATAAAGATTTAACGATTATTTGAAGCAGTCCAAAAACCGCCATCACTTCAACAACTCATAGGGACAACATCTAAGTGAGATGACGGTGAACTGCATGCGTCTTATAATATTTCTTTATTAATAGCAAAGTCTGGAAAGCGACACACGATTAGTGAAGAACTTATTTTACCAGCTGTAAGTGAGGTGATAAGCACTATGTTGAACAAACCAGCTTTCGACATCTCAAAAAAGAAATCAACCGAGCAATAATTCAGTCCAAAGGATTAACGAAATGGCTCAGTGTGTTGAAAATTCTTTATGTGATTACTTAAAAACATCTGAATTTTCCTTACAGCTTGACGAGTCCACTTTACCAGGAAACGAGGCTTTACTTTTAGCTTATGTAAAATTTGTAAAAGAAGAACAATTTTGAAAAGAATTGTTGTTTGCTAAATGTTTGGAAACAGATACAAAAGGTGAAACGTTATTTACTGAATTAAAAAAAGATTTTTTGATGAAGAAGCTATACTCCTGACTAATATAATTTCTGTTGCTACTGACGGTTCTCAGGCAATGGTAAGAAGATACTGAGGCTTTCTGGCATACCTAAAACAGGCTGTACCATATTTATGTTCAGTGCTTTGTGTCATTCATCGAAATCTTAGTGAACGTTTGCATTGATCACTAGATTATGTCATTAGAGCAGTTTATAAAATCAAAAGGAATGCCTTCAGTGAGATATTATTTGCTAAAATTTGTTTGGAAAATGATGAACACATAATTGTTTACTACTTCTCACAGAAGTACGAAGGTTATCTAAAAGTGCTTGTTTAAATCGGTTTTATGCTCTCTTTTATTAAGTGCTGGAATTCCTGGAAGGCAAAGACAATGATTTGAGACAAATTTAATTAACTCAAAAAATGACATAGCCTACATGACAGATTTGTTTGCCAAATTTAACGAAACTAATTTTAAACTACAAGGTGACCAATTAAATGTAATCAAAACTAAAAGCGTAATATCTGCTTTTGTTGCAAAACTTTTTCTATATAAACAAAACTTGGGGAGAGGAGAATGTTCTCATATTCAAAAACTCTCGAAATTGCAAAATAGAGATGAAGACTTGTTTACCTACTGTCAACACTTAACGGCTCTTCATGCAGACCTGAACCAAAGATTTGAAGACATTCTTCACTTGGATATTTCCGACTGGGTGTTGAACCCTTTTGCTCGGGGACAAACTCAGATCCCAGACATAGATGAATCCATACTAATACAGGAGCAACTTATTGAATTATCCACAAATTAGGAACTTAAACCAATGTTTGAACAAGGATACCACACATTCTGGTTACAAAAAGATATCCCAATTTTATGTTCTGCATTATGGGTTATTGCACAAAAGTTGTTGACTGCTTTCCCGTCTTCCTATTTGGTAAAACAAGGAATCAGTGCCGTTATGAACCTCATCACAAACAAAAGAAACCGGCTATACATTTGTGCTCGTGCGGCGATTTGCATTTACTACTCACAAACATTGAGCTGGACATTAATATACTCATAAAATTATTACAATCTCATTAAGTTCATCCAAGTCATTAATTTCTTTTTTAATTTAACAAAAATTTAATTTAATTTAATATTTGTCAAAAAAAGGTTGTTGTTAATTTAATTAGTAAATTTGTATACTATACATTTATGTAGCGTTTTCACTTGGGGGTCCGTGGGCAAGTTTTGACTATAAAAGTGGTCCATGTGTAAAAACAAGTTTGAGAACCACTGACCTACTTTAAAGAGGTTTTAAAACTATTTACTAGTTTGTATGTAGGTGTAAGACTCATTTACTAGTTTGTATGCAGGTGTAAGACTCATTTACTAGTTTGTATGTAGGTGTAAGACTCATTTACTAGTTTGTATGTAGGTGTAAGACTCATTTACTTGTTTGTATGGAGGTGTAAAACTCATTTACTAGTTTTTATGGAGGTGTAAAACTCATTTAATAGTTTGTATGGAGGTGTAAAACTCATTTGCTAGTTTGTATGGAGGTGTGTGACTCATTTACTAGTTTGTATTGAGGTGTAAGACTCATTTACTAGTTTGTATGGAGGTGTAAAACTCATTTACTAGTTTGTATGGAGTTGTAAAACTCATTTACTAGTTTGTATGGAGGTGTAAAACTCATTCACTAGTTTGTATGGAGGTGTAAAACTCATTTACTAGTTTGTATGGAGGGTTCAAACTAATTTACTAGTTTGTATGGAGGTGTAAAACTCATTCACTAGTTTGTATGAAGGTGTGAGACTCATTTACTAGTTTGTATGGAGGTGTGAGGCCCATTTACTAGTTTGTATAGACGTGTAAAACTCATTTACTAGTTTGTATTGAGGTGTAAGACTCATTCACTAGTTTGTATGGAGGTGTAAAACTCATTTACTAGTTTGTATGGAGGTGTAAAACTCATTTACTAGTTTGTATGGAGGTGTAAAACTCATTTACTAGTTTGTATGGAGGTGTGCGACTCATTTACTGGTTTGTATGGAGGTTTGAGACCCATTTACTGGTTTGTATGGAGGTGTGAGACTCATTTACTAGTTTATATGGAGGTGTGAGACTCATTTACCAGTTTGTATGGAGGTGTAAAACTCATTCACTAGTTTGTATGGAGGTGTAAAACTCATTCACTAGTTTGTATGGAGGTGTGAGACTCATTTACTAATTGTTATGGAGGTGTGAGACTCATTCACTAATTGTTATGGAGGTGTAAAACTCATTCACATGTTTGTATGGAGGTGTAAAACTCATTTACTAATTGTTATGGAGTTGTATAACTCATTCACGTGTTTGTATGGAGGTGTAACAATCATTCACTTTCCTATTTTAAGACTTATCTATTTTAAGACTTTTCTATTCCAAGGCTGTCTTAGTCAAGACTTGCCTATTTGTAGACATGTCTCTTACAAAAAGTGTATATTACAAGCCTTTTCAATTACAAGACTTGTCTATTTGAAGATTTGTCAATTCCAAGACTTGACTATGTCAAGACTTGTCTATATCAAGACTTGTCTATTTCAGGACTTATGTGTCATCCCGTTCAGTGACTGGATCTACTGCGACAAACGGATTCCCAACCCGTTACCAAACCATGCGTGTGGTTGTTTTGGCAAGTCTAGGGAAGGTCTCTTTCACGCATTTCACATGTTTTACTACATCAGCAGCGTCACTGCGGACCTGAACGTGAGTATATAACATCTTACATGCAACATTATATAACATCATTCATACAACCTTATACATAAACATTATACAGCATCATATATTCAATATTATAAAAACAAAATTAAACGAACATGGTCATTAAACATTTAGCATTTATATACCAGGGTTGACTGAACTCCGGCCCGCTGCTAAATACAGCCTGCGCTTATTTTTGAATAGGTCTGTGGCTTTCATCTTTAAAATAATTAACTGACACCTGGATATTTTCTATAGTGACAACATAACATTTATAAGAAAGGCCAAAAGTATAAGATTTTTTAGTGCAAAATACGAAAGAGGTGAAATGATTGCAAAAATTGAAGACGTTTTATTGTTTACCAATGTTAGTATTCCTTACAAACAAGAAGATGCAGAGATAAGCTGTTAGGAGTACGAAATACGTTGACGTTCGATGGCAAAAATCGATGTCATAATAGTGTTTATTTTTTGCTATTTCTGAAAATGAATTGAATATGGCGTTGTGTTCTTAATTTTTAAAACACGTTTATGCATCAAAACACTTTCATTCATCAAAAGACTTTCATTAATCAAAACACTTTCATTCATCAAAACACTTTCATTCATCAAGACACTCATTCATCACAATTTTGACCCAACATTTTCGGCACTAGTAATATTTAAATAAATTTGATTTTTTTAAAAGGTACGTAGTATAAAATAAATATCTTAATTCCTTATGTTGTCCTTGTTTATCTGATGTTTATTATTTCAAAATGTGTAAGGTAGCCGGGCAGCTTTATTCACCAATATTTACAGCCCTAGTTACTACCACCGCCTAGCGGGCATTAACATTCAAACCGCTGGGCCCAAATGACTTGACTAAACGCTACTCTCTATCTTCTAACACCAAAGAAGCCATCACTACTCTCTATCTTCTAACATCAAAGAAGCAATCACTACTCTCTATCTTCTAACACCAAAGAAGCCATCACTACTCTCTATCTTCTAACACCAAAGAAGCAATCACTACTCTCTATCTTCTAACATCAAAGAAGCCATCACTACTCTCTATCTTCTAACATCAAAGAAGCAATCACTACTCTCTATCTTCTAACATCAAAGAAGCAATCACTACTCTCTATCTTCTAACACCAAAGAAGCCATCACTACTCTCTATCTTCTAACATCAAAGAAGCAATCACTACTCTCTATCTTCTAACATCAAAGAAGCCATCACTACTCTCTATCTTCTAACATCAAAGAAGCAATCACTACTCTCTATCTTCTAACACCAAAGAAGCCATCACTACTCTCTATCTTCTAACATCAAAGAAGCAATCACTACTCTCTATCTTCTAACATCAAAGAAGCAATCACTACTCTCTATCTTCTAACATCAAAGAAGCCATCACTACTCTCTATCTTCTAACATCAAAGAAGCAATCACTACTCTCTATCTTCTAACATCAAAGAAGCAATCACTACTCTCTATCTTCTAACATCAAAGAAGCAATCACTACTCTCTATCTTCTAACACCAAAGAAGCCATCACTACTCTCTATCTTCTAACATCAAAGAAGCAATCACTACTCTCTATCTTCTAACATCAAAGAAGCCATCACTACTCTCTATCTTCTAACATCAAAGAAGCAATCACTACTCTCTATCTTCTAACACCAAAGAAGCCATCACTACTCTCTATCTTCTAACATCAAAGAAGCAATCACTACTCTCTATCTTCTAACATCAAAGAAGCAATCACTACTCTCTATCTTCTAACACCAAAGAAGCCATCACTACTCTCTATCTTCTAACATCAAAGAAGCAATCACTACTCTCTATCTTCTAACACCAAAGAAGCAATCACTACTCTCTATCTTCTAACATCAAAGAAGCAATCACTACTCTCTATCTTCTAACATCAAAGAAGCAATCACTACTCTCTATCTTCTAACACCAAAGAAGCCATCACTACTCTCTATCTTCTAACATCAAAGAAGCCATCACTACTCTCTATCTTCTAACATCAAAGAAGCAATCACTACTCTCTATCTTCTAACATCAAAGAAGCAATCACTACTCTCTATCTTCTAACATCAAAGAAGCAATCACTACTCTCTATCTTCTAACACCAAAGAAGCCATCACTACTCTCTATCTTCTAACATCAAAGAAGCAATCACTACTCTCTATCTTCTAACACCAAAGAAGCAATCACTACTCTCTATCTTCTAACATCAAAGAAGCAATCACTACTCTCTATCTTCTAACATCAAAGAAGCAATCACTACTCTCTATCTTCTAACATCAAAGAAGCAATCACTACTCTCTATCTTCTAACATCAAAGAAGCAATCACTACTCTCTATCTTCTAACACCAAAGAAGCAATCACTACTCTCTATCTTCTAACATCAAAGAAGCAATCACTACTCTCTATCTTCTAACATCAAAGAAGCAATCACTACTCTCTATCTTCTAACACCAAAGAAGCCATCACTACTCTCTATCTTCTAACATCAAAGAAGCAATCACTACTCTCTATCTTCTAACACCAAAGAAGCCATCACTACTCTCTATCTTCTAACATCAAAGAAGCAATCACTACTCTCTATCATCTAACAACAAATAAGCCACCACTACTCTCTATCTTCTAGCATCAAAGAAGCAATCACTTCTCTCTATCATCTAACAACAAAGAAGCAATCACTTCTCTCTATCATCTAACAACAAAGAAGCAATCACTTCTCTCTATCATCTAACAACAAAGAAGCAATCACTTCTCTCTATCATCTAACAACTAATACGCCACCACTACTCTCTATCATCGAACAACTAATACGCCACCACTACTCTCTATCATCGAACAACTAATACGCCACCACTTCTCTCTATCATCTAACAACAAAGAAGCAATCACTTCTCTCTATCATCTAACAACAAAGAAGCAATCATTTCTCTCTATCATCTAACAACAAAGAAGCAATCACTACTCTCTATCTTCTAACAACAAAGAAGCCACCACTACTCTCTATCATCTAACAACAAAGAAGAAACCACTTCTCTCTATCATCTAACAACAAAGAAGCAATCACTTCTCTCTATCATCTAACAACAAAGAAGCCACCACTACTCTCTATCTTCTAACAACAAAGAAGCAATCACTTCTCTCTATCATCTAACTACAAATAAGCCACCACTACTCTCTATCTTCTAACAACAAAGAAGCAATCACTTCTCTCTATCATCTAACAACAAATAAGCCACCACTACTCTCTATCTTCTAGCATCAAAGAAGCAATCACTTCTCTCTATCATCTAACAACAAAGAAGCAATCACTTCTCTCTATCATCTAACAACAAAGAAGCAATCACTTCTCTCTATCATCTAACAACAAAGAAGCAATCACTTCTCTCTATCATCTAACAACAAAGAAGCCACCACTACTCTCTATCATCTAACAACAAAGAAGCAATCATTTCTCTCTATCATCTAACAACAAAGAAGCAATCACTTCTCTCTATCATCTAACAACAAAGAAGCAATCACTTCTCTCTATCATCTAGCAACAAATAAGCCACCACTACTCTCTATCTTCTAGCATCAAAGAAGCAATCACTTCTCTCTATCATCTAACAACAAAGAAGCAATCACTTCTCTCTATCATCTAACAACAAAGAAGCAATCACTTCTCTCTATCATCTAACAACAAAGAAGCCACCACTACTCTCTATCTTCTAGCATCAAAGAAGCAATCACTTCTCTCTATCATCTAACAACAAAGAAGCAATCACTTCTCTCTATCATCTAACAACAAAGAAGCAATCACTTCTCTCTATCATCTAACAACAAATAAGCCACCACTACTCTCTATCTTCTAGCATCAAAGAAGCAATCACTTCTCTCTATCATCTAACAACAAAGAAGCAATCACTTCTCTCTATCATCTAACAACAAAGAAGCAATCACTTCTCTCTATCATCTAACAACAAAAAGCCACCACTACTCTCTATCTTCTAGCATCAAAGAAGCAATCATTTCTCTCTATCATCTAACAACAAATAAGCCACCACTTCTCACTATCATCTAACAACAAAGAAGCAATCACTACTCTCTATCTTCTAACATCAAATAAGCCACCACTACTCTCTATCTTCTAACATCAAAGAAGCAATCACTAGTCTTTATCTTCTAACATCAAATAAGCCACCACTACTCTCTATCCTCTAACATCAAAGAAGCCATCTTGACCGATTAAATCTAATCCATACTTTGCTTAAAAAATTTAGGCATTCAATATAATGCATAGGATTTGACCTATTACCTATAACATATACTTTATTCTATTTTGTATCTAATTTTTTTTAAATAAATATTTTGATATATTTAATTTAAGTACTTGTCTGTTAGTTGTTATGTTCACCTGACTGATAACTTTATGATCATTTCGTATTAAATTATATTGTATTAAAACAATTCCGGAGTAACAATAAATAGTTTTATTGCAAAACATTAACGATTGAGTATACTCTTAAGATGTACTTGTAATTTTAAATAACTTTTGATAGGTTTAGTGAGTTTAACAAATTCATCGCTATTAATGTTTTTAAAATGTGTGCATAAATATTTATATTTCACAAAATTAAACCCAAAGGTCGTTTTACTATATTAAATACTCTTCTTAAACAAACCCTTGGTTTTACGAAATGTAGTCAACGTAGCCTAAATTAGAAAATTAAGTAGTGGTCTATGAGGCTATCTGGTCCTAGAAATTACAAATCTCATAACATTTGACTAATTCGAAGTCTTTGGTTGTTTCAGGAGGTACAGTTTACATGCAAGGTCGGAAACAAGCTGGACAACAGGAAATCGTTCAACGTTATAAGTAGGTGCATGCCATGTTGTATTCTCTGCTCTAAGTAGGTGCATGCCATGTTGTATTCTCTGCTCTAAGTAGGTGCATGCCATGTTGTATTCTCTGCTCTAAGTAGGTGCATGCCATGTTGTATTCTCTGCTCTAAGTAGGTGCATGCCATGTTGTATTCTCTGCTCTAAGTAGGTGCATGCCATGTTGTATTCTCTGCTCTAAGTAGGTGCATGCCATGTTGTATTCTCTGCTCTAAGTAGGTGCATGCCATGTTGTATTCTCTGCTCTAAGTAGGTGCATGCCATGTTGTATTCTCTGCTCTAAGTAGGTGCATGCCATGTTGTATTCTCTGCTCTAAGTAGGTGCATGCCATGTTGTATTCTCTGCTCTAAGTAGGTGCATGCCATGTTATATTCTCTGCTCTAAGTAGGTGCATGCCATGTTATATTCTCTGCTCTAAGTAGGTGCATGCCATGTTGTATTCTCTGCTCTAAGTAGGTGCATGCCATGTTATATTCTCTGCTCTAAGTAGGTGTGCCAGTTCAGACCGGTCGGGCGAGACGGCAGTTGCAGAGAGACTGTGAGTTGGAAAGTGTCGCCCAAGTCGGTCGGTTTTGGACCGAGGGGACTTAGACGTGTTTTGTGTATATGGAGATGTGGAGTTTGGACATGAGCATGGGCCGAGGGCAATGCTTGTGAATTAAACTAGACTGTCGAGTTTTTGTACAGCCAATATATAGAGATATATTTCCTGTCCAGGCAGGACAGTCAGTTTGTGTACAGTAGAATAAACATTGAATTGTTTACATAGACTTGTGTCACTTCGGTGTGTTGAACGTAAGCGGAGAGTAAAGCAACAATCCTATACTTTGAGACCTGACATGGGGCCCCGTCCGGCGAAAAACTAGGATTGCCAAGCACCGCCAAGTACAAGAATCACGTTGAGAGAAACTACGAAAACCCATCAGCGAAATGGTGTGTTGCAGAACCTACCGTACAAGCCAGTACTATGTGTACAAGCTGTATCCGTCGTAAATGTCGCATGAGAGCCAAACAAAGCTAACACGATCATCGCAAGCGTGTAGGCCAGAAGCAGCACAATATCTACAACGATACCAGAGACGAACACCGGTAGCCAGGACGACAATCAGCGTAGGCACTACATAGTGTCGGATACAAACTGTATCCGTATGCACGCCACAGAAGAGCCAAACATCGCTAACAAGATCATCGCAGGAGCGTAGGGCATACGCCTTGCATAATATCTACGACGGAGACAACAACGAATACCGGTAGCCAGGACGACGATCAGCGTAGCAGCAGGTTGCAGACAGATGGTGCCGCGGGGCAAGACCCAGGATTACTAGCCGCGATAATAATTACGACGAGGTACGACAAATCCATAGCAACGCAACGTACCTGGAGGTCGTGTTGCAGGAATACTAACAATTCGACCAGGACAAGAACAACATTACTATAGATCAGTGGTTCCCAAAGTGGTCCGTACGGACCCCCAGGGGTCCCCGGTACCCTTCAGGGGGTCCGTGGAAAATTAAAATTGATTTGGGGGTCCCTGAACAACGTCAGGGGGTCCGCGCAATGTTTAATATAAAGTAATAAAACTGATAAATTTTTATTATTATTGAAATTAAAATAAATAATAATAAATAAAATAGTATGTGAATGCCTTTTCTACTAATTAAATACCATCTTAGGTGCTATCATTCATGGATACAATGTTGTTTTACTTAGAAAAAGTAGTAGAACTACTGTAATTCCCACATCTATAACCAATCAAAATACATTACTTGTTTTTTTTTAAATGCCAAGCTTGATGCAGAAGAAATGCCGAATTCCTATAAGTAGAAAAATACAATGTATAACTTGAATCTACGAGGGTTGCAAAGTTGTGTATTTTTCGATGTGTCGGGAAGTTATATTTATCTAAATTGTATCCTATCATCAAATATTGTTTTCAATAGGGCTTTACTGTAGATGTCCCACTCGTCCCTTGTCCCTTCTGTTCCCGAACCTTCCGTGCTAGGATCGGCCTCATCAGCCATCTGCGCACGCACAAACAAAGCCAGTCCCAGCAACCCTCGGATGACTAGAGTGGTCTTCGTCGAATCGACGGACGAACAACAAACTGTAGCATTCCATTGAAAACGTTAATAATTCTTAACAGTGGTTTTTTACAACAGATAAGAGAATGAGTGAGCCCAAGGCTGGATTTAGACTTGATAGGGCCCTACGCTATTTAAGGCCCTTATGAAGTCTAGATGTTCTATATCAGTGACAAATATGAAAACAAAAATCCCGGGGCCCCAAGAAGGCAGGGGCCCTAAGTTATAGTTTGTTTAGCAAATAGGTAAATCCAGCTCTGAGTGAGCCGAAGAAACAATGCCCACTAAACAGTGTTATTGAATATTTGAAGTATGGCTACATGTTTGGAAACAGATACGAAAGGTGAAACGTTATTTACTGAATTAAAAAAAATGTTTGAAGTTGAAAGCAATACTCTTGACTTTCTGGCATACTTAAAACATGCTGTACCAAATGTATTTTCAGGAAATTGAGTCATTCATCGACATCAAATATTCACAAAAAATCTTAGTGAAATTTTGCATGGATCACTACATTATGACATTAGAGAAGTTAATAAAATCAAAAGGAATGCCTTCCTATTGAAGATTATTTGATCAATATTGTTTGGAAAATGAAGATGACTATAATGGATTATTTATTCACACAGAAGTACACTCGTTGTCAACACGTACATATTTAAATCGATTTAATGCTCTCTTTGATTCAGTGTCCGAATTCCTGGAAAACAAAGACAATGATCTGCAACACAATTAACTCAAAAAATGACATATCCTTTATGAATGATTTATTTACCCAACTTTAACGAAACTAATTTGAAACTACAACTACTACAAGGTAACCAATTAATTTTAATCAAAACTAAAAGCGTTATATCTGAGTTTATTGCAAAACTTTTTCTGTGCATGCAAAACTTAGGAACAGGAGAATGTTCTCAGTTTCCGAATCTTTGGAAATTAAAAAATAGAGATAAATATTTGCTGGCTTACTGTCAAAACTTAACGGCTCTTCATGCAGACCCCCAGACCTGAACCAAAGATTTGTAGGCATTCGTAACTACTGGATATGTCCTACTGGCAGTTGAACCCTTTTGCGTATGGACAAGCTCAGATCACAAACACAGATGAATCTATACTAATACAGGAGCAGCTAATGAAATACCCACGAATGAGGAACTATATCCAATGTTTGAACTAGGATAGCACAAATGCTGGTTAAAAAGTCAGATCCCAATTTTATATCATGCATTATGGGTTATTGTACATAATTTTTTGACTGTTTTCCTGTCTTCCTATATGGTAGAAGAAACATTCAGTGGCGTTATGAACCTCATTTAAAATAAAAACAACCCGTAAAAAAACAAGTTTTTGACTATAAATCCTTTACGTATGAGACGTAACTAAAAGAATGTTCATTATAACACGCAGCGCAAGACCATCCAAAAATACAAAATTGCAGTTGTGTCGTAAAACGTGTTTAATATAATGCGCACCGATCAGGAATATGTTTATAAAAAAGAGCTGTCGATAAAATACGCACCTTATTGCGCGACAGAAAGGTTGTTCAATATAATACGCACCGCGACGCTCTATCTCAAAAAATAGCATGATACATAGGAATAAATAAAATAATCTAAAAAATCAATAATTTAATTACGGTACATGCGATCGATCTGAAATTTTGATACATTGTTTTTATCATCGGTACGAAACTGCCTGCAAAATTTCAGCTCGCTATCTTGCGAGCAAGTGGGTTAAAAATCGATCAAAAGTTTTGGCGACAAGCAAGCAAGGTCGGTCGGCCGCAGACACCACGAGTTAATATAAAGGATTTAAAAAAGAAAAGAAACAACTAGAAATTGGTGCTCGTGAGGATTTGCGGTTCATACACACAAACATTGAGTCGGTCATAAATACACTCATAAAACTCATCACATTAATCCAAGTTATTAATTGTTTTCAATTTTATTTTAAACAAAAGTGATAATTTCAATAAATACCGTACTTCTTCATGAAAATGTTGCTTTTGTCATTTTTGTACAATGCATTTATAAAGTTTTTTTTCACTTGGGGGTCCATGGGGAAGTTTTGACTATAAAAGGGGTCCGTGGCTCAAAAAAGTTTGGGAACCACTGCTATAGATTATAGACAGTGAAATGCAAGTTTTGTGACTTTTTATTTCCTTAAATATGGATAGTTAAAAGTACAATGTGATTTTCATTTATGTATGGATAATATGCGTGAGTTTTATTATATACATAAGGCAAAAACAGATTAATTTTTTATGAAAGATTGTTAAAAGTGTAAAGTACGGGTAAAATATAAGATTGATCAGTTAAATATTTCGAATATTCATGGTAATTAGAATTTTTAAAAATTTATATAAGACAGATAAAATAATGGTGGACAAGAATAGATGGTGGGTAAACAAAATTGAAGAAGTACAGCTAAAGTGGCAGAAAGAAGATGAAGAATCACTGAGACAAAACGAAGAGAAACAGAGACAGCGACAGAAAAAAGATTAAAAGTAAACTGAGACAATACGAAAAGAGACAGAAACAATTGTTGGAAAATGATGAAGAGAAAGGGAGACGACGGAGAATTAAACAAGGAACTCTAAAAAGTAACGATAGTAACGGTCAGTAAGAAGTGTATGGGTTAGCCAGCATATGTTGCGACGACCCTCATTTAAATTTACCAAAAGAGACAGAAGACTATGATTGTGACGTTCACGGCTGTCAGGAAAGAGCTCTATACTGTGAAGATCCGTACTTAACGGAAGAAGTTTATGGGGTGGTGGACCCGTCAGCTGGCCAGTTTAAATATTATAGACACGACAATCCCGAAAAACCAGTCAATATCATATAGTATAAAAAAGAAAATATGATCCATGGTGGTCACAATAATAATACGGTTACTGAGTTTCGTAGGAATTGTCCTAAGCGGAGAGCAAGGCAACAATCCCATACTATGACACCTGACACCTGATAATAGAACAGCTTTAGATTCTAAATCTGCTATTGCAAAAGATTGAAACGCTTTGCCAGTCAGAGAATTAAATGATTGCAAAAAAAAAGACATTTTGAATTTATCCAATTTAGGTCCTTCATCTTCAACATGCTCTCCTGGCATTCGTTTTCGTTTTTCTTTCCTTTTTTAACTGGCTCAATTTTCATTTTGATTTTGTTTCAATTTTGGCATAATGTTATAGATTTCGTAGTTCTTAGATCTTCAAAATCATTTAAAAGTCCTTTCATTAGCAACAATGATCATTAAATATCCTGGTCTTTTTTTGTAGTGCTAAATTAACTTTGTTTATTTTTTCCAATATCAAATTCCAAATAGTTATAAACGCAAAGAACTTGTAACTATTGATTTGACGGTGCAATGATTTAGCAACAGATAATGCATCACTGAGTGAGTGATTATCCTTCATTTCAATTAATACTAAAATAATTTGCTCCAGTTCTCATATACAGCACTTAAAAGCATTTGCTTTGGAACACCATCTTGTGTCCGTATGATTCTTTAGGCTGATTTCATTGACTTAAGGATATTGTTTCCCACCTACTAGTTCACAAGGAGAAAAAATTATACAATGCCTGTATAGTTACAAAAAATGTCAAAACATCTGCATCAATGCTGGCCGCGTGCACACCTACCAAATTAAGACAATGTGCACAACACGGGATATACCGAGCAAGTGGAATCTCTTTTTTGAAGTATGGCTTGAACTCCATTGTACTTCCCTGCCATGTTGCCCCATTATCGTAATCTTGGCCACGTACATCTTCAAGTGATAAACCATTTTGAATTAACGCTGCTTTAATTTCCAATGCAATTAGTTCCCCTGTTTTTAAATCCCTTATATTAACTTCACCGGCGTCTCTCTCTCTCTCTCTCTCTCTCTCTCTCTCTGTCTGTCTGTCGTCATCTCATCATCTCATGGGCGGGCGGGCGGAAAAACAAAAGTCGAAAATGACCCACTTCCCGTGATCCGAGCTGAAATTTGGCACACGGACCCGTCTAACCTAACAGTGCATCGTATCAAAATTTCAGATCGATCGAACGTACCGTAATTAAATTAATGCATTTTTAGTTTATCCTTATATGAGGTATGTA
Organism: Ampullaceana balthica; assembly: GCA_944989445.1. Lineage (NCBI taxonomy): Eukaryota > Metazoa > Mollusca > Gastropoda > Lymnaeidae > Ampullaceana > Ampullaceana balthica. The sequence goes on along the minus strand of CALYLW010000371.1, from coordinate 625,568 downwards.
ATTCAAATTCACGGTTTGTTATTGTTTTTTTCCCACGTGAAATTTTGAGTTGACGCGTTGAGGCGACCCGTCGAAGCGCCGGGGCACTTTTGTTTACATTTTACGTGTCACGCTGAGCTCGGTCAAGCGAATCGGTGACCAGACTTTTCCCCTCTCACCCTCAGGGTTATGAAGCAAACTTGAGTTAAGACAGATTCAGTCTGTAAATGTTTGAAAATAATCAATACTGTTAGTTATGTCTCATATATAAGGGATTTATAGTCAAAAACTTTGTTTTTACGGGTTTGTTTTATTAAATCCCTTATATTAACTTCACCGCTGTCTCTGTCGTACTGTCGTCATCTCATGGGCGGGCGGAAAAACAAAAGTAAAAAATGACCCTTTTTCCGTGATCCGATCGAGCTGAAATTTGGCACACGGACCCGTCTTACCTAACAATGCATCGTATCAAAATTTAAGATCAATCGAACGTACCGTAATTAAATTAATGCATTTTTAGTTTATCCTAATATAACGTATGTAATTCAAACTCAATGTTTGTTATTGGGGTTTTTTTCCCACGTGAAAGTTTGAGTTGACGCGTTGAGGCGACCCATCGAAGTACCGGCGTGCTTTTGTTTACATTCTACGTGGCACGCTGAGCTCGGTCAAGTGATCAGTGACCATACTTTTCCCCTCTCCCCCCACCCACCCCCCCACCCCCACCCCCACCCCCCAGGGTTATGAAGCAATGTTGAGTTAAGACAGATTCAGTCAGTAAATGTTTGTAGCGTTTGAAAATAATCAATACCGTTAGTTATGTCTCATATATAAGGGATTTATAGTCAAAAACTTTGTTTTTACGGGTTTGTTTTATTTCTGTTGTGTTTATGAAATCAAAGAACCTCTCTTTAATAGTATATTCTTTATCTGACAAATTCACATACCGAATAATTTCAGTTAATTGGTCCTTGTGATATACATCCGGAGTGCTATCAAATACTATATTATAATGTTTAGTTTCTTGAATTGATTTTATTATTTCACTTTGTACTTTCGCTGATAACAAATTAATAAATTCCTTCTGGATTGTTGGCGACGAATAGGTAGTGTGATTTTTAATATGCGATACAAGTGAATTTTTAAAACTAACATGAAACTGACTCACAAATTTTATTAAATTCAAAAATATGCCTACACGAAAAGCTAAATAATTTACAGAAAAAAAACATTTTAATAGTATAGTTGATTTATGGCGCCATTTCAAAATTTCGCTTTTCAGTGCTGCTTGTGCAAAGAAGTCAACTAGTCCACACTTTTCTAATAATTTCCATTTCGTGAAATAGTTTATGTGTTGCCAAGAATTTTCGTGATTTTCAATTTGTGGGTTTAGAAGTTTCTAGTCCTCAAATCCATTGGACTGTCAAAATGGAATATTATGTACACCAGCTTTAGCGGTGCCCTTTGCAACTTGTGCAGGCCGGGGCCTTTGGCAACTTAACCAATTCCAAGCTGTTGTTACGCCACTGGGTACATGTCCCATTGTATTCTCTGCTCTAAATAGGTACATGTCACGTTATATTCTCTGCTCTAAGTAGGTGCATGTCCCGTTGTATTCTCTGCTCTAAGTAGGTGCATGTCCCGTTGTATTCTCTGCTCTAAGTAGGTGCATGTCACGTTGTAGTTCTTGCTCTAAGTAGGTGCATGTCCCGTTGTATTCTCTGCTCTAAGTAGGTGCATGTCACTTTGTATTCTCTGCTCTAAGTAGGTGCATGTCACGTTGTAGTTCCTGCTCTAATTAAGTGCATGTCACGTTGTATTCTCTGCTCTAAGTAGGTGCATGTCACGTTGTAGTTCCTGCTCTAAGTAGGTGCATGTCCCGTTGTATTCTCTGCTCTAAGTATGTGCATGTCACGTTGTATTCTCTGCTCTGAGTAGGTGCATGTCACGTTGTATTCTCTGCTCTAGGTGCATGTCACGTTGTAGTTCCTGCTCTAATTAGGTGAATGTCACGTTGTATTCTCTGCTCTAAGTAGGTGCATGTCACGTTGTAGTTCCTGCTCTAAGTTGGTACATGTCCCGTTGTATTCTCTGCTCTAAGTAGGTGCATGTCACGTTGTAGTTCCTGCTCTAATTAGGTAAATGCCACGTTGTATTCTCTGCTCTTAGTAGGTGCATGTCACGTTGTAGTTCCTGCTCTATGTAGGTGCATGTCACGTTGTATTCTTTGCTCTAATTAGGTGCATGTCACGTTGTATTCTTTGCTCTAAGTAGGTGCATGTCACGTTGTAGTTCCTGCTCTAAGTAGGTGCATGTCACGTTGTATTCTTTGCTCTAAGTAGGTGCATGTCACGTTGTACTCTTTGCTCTAATTAGGTAAATGTCACCTTGTAGTTCCTGCTCTAAGTAGGTACATGTCACTTTGTATTCTTTGCTCTAAGTAGGTGCATGTCACGTTGTATTCTGTGGTCTAAGTAGGTGCATGTCACGTTGTAGTTCCTGCTCTAAGTAGGTGCATGTCACGTTGTAGTTCCTGCTCTAAGTAGGTGCATGTCACGTTGTATTCTTTGCTCTAAGGAGGAGCCTGTCACGTTGTATATACTACTACTATTATAATAAGATGTTCGTCACTTCCTACTCAAAAATCACCAGCCACGATAGCATGTTCAAGTCGAAATTTTGTTTCTGTTAAGTTTACGGCACTTTATTGTCTGCTCAAGCTAACTGTTTAATTAATTTTTTAATGCCATCCCTACATGATTGTAATATAAAGGTTTGTTTTGATAACATTGAGTGTGCGACTTGACTGAGTTTGAAGACTGCGCGCTTGTCTAGTGATGTGAACTGGTGCGTGTGTTGTAAGGTGCACTGGTAGTGGCTAAAAATGTTAAAGCGAATGTGATTCAAGTCAGTTGTCACACAGACTACGGACTTGATTAGAAGTGTTGATTCACAGTTATAGGCTATTACAATGATGTCACTACAAATGCCACTATAGATGGAACTATAAATGACACTATACACAACATCATAAATGACACTATACATGGTACTATAAATGATGCTATTGATGGTACCATAAATAACACTATAAATGATAAAAATTACAATATAGATGACACTACAGGTGGTACTAAAGGTGGACTATAAATCTATACTAATGAAAGGCAAAGCCCTCACTGACTGACTCATGGACTCACTCATCACTAATTCTACAACATCCCGTGCAGGTAGAAACATGAAACTTTGGGAAGTTGTTGAGTACACTCTCACGACAATAATTGGCTAACTCATGGAGGGGGGGGGGCGGGAGCCCAAATAATTTTTGTTTCCTTTATATGAGGTATATAAAAACTAACTCATCGCTAACTTCCCGTGTAGATAGAAGCATGAAACTTTTGGAAGTTGTTGAGTACACTTCCAAAATGATAACAGGCGAAATAAATATATAAATTATCACTAACTGGGGGCCGGAACCAAATTGTAGTTTTTTCAGAAATGGGGTATATAAAAACGGACTCATCGCTAATCCTCCAACTTCCCGTGTAGGTAGAAGCATGAAACTTTGGGAAGTTGTTGAGTGCTCTCCCGCGAAGGGTTCTGGCTACAATGGACATTTCTTGATCAAACTTAGTAATCTACATCTCATGTACTTCCCTGCTCTAACCGAAACCAATGAGCATATTTATTTTGATAGTGTGACGCTAATGTCAGTTGCCACATTTAATTTTTCCAATGATATTTGTTTCTTATGGTGCCATCTTCCAGAAATGTGTTACGCGGGTTTTCAACGCTAACTGAAATCCCAATTTTCCGCTGCACAGCGCGGGTATTTTGCTAGCTACTCTATAAATGACACTATAAATGAAGTAAATGGCTCTATACATGAAACTATAGATAGCACTATAAATAGCACTATACTATACATGCTCTATATCAGTGGTCCCCAACCTTTTTATCGCTGCCGACCGGTCAATTTATTATAATTTCACCGCGCCCACGGAGTGGTGTGATGGACTTTAATTATTTTGATTTAATAATAAAGTAATTTTATTTAAACATGATTTCAAAATAAAATACAGATACACAAAAAAATGAACATGAAGCTATTGCGGATTAAAGGGGGGAGGAGGCTGAACGGGCTAAAGCCAGGGGCCCCCGATGATGTAGGAGCCCCCAAATATAGTATATCTCTATACATATAAGACGCATTTGTTGTCTGTCTGTCTGTTCCCTAATAACTCAAGATCCAGACAACCAAATAACGTGAAATTTGGTACACGTACACAAAATTATACCGGAAAGGTTTTTAAACAGGTTTCGTTCCATATATATAAGACTAGATTGTGCTGCGGCGCCGTGGCGCCTGCGGCGCCAACTTTTATTTAATGCACCTGCGGCGCCCACTTTTTTCAAAAGCCCAACAAACTTGTCCTTGTATGATAGATACGTAATATTAAACTTCCTTAAATGTACAAAAAGTATTTTATAATAGGGGTTGTAGGGCGACTACGGTGCCCACTTTTTTTTTGGTCAAAGTCCAAGTAACTTATCCTTGCATGATAAATACGAAATATTCATGAAAAGTAAACAAAGTATTTATATAATATTTTTTACAGTGCTAATCACCACACTATTTTTTAACTAATTTTCGAAAGAAGCGCACCAAAATACTGCACCAAAAAATAACTATTTGCGTCAATCAGCACTGCTTACAACGCAAAATTTAAAAAAAGCAAAGTGATTTCCCTCAACGTTAGGCGGCAGTGACAAATGAGCGTAAATATATAATATATACTGGGGGCAGGGGGCCCAAAATGTAGTTTTTCCTTATATGATCTATATAAAATAAAAATTATTGAAAATTAAGACGTAAAATAATGACGCAAAATAATAAACATTTTGGTGTCGAGATTAACAAGAAGGCGACTATCGCCATAAAATAATTGTTTTGTTGTTGTTGCTTTGTTGTTGTTGCTTTGTTGTTGTTGCTTTGTTGTTGTTGTTGTAGTTGTTGTTTTTGTTGCTGTTGTTGCTGTTGTTGTTTTTGTGTTGTTTTTGCTGTTGTTGTTGTCCACATCCATTGCCCTGCGATGACAATGTCCTTCATGTTGTTTTTGCTTTGTTGTTGTTGTAGTTGTTGTTTTGTTGTTGTTGCTTTGTTGATGTAGTTGTTGTTTTGTTGTTGTTGTTTTTGTTGTTGTTATTTTGTTTTTGTTATTTTTGTTGTTGTTTTGTTTTTGTTTGTTTTTGTTGTTGTTTTTGTTTTTGTTGCTGTTGTTGTTGTAGTTGTTGTTTTGTTGTTTTGTTGTTGTTGTTGTTGTTTTGTTGTTGTTGTTTTTGTTGTAGTTTTGTTTTTGTTATTTTGTTTTTGTTATTTTTGTTGTTGTTTTGTTTTTGTTGTTTTGTTGTTTTTGTTGTTGTTTTTGTTTTTGTTGCTGTTGTTGTTGTAGTTGTTGTTTTGTTGTTGTTGCTTTGTTGTTGTTGTTGTAGTTGTTGTTTTGTTGTTGTTGTTTTTGTTGTTGTTTTGTTTTTGTTATTTTGTTTTTGTTATTTTTGTTGTTGTTTTGTTTTTGTTGTTTTGTTGTTTTTGTTGTTGCTGTTTTTGTTTTTGTTGCTGTTGTTGTTAAACCCTGGAGAAGCCGGGTACTTGCCCCTAGTTTTATAATAAAAATGGACAAATGTTTACACGAATCACTGAAATTATGATAAATTAAACAAATTAATAAAATTGTATCTATTATTATTAATCTGATCTCTATTCCGATACAAAAAATAGCAATCGGAAAAACCTGATTTGACAGGCTCACAAAGAGAAATTATTAAAGTATATCACTAATATATCCTAAATTGACAAATTAGGATAATTTCTAATTTCTAATTTCTAATTAGAAGTATACAAGCCTTAGATGCCAGCGGTCACGGGATCGATCCCTCGGTGAGGTGTGGCATTTTTAAAATTTTGTATTTTAATTCTTTAAATTGTCTTTTACACTCAATTTTACGATACCTGCAAAAAGTTATTTCTTCGTGTTCGGTTTTTTCATATATATTCTATTTTGCTGAATAGTTTCAAGTTACCGTCTTAAATTAGCTGCTAACAATCATTTTATCTAAAAGTAAACTGTCTGGATAGGGCCCCAGTTTGAATTGCATCCAGGGGCCTCATGCAGTCTTAATCCGCCCCTGACAAGAAGTGATTTGTCACGTGAGAAAGAGGAGATTGAAAGAAAAGGAAGTCACGTGAGAGAGAGAGAGAAAAAAGATAGAAGAAAGATGCAGGGCCGGCTTTAGGCATAGGCAAACTAGGCGGCCGCCTAGGGCCTCCGGTTAGTGGGGGCCTCGAACAGGACTCATATGAAAAAATATATATTTAAAGAGCGAGTCTACGACAACATTTACCCGCTGATTATTTTTAAACAGTGCATGTTTGAATTGTAATATTTTGAAATTTAAATTAATCTGTCCAGACACATTTTCAGAAGATTGACAAACGTGTAACCTAAATTTACGCTAAATATACAACTGTTGAATATCAAATGTTTTAAGTAGTAAACATCTAATATTTAAAAGTTAAATGCTGTTGTAAGTAGCAAAATATAATTGATAGATTGTTTCAACCAGACAATTTAATTTTTTTGGGATGGTTGAATTGTTAGGAATGTACGATTCATGCCTAGAGGATCATTTAAGACGTATAAAAAAAAGAAATTCATGATCATTACTTGGGCAAATAATTCAAAATGAGGTAGTTAATCTGATCGGTGATGCCGCCTTGAAAAAATTATAAATAATGTTCAAAATGCGAAATATTATTTTGGACTGCACACCTGATGCTGGACACACAGAACAAATTACTATGATTTTTCGAATATGCAGCATTGTGAGTACTCCATTAGAAATCAATGAATATTTTGTGGGATTCATGGCTGTCGACGACTGCACTGGTTTAGGTCTCGAGGAAGCATGCTTGAAAAAGCTTGAAGATCTGAATTCATGTTTCCAGAACTGCAGAGGCCAAGGATATGATAATGGAGCGAATATGAAAGGCTGCAATCGTGGTTTACAAAAATGTCTACTTGAACTCAATCCGAAATCATTTTATGCGGATGTCACAGTTTCAATCTAGTTCTTGGAGAATGGGCGAAATCTTCAGTGGTTGCAGCGACACTCTTTGGAGTTTTTCATAAAATTTATGTTTCGTTTGGTGCTTCAACACAGCGATGGAAGATCTTGAAAACTCATGTAAAAAAGCTGACTGTAAAACCTATTTCCGATATACGCTGGGAATGCAGGATCGATACTGTTAAAGCTGTTCGCTATCAAACAGCAGCAGTGTACGATGCATTGGTGGAAGTGTCAACGATCCAAAAGCAAGGACCGAAGCAACTGGATTGGCGAAAAAACTAAAAAAACATTTCAATTTCTGGTAACTTTAGTCATCTGGTACGATTTATTGTTTCAAATGAATATGATCAGCAAATTGATGCAATCGAAAGACATGCAATTTGACATTGCACTGAAATGTATAAAAAGTGCAACCGATTTCATAAAAAATCAAAGAAAATGGATTGGTATCTGCTCAATTTTGGCCACAGAATTGGCCCAAGAATTAGTGTTGGAACCAGATGAAATCATATTTCCAGCTGCCACAAGCTTGAGACGACAGAAAGTGCACTTACAGTTCGCCTAAGAAAGCATAGGGCATAGATGATTCATTGACAGATTGAAAGGCAATATAACGAGTGGAATTTTTAAATGTTTTGTTAGATTCAGCAGTTATGTCATTGATTGCACGTTTTGAGAAAATGGAACGTTACTTTGTTCTTTTTGGTTTTCAAAAAAAAATAATTGCAGAATTCGACCAAAACAATTTGATGAAATGGTGCATGGATTTGAATATTGCTCTCATCGATGCAACTGGTTGAGATATAGATCCGCAGTATATATGCAGGGAATTGCAAAGATTTTCCAACGTTGTTCCAGATACTGTTTTGTCTTCTCTTGATACTTAACGTTTTAATTATGATCGTGGTTTGAATACTGCTGTTCCAAATGTCGCTATAGCCCTTAGTATATCTTTGACAATTCCGATTACTGTTGCATCGGGGGAAAGAAGTTTTTCCAAGTTGAAATTAATAAAACAAAAAAACAAAAAACTATTTGAAAACGACTATGACGCAAGAACACATGAACGGTCTGGTAATGATATCTATCAGCAGTCGGGTAATGATATCTATCAGCAGTCGGGTAATGATATCTATCAGCAGTCGGGTAATGATATCTATCAGCAGTCGGGTAATGATATTTATTAACAGTCTGGTAATGATAACTATCTAACAATCTGGTAATATCAGAATCTATCAACAGTCTGGTAATGATATCTATCAGCAGTCTGGTAATGATATCTATCAACAGTCGGGTAATGATATCTATCAACAGTCTGGTAATGATATCTATCAAAAGTCTGGTAATGATATCTATCAACAGTCTGGTAATGATATCTATCAAAAGACTGGTAATGATATCTATCAGCAGCCTGGTAATGATATCTTTCAACAGTTTGGTAATGATATCTATCAACAGTCTGGTAATGATATCTATCAACAGTCTGGTAATGATATATATCGAACGAGATATCGCCCAGTCTCTGGATTATTCACAATTTATTGCAGACTTTGCTGCCATCAAAGCAGAGCCGTCTTTATACAATTTTGGGCCCCAGGATAAAGAAAGAGTGCTACCCCCTCCCCCCGTAGGAATAAAAAATAAATGGTTGATAATATTAAAAATAATGCATTATTTATTTTATTGTCTCTAAACTAATTTCAACAAAATTGTTGTTAAAACCCTACCACAAATTCCCATGGGCCCCCTATGCTCGTGGTCCCCCGGGCACATGCCCAACGGGCCTATGCGTTAAGACGGCCCTGCATCAAAGCACAAAAGTTGATTTTTGTTGAAGGTTTACGACATCTGCACGACCATGGTTGTATACATTTCAGTTATTTGTTGTTTTAGCTATAAATACAGGTAGTTTTTAATTAATTGCGTAATTTTATTCTTTCCGTATTTATTTTTTATTTTTCTATTACCTTTAGGGCCACCAAATTCACTTCGCCTAGGGCCTCCAATTCCCTAAAGCCGG
>CALYLW010000371.1:587695-616318 GCA_944989445.1 Ampullaceana balthica | reverse complement strand
AATATTGTCTCCCCCAAAATAAATTCGCCCCCATCATACTTTCGATATAAAACAAAGAGATAATTAAAAATCAAAAGAATAAAGAATACTTACTTGTGTATTGCTGTAATATTCACACATGTTTAATGTAATACTATTTATGGTAGTGGCGTAGATATAGAGAGATAAGAGGGGGGTGCGGTCCATACCGTTTGACACCACTCAGGGGCGTGACATAATATTCACACATGTTTACTGTAATACTATTTATGGTAGTGGCGTAGATATAGAGAGATAAGAGGGGGGAGCGGACGATACCATTTGACACTTCTCAGGGGCGTGATATAATTTGAAAAATTACTTAATTACTTGATTTTTTCCCGCTGTACAAATTGACGCACTGGCAGTTTTGGGGTGTAAAAAGGCAGTTGTTTTGTTTCATAAAGCAAGGATTATGTCTTTATAGGCATGGGTTTGTGTTGTTACTATAAATAGTAAGTTTGTACAACGTCGGGTGTTCAGACGATGAGAAGGTTTCTTAATATCTAGAGTCGGGGGGAAAGGGTGGGAGTGACCCAATTAAGTAACCGCACGGAGGGAACAAAAATCGGGCTACGACACTGACCTGTTTAACTTATGACCTGATTATAAAGTCTTTTTTAAAAAAACTCTGTGGGCTATGCATTGTTATTTTGAGACGCAGAAGCGAGGCGTCAATGGAGGGGGGGGGTACTGGTGGTGCTGACTGCACTAGCTGACACTATCACAAGGGGTAAAACAAAATCTAAAATTAAGTTTGTTCCCGTTATTTGGCACTGGAAGACTCGGAGGAGGACTATGAGTTTAGTCGTGAGGGGTGACATATTGAGCTTATATACATATATATATATAATATATATATATATATATATATATATATATATATGTGTGTGTGTGTGTGTGTGTGTGTGTGTGTGTGTGTGTGTGTGTGTGTGTGGTGTGTGTGTGTGTGTGTGTGTGTGTGTGTGTGTGTGTGTGTGTGTTAGATATTACACATGCTTTGTACGGAATAAACGTGATTTCAGTTTCAGTTACTGTTATTTAGTCAAAAGTTTGCGTACACACACAGACATAGATTTTTAAAATTAAATTATTTTGTAAACATTCAGAAATACAGAGCAATTATTGAACCTTATTTTCATAACATCACCATGCACGAATAGATTATCTCATATCACGATTGTGAAATTATCTTTAACTGTACACGTGTATTATTTTTCTTTATGAAATTTGAATTTTAAATGCCATAACAGTTTTAAATACAACGAATATATTAAAACTTCAAAGCATTTTACACATGTTACAAAAAATTTAGACGTTGGCTCCAATAATCATGACTAACATTAAATTTTCTGCCTATAATTTATACCGCCCCTTTCTAGAGTGCCTAAACTAATTATGACATTATGGACTGGACATCCCAATCTAGAGTTGTGTCCATAAGAGAAAAAATAATTAAGAAAATTGTATCTTTCCGTTAACACATTTTACAAAGTCTTTAAATGGTACGTTGATTTTACTATTTTTATTGCTAGATATTCTAAAATATTAGAAAGCTTTAGGAGATAAAAAAAAGAGTATTAACACAAGAGAATCACAACTACAGGTTATTATTCACATATTGGTAGGTATAAAATACTTCGAGGATAACAATTAAGCTACAATTGCAAATCGCATAGTGAGAAAAAATTCTTTTTTTAAAAAATGATCAATACTTTCATTACAAAAACTAGTACATGTATTGCAAAATTTATCTTTCAAATATTAAAAAAAAATTATTAAACAAAATATTAAACATACATGCATACATATATAACATACATACATACATACATACATACATACATACATACATACATACATACATACATACATACATACATACATACATACATACATACATACATACATACATACATACATACATACATACATACATACATACATACATACATACATACATACATACATACATACATACATACATACATACATACATACATACATACATACATACATACATACATACATACATACATACATACATACATACATACATACATACATACATACATACATACATACATACATACATACATACATACATACATACATACATACATACATACATACATACATACATACATACATACATACATACATACATACATACATACATACATACATACATACATACATACATACATACATACATACATACATACATACATACATACATACATACATACATACATACATACATACATACATACATACATACATACATACATACATACATACATACATACATACATACATACATACATACATACATACATACATACATACATACATACATACATACATACATACATACATACATACATACATACATACATACATACATACATACATACATACATACATACATACATACATACATACATACATACATACATACATACATACATACATACATACATACATACATACATACATACATACATACATACATACATACATACATACATACATACATACATACATACATACATACATACATACATACATACATACATACATACATACATACATACATACATACATACATACATACATACATACATACATACATACATACATACATACATACATACATACATACATACATACATACATACATACATACATACATACATACATACATACATACATACATACATACATACATACATACATACATACATACATACATACATACATACATACATACATACATACATACATACATACATACATACATACATACATACATACATACATACATACATACATACATACATACATACATACATACATACATACATACATACATACATACATACATACATACATACATACATACATACATACATACATACATACATACATACATACATACATACATACATACATACATACATACATACATACATACATACATACATACATACATACATACATACATACATACATACATACATACATACATACATACATACATACATACATACATACATACATACATACATACATACATACATACATACATACATACATACATACATACATACATACATACATACATACATACATACATACATACATACATACATACATACATACATACATACATACATACATACATACATACATACATACATACATACATACATACATACATACATACATACATACATACATACATACATACATACATACATACATACATACATACATACATACATACATACATACATACATACATACATACATACATACATACATACATACATACATACATACATACATACATACATACATACATACATACATACATACATACATACATACATACATACATACATACATACATACATACATACATACATACATACATACATACATACATACATACATACATACATACATACATACATACATACATACATACATACATACATACATACATACATACATACATACATACATACATACATACATACATACATACATACATACATACATACATACATACATACATACATACATACATACATACATACATACATACATACATACATACATACATACATACATACATACATACATACATACATACATACATACATACATACATACATACATACATACATACATACATACATACATACATACATACATACATACATACATACATACATACATACATACATACATACATACATACATACATACATACATACATACATACATACATACATACATACATACATACATACATACATACATACATACATACATACATACATACATACATACATACATACATACATACATACATACATACATACATACATACATACATACATACATACATACATACATACATACATACATACATACATACATACATACATACATACATACATACATACATACATACATACATACATACATACATACATACATACATACATACATACATACATACATACATACATACATACATACATACATACATACATACATACATACATACATACATACATACATACATACATACATACATACATACATACATACATACATACATACATACATACATACATACATACATACATACATACATACATACATACATACATACATACATACATAAATGTATACGTACATACATAAATTCATACATACACAAATACACACTCATATAAATTACTCCCTAATGCCTCCCTTTGCGTGATTATTACATTATAATAACTCATTAAACTACAGGTGACCAGACCCTTAGTAATTGAGAGCCTTTTTAAAATATATAAAAATTGTTGAGAGTTGCATTGAAGAATTATGAGTCATAAAACCTGACTTGGAAATCTTTCAGTAATCCTTTTAATATATCTTTCATAAATTGCACGCGAGCCGCAATGTGAACACAGAAGAGCCGCATGCGGCTCGCGAACCGCGGTTTGACCACCGTTGCCTAGAACGTGAAGGTTTCCTAAGCAGACTTCTTCATACCTCAGCTTACTATGACTCGATAGACAACTTAAATGGCCAATACGTGCCCACCTTGAAGCAATCTATCTACTAAGACATATAGCTAGTCTTTACCCGCTCAACAAATGACGCTTCATGTTTTCCTGTCGCATTTCATCAATAAACAAGCCCACCTCTGTGTTACCCCTTAAGTCTCCAGGATTCTAACATTCCGTAAGGTCATTGACCTTATGCCTAACTAATTCAGCGGCACACCTAAACGGGAATCTCAAGCTAACTAAGCGCCTCATCTCAACCCAGATCTCCACAACACTTTGATCTGGGTTATACTGTGAATTTAACGCAATGGGTATCACCAACCCTAGCTAAGACACTGATTGTTAAATCGTGTAACCTGTTTTTTTACTTTATTTTCTAAATTTAAAAACCTTGGCTACATTTGATTTGTTAAATTTTCTCCAGTAACTTTAGTAAACGCTACCGATAATAGACAGTAATAATGTGTTTAATTATTTTAATGCACAAATAGAAATCGGTAATTTCGTTTAGGTCCTTAACACATGATCTACCCACAAACGTAAAGAGTGAATTCTTGTTCCGAAATATCGGTGTCACGTTCTCGTATTACTTGATCATCTTTGTGTTTCAGTTCATTTGTCTGATATTCTTTTAAATAACTGTGGGCAATTAACCAACTCTAAATATGTGTCTATACGGGCATACACCCACTTAGCCCGCAAATTGCTACGCCCCGGACAAAGCTTAAGATTGCTCAATTTCCAATAATCATACAGAAATGAATGTAGAACAAATATAAATTATGTTTTACGTCATAAAGTTTAATAAAACAATTATTTATAATTTCCAATAATTAAGGGGAGGGTTTATTTTAACCCTGAGACTTCATTTTAAAACAAAGTCTCCGGGGGCGACTTTGTTTTAAAATAAACTCTCCGGGGGGAGACTTTATTTTGGGGGAGACTTTATTTCGTGACACCGGCCCTGAAAGATGGCCGGCTGATGTATTTCTGTTTGAGGACGTGTGATATGCATTATGTAAATTGATGTACATAGAGTTCAAATTAAAAGTTACTTTGTTGAACCAGTGTCTCCTGGAACCATTGTGCAAAAGATAATGTCGATATTGTTACGCCTACAAATAATTAGATGTTACATTTGGTGTCAGAAGTGAAGAATCAACATTTTGTGTCGGAAGTTAAAAACTTTCGTGAAACATTCGTAATCAACTCAATTCCTGAAGTAAAACCCAATGTGAGTTCTTTTTTAATGAAAATACCCATGTGTGTCAGGAAGAGACTCTTCGTCCTAGGAAAATGAGGTTGTTTGTGAAAAAGTGAAAGTGATATTTTTTTGGCTGGTTTGATACAAATGGAAATTATTTAATATCAAAAATCCTTTTTTCAATATGGCGGACATATAAAACGTGCTCAACATTATTTTTAACTAACACGTCGAGGTCCACGCATCCAGGTCAAGGCCAAGGTCAGTGACAGTACACTGGTGAAAACAAGTTCTACACGGTGAAAATATTTGTCAGGTGCAGTGTTTGAAGTAACAACAAACCGTACACACTGAATATACCCGGTGAAAGTTTACAGGCCTACTCTGTGTTAATTCAAAATACAACTGTAGACAAACAAGCGTGACTTAAAGAAAGAAACACTGAGCAACAGTGAAAATAAGTGAACTGAAAAATCAAGTAAAACATATAATCACATAAATCATACATAGATTACTACAAAGAGTTCACGGCCATAGCCAAAGAGTTTGGTTTAATTCCAAAGACTTAGGAGAATTCGTAGAAGACAAAGTGAAAGAAGCTAAGGAAGAAGAGTAGAAAAAGCAAGTAAAAGACAGAGAGGAAAGAGCTGCCAAAAGAGAACTAGAACAACTGAAAAATGATAATTTAAAATTACAAATAGATTTGGAAAGCAGAGGTCAGAGCAACGATACCAATGAAAAAGTAACACAGAAAGATCCGATAAAAGTCAGGAAGTATGTCTGCAAAAAAGAGAAAATGGATGTCTACCTAGACTACTTTGAGTCAATAATGGTAATGAAAGGATACGAAGAGAAAGATTGTACAACACAATTATTGACCAAATTAACAGGAGAGTCATTTGAAGTTTATAATAGCGTACCAAAAGAAGACACAAATACATACAAGAATGTTAAAAAAGCTCTGCTATGTCATTTTGGCAAATCAAAAAATAACTACAGAAAAGAATTTCATTAAATCAGGATCAAAATGGACAAGGATCCACAAATCATAGTGCATGAGGCACAAGTAAAATTAACTAAATGTTTAGAACTGGCAACCATAGATATTACAGATCCAAAAACAATACTAGACATGATATTAATAGATAAATTTCTAGAAAACGCCACACCAGAATTGTACACATATCTGGCAGAAAAAAAGATAAGGACTCAATCTCAATTAACCAATGCCCTAAGAACTTTCAAAGAATCACATCCTGAAGTTGAGATGGATACGAGACAAGATTTCTTGGCTGCAATTAAAAATAAAGAATCAGGACTCATTTGTTATTATTGTAACAAGCCCGAACACATAGGAAGGCATTGTTACCACAACAAAAGACAGACACATAGGATGTCACCCAAGGGCAGTCCAACAAGATACAAAACAGAATGGAGAGATGCACAAAGTCACTTAGCAAATAACAGATACAATCAAAATTCAAGATATATAGATATTGTTCCAGATAGACAATCATGGAGAAACAGTAAACCATAATCAAGTTAGAAGAACATGGAGAGGTAGGAATAATTATAACTCCAAATACAGAACGAATGACAACCAAGACATAGAAGACAACAGAAGAATGAATCGGGAGGAGACAAAAACAAGTGACACTGTAGCCTCTATTAACAGCCACTGTAAGCTGAAATTTTATCCAGTCTATGTCTGCGGGACACAGGCTGCACAACAATATTGGCAAACAGTATAATAGTAGAGGAAGGGGATTACGGTGGCAAGAAAGACACGCTAACCATGGCTGATGGCACACGAGTTGAATGTCCAACTGCTACCCTTAACATCAACTCACCCTGGTTTGAATGTACAGTTAGAACAAGAGTGCTGAAAGACGCCATCTGTGATTTAATTATAGGAAATATTGATGGTGTGATAGACAATTCCGAAGAAATGTTCAGACAGTGGTGTGAAATCCGTCAAAGGAAAAGACAATGTGATAGCAGACATTTTAAGTAGAATGATTTCAAATACGGACATTATGTGAATTCAAAAACAATAAAACCAGAGACTGTTTTAATAATATTATTATTTAAAGGATACAGGACAGGAAGTGGTGTGTGAATTCCACTGGAGGATATACTAAATAGTACAGATTATGATTGATAAAATATATTTCAATAGCACAAATTATATTAAAATTTCAGTTTTATTATTTCAGTGCAAGCAAACTGGTGATGTCGTCGCACAGATTGTTATTTCAGATTGTTTTGTCTGAACTCATATTATAATCATTATGAACATTTAGATTAATTGATTCATGAATTGATCAAATCCATTAATGGATTATGTGTTGTACCAGAGTATACAACATAGTTGTCATAAAGACATAAGCAATTTTTAATTAAGTCGTATAAAGATTTCTCATTGATGGTTTGTATGTTATTATGTATTCACAGTGATTTTGATCAACATTTAACTTCATGTGTGATGATAGTTTCAAGTATTACAAAGACTTTGAGTTGATTGCTAGATAATTTTTAAAACCCATTCTAATGAAGTTAAAAATGTTAGATTGGCATACAACTTAATGTCATTGTATTAAGACAAAAAATGTTATATTGCATAAACATTTTTTTGTTAGCATGGGGGTAATGTCACGTGAGAGGGAGGAGATTGAAAGAAAAGGAAGTCACATGAGAGAGAGAGAGAAAGAA
Source organism: Ampullaceana balthica (assembly GCA_944989445.1). NCBI lineage: Eukaryota > Metazoa > Mollusca > Gastropoda > Lymnaeidae > Ampullaceana > Ampullaceana balthica. The sequence continues at coordinate 607,810 of CALYLW010000371.1, read as the reverse complement.
GTTAGAAGGAAGGTGGCCGGCTGATGTATTTCTGTTTGAGGACGTGTGATATGCATTATGTAAATTGATGTACATAGAGTTCAAATTAAAAGTTACTTTGTTGAACCAGTGTCTCCTGGATTCATTGTGCAAAAGATAATGTCGATATTGTTAAGCCTACAAATAATTAGATGTTACATGATTGAACATTTTAACTCTATAGAAAAGCAAATCATTTCGAACACTGGGCTTTTTTCTCTACAACGAGACGGTTCCATCTGTTGGTAATTAGGGACAATAGCACACGAAGTCTGTTGCTTATTTCCAATAAATGCCATTGTTTTGTTGATGCCACTGCAGAACATCCCGCTTCACACAGATAGGATGTTGGAAAAGGCAACAGAGATTTAAGTCCTTTGGTTGCAATCTCAGGATATTCTGTTCTGACTTCAACCCAGAACACTGCCAGAGCTGTTCTCACGAAAGAAGGTTTAAGGCTGACTTCTTTGCAATCTATCTTCAGCAGTTAATCATCTTCTTATACAAAAATGCCAAATTTGCCTGCTTTGTTGACAAACGGGTCGCAGATCCATTCCTTACCAGCACATGGATCTTTGTGGTTGGGTAGTAGCGCTTGGAGACTTGTAAAAGAAATAACAAGTGATCGTGCACCAAATGAGAGAACAAAGGCGCAGACTCAGTCTCGCCATAACCCCGTCTAATCTTTGAAACACGCCAAAAATGTCTCTGCTCACGCCATCCCAAAAAATCCAGTTTGGCTTTAAATGTAGTTAATTAGTTTAGCAACTTGAAAAATGTTGACATTTTCCTCTGAAGGACTGATTTAGTTCATTGAGTAGGCTGAAAATGTCACAACAGTTACCCCTGGTTTGCGACCCGTATATGTAACTGAACTGTGCTGCCAGTGAGCCTGCCAGCGGTGACTACATTTTTAAAGAAAAATCTCTGCAATTGCTCTCGTAATTCAAATACTCTGGTTAGAGATTTTCCTCTGGATAACCATCGTATTTCTGTGTACAAGAGAGGGCGTCTGTTTTCTGAGTTCATCTGCTCAAAAATCTGCTCAAACAGGCGCGAGTTAAGGGCGTGTGCTTTGAAATGGTTAATAACTTTAACGACGTCTATCAATATACTGTTAAATTCCGGTAACATTTTCTGTGAAAGAAAAAATGCTTAGATTCACTCTCAGGTGCAACCTCTTTAATCCAAGCAGTTAAACCCGACAGTCGTCCGGTCATAACAGCAGCTTCGTCTGTGAATATGCCGACATTATAGGACCATTTTAGATGACCTGGTATTCAACCATCCAGTGGCCGACACAGGCACATGTGTTATCATTTTAACAGCAGCCTCTCATAGAAACTCTCGGTTAACCTCTCGTTCATGGAAAGCCGTATAATCCTGAGAAAAAATACCATAGTAAAACAAATGGAAATAGTTATTGTTTATTGCGCGGCCCGGAATAATTTGATCCACGGACCGGTACCGGGCCGCCGCCCGGGGATTGGGGACCACTGCTCTATATGATGATATAAATGTTAACATTTTCAGATTTCACAACGGCTCCAGAGAAACAGATGTACATGTGCAGGGGAGGGCGGATAACTCTGAACTGGAAGTTTGATTACCCGGATCAGGTAGGAAGACTGAAAACACGTTAATCCTTTTATAGAGGTAGGAAAACACGTTGATCATATTATAAAGGGCGAAGTGCTGGATGTATTTATCAAAGAGTTTATGACTAACAAGATCTGAAACTCCCTTATCCACCTGTTCTCTCATCTAAGCAGACGCTGAATTTCAGCTTGGTGAACGAAACGTTGTGAAATGAAACTGCGCAACAATAATTATTTTTGTACAGCCTGATATGCAAGTTGACAGAAAGTCAGTCAAGGTTCAAGTCAGTCAAGGTTCAAGTCAGTCATTGTTCAAGTCATTCAAGGTTTAGGTCAGTCAAGGTTCAACGCTCATCCCAAGAAGCCACGTGACATTTGACAAACACAATGGCTCGACTAACGACTTATCGCCTACCAAGATTAAAGGTGACATCGAAAACTCGGGAATTCAGAGACTGACAACAATGTGCCCAGTGTATTTCAAACAAACTTCAACCAAAGCATCTCAACTCACAATGTGTGGCAGGGACATTTCGTGCTCAAGTCTTGATTGGCTTCGATCCCAGTCTTATTTCAAACAGAAACAAACATTGTTTGTTTTTTTTTAATGTGTCATTTTAATTCATTTTTTTTTCAAACATAGAAAATTATTTATTTATTTTAAATCACTGTACGGTCGAAAGATTATATTATTATTATAATTTTTATTATTATTTACCAAACCTCAGAAAAACATCTATGGTTAATCATTGAAGTCGACACCATGCGGTTTGTTATGTAATGTGTATCTTACGTACCAATTTGATCGCGCCTCAACTATATTTATGTATATTTCCCAGACTCACTTCAGGCCCTCATCCATTCATTGGAGAGCCTTACCCAACGCGGTAGCCCCTCAGTTAGACCTGGCCAGTTACCTGTACCAGTCCCCAGACAGAATTTGTGAGTAGACTCAGAAGAAGCTATTCCCTGCTGGCTGTTAAAATGTCATTGCTTCATTATAATTAATAGTATTATTATTACTACTGTTGGTGTTGTTTGATTTATTTGTTACAACTAACATGTTTTACCATTTCAAAATATTATTGTCATTTTTTTAAAAACATTATTTTCATACTGATATACATGTACGCTGTTCGGGGCGATTTTCGCCAATTTTTACCCCACCTCCCCTATGTGACAGGTCGTCACAAAAACGTACACTCCCCCATCCATTATGATGTCACAAAGCGTTGACACCCCGCCCCCTCCCCCCGGAAAAAAACACACACCCTATTTTTCTATTTTCTATATGAAAATGAGCATGTTTCAAATTACTTTTTTGTCATGTAAGGGGCCGCCCATATGGTACGTCACGCTTTTTTGACGATTTTTAACTCACAAATCTCCCCCTCCCCTAAAGTACGTCACACTTTCGAACAAAAATGTTGTCTTTTATTAACAAAATAATTAAAATTTAATATAAAACACCGTGACGTCACACATAGCAGGACTCCCCCCTACCCCCTATCACAAAGTGTCACACTTTTTTACACCCCCTACCCCCCTCTGGAGCGTGACGTACTTTATGGACGGTCCCTAAGTATGTGTTTAGTGTAAGACTGCACTCGAAAATCGTAACACGCGTGAAGCCATGTAAAATGTCATTAAATAAGTTATAAATTGTCACATATTTAAGTAGAACTTTTATTTAAAGTCACGCATTTTTATATGACGTCACATTTCTTAAACACCTCCCCTAGTCACACATCGTCACAAATGTGTAACCCGCCCCCCCCCGCCCCATTTCGGTGCGTGACGTTATTTATTTACGGCCCCTTTGCTGTTGCGTTATAAATACAGCGTACATTCCTAAGCCATATATACATACAACGTACATTCCTAAGGCATATATCCATACAGCATTCGTTTCAATAGCATATATTCATATAGTGTACATTCCAATAGCATATATCTATACAGCGTACATTACTAAGGCATATATCCATGCAGCTTACATTCCAATAGCATATATCCATCCATACAGGGTACATTCCAATAGCATATATCCATCCATACAGTGTACATTCCAATAGCATATATCCATACCGTGTACATTCCAATAGCATATATCCATACCGTGTACATTCCAATAGCATATATCTATACAGAGTATATATTCAGCAGGGGTGTCCAAAGTCCCGCCTGTGGGCCAAATCCGGCCCGCAGAGCAATTTTAACTGGCCGGTGGCTTCATCTGAAATAATTAATTGACTGACGCATTATTTATTTAACGACATAATACTTATAAGAAATGTCGAAATAGGGTACTGTTTTGAGTACGTCAAATGATGGCAAAATTCGATAACATTGTATTGTTTACCAATTACTAGACGTCTCAGTCTTAAAGATCAAACAAAGGGAACAAATATTTCTGCTTTGGTTTATTCTGCTGTCAATGACGTTAAATTACCAAGTAAACGTGTCATAACCGTTTCTTAGACATTCTTGACACTCTATTTGAAGCATCCATCTACTTAATTATTGTTCTTAAAAATAGTGCAGATCGTTGATGTTGGCCGATTGTAGTTGCGCGCTAGATTAGCCACCTTGATCTCGCTTTTCAATGGTTTTTCGTTTCATTTCAACAGTTTTTTTCTCTCTTATTATTGTCTTCTTGTGGTTTTTTTTCGAAGACATTTTAGCACAGTTTATTAAACTTTGCACATAAAAAAAATTACGAATACAGTCTGAATACCAAATTTGTAAAAACGGTTGATCACACACGAAAACAATACGCTGACAGACTGAGTGCTTAACACAGAAGTGCCGGCTCACAAATGAATTTCCAGGAAAAAGGGAGTTTCCCTTTCTGTGTCGTCACTCGTTATGCGAATCTTTGCTCGTTAAGGCAGCAACTTTTTCAAAATAAAGTTTGCTCGTTATGCGAAAAACTCGTTATGAGAGGTGCTCGTATGAGAGATTTGACTGCACATGATTCCATAGCTAGGTTTCCTCTTTCCTGCATAATAGTTTTTAGATATCATTACAAACAATGACCATCTATGGTATTTCACACTCTTGGACATTTAATCGTGATAAATAGATGAGATTTTATTAATTTGTGTATGATATTTTCAGGGAGTCATGCAAATATTTTCCCACCTTTATTATACAATATAATAAATCTGGTGGCCCTTAAATCATTGGGGGCCTCTGGCTTTAGCGAGTTCAACCCCCCCCCCTTAAATACGCCATAGTTTTGGGGCCCCATGAAGTGGGGGCCCGGAGGGACTTTCGAATTTGGACCCCCATGCCCCTTCCTTAGCTACGCCACTGCCTCAACCGAAGTCATTTTTATGATATTATTTTAATCCGGCCCGCGAATATCTTTAATTCAAGGAATATGGCCGGGCATCCAAAAGTTTGGACGCCCCTGCCATACAGCTTACATTCCAATCGCACATATCCATACAAAGTACATTACTAAAGCACACTACTACATAATATGCATAATATGCATTCGTGTATATATTATACATTTGTAGTGCGTGTGTCTGTAACAATTACATTCACCAATTGCATAATGAAATGATGTACATTGTATACATTATTTCTATAATTGTCAATACACCACACCACAGCTATACCAGAAGATTACAACTCACAATGCTGGCATCCTTTTGTACATGAAATTAAATATTCCTCTTGTATTACTCATATATCTCCATTAAACATTGTTCTAATGGACATTGGTTTATAGGACCTTGGTGTAGTGGACATTGGTCTAAAGTACATTGGTCTATCGGACATTGGTCTAATCTCGTCTGATATGACTCTAGGGCCGTTTCGCTATTGACCGTCATACAAGTGTGAACGTGACTGTTGGCAACTACATCCCCATGCTCAACATCTGGAACCTGACGGACCAGGACTCGCGGGTCTACGAGATCAACCTGACATTCTTCAAGCGGAATGCAAACCGCAGAGACGAGTAAGTGCGCCTAGTGCATGGCCTTAGAGGTGTAGCCACGAGACTTGAGCCCTAACGCCATGACTAACTTAAAGCACTGATGAGTGATTGTACCCAGTGGTGAATTAAGATTGCACGGGGTCTCTGGCTGCAATGCCACCTGGGGCCCGGTCCAGCAACTATACAATATAATAAGTTTAGGGTCCTTACTTCAGCCTTAAATCATTGGGGCCCCTGGCTTTAGCCCAATCAGCACCCCCCCTTATTCACCCCTGAGTGTACCATATCAGTACATGCTCTTTAACCGAATGCCACAAGCTCTGACCATAATAATGTGGCTCACTTACGGCAAGGGCGAGTACCAGTAAGTGAGCCGTATTAGTACATGACTACAGATGGGTAGACACAAACTGTATGCCGTAGTACCAGTAAGTGAGCCGTATCAGTACATGACTACAGATGGGTAGACACAAGCTGTTAGCCGTAGTACCAGTAAGTGAACCGTATTAGTACATGACTACAGATGGGTAGACACAAGCTGTGTGCCGTAGTACCAGTAAGTGAGCCGTATTAGTACATGACTACAGATGGGTAGACACAAACTGTATGCCGTAGTACCAGTAAGTGAGCCGTATTAGTACATGACTACAGATGGGTAGACACAAGCTGTATGCCGTAGTACCAGTAAGTGAGCCGTATTAGTACATGACTACAGATGGGTAGACACAAACTGTGTGCCGTAGTACCAGTAAGTGAGCCGTATTAGTACATAGCTACAGATGGGTAGACACAAACTGTGTGCCGTAGTACCAGTAAGTGAGCCGTATTAGTACATGACTACAGATGGGTAGACACAAACTGTGTGCCGTAGTACCAGTAAGTGAGCCGTATTAGTACATGACTACAGATGGGTAGACACAAACTGTGTGCCGTAGTACCAGTAAGTGAGCCGTATTAGTACATGGCTACAGATGGGTAGACACAAACTGTGTGCCGTAGTAACGTGGCTATCTCATTGGCATTGACGAATTAGTTATCTGAATCAGTCAATAGCTAATTATGTGCTGCCAATCCCATGTTTCCATTAAAACGATGCCTGCTTCTTTAAAATAACATATTGCACTTTTGATTTAATACTATATGGTTGTTCATGGAATGCGTTCGTTCGCAATCCTTCAATCAAATTTTACTGGATTTTCCAGCTTTCTATTTCGTTTACCTAAATTTTAAAAATGATTAAAATCCTATGTACCAATGTCTTTGCAACCAGATGGCCATGTTTTCATTAGGGATGTACAACGTCCATTTTTTGTGCAATATTTTACCAAATTTGCTGCGTGGTGATTCTAAACTCCTGCGTGGCGTCGGTCAAATATCTGCGCAGCCACGCTGCTTAAAGGAAAAATTGCTACCATGATTCTAACACTTCGCTTACATGTCACCTGCAAACCAAACATCCACTACAGTCTCAGAAACTTCAGCTGAGACGATCTAAATCAATGTGAATGATTGTTCAGCTCGGCTGGTTATATTGTCAATATAACCAGCCATCACTTGAACCAAATAATGTCAATACACTTGTCTGTTTGCGTTGTTGGTTAAAAGATGTCATATAAAGAAGACATTCAAGTGTTGTTTCGATTTCGACAAGTATTTTAATAAATGTTAGTTATGACATCATAAATTTCAGTTTTTGGCTTTAATCGAAATTAACGATTAATTAATCGTTAATTTTTCGGAAGTTAACGATTAAATTTAAATTAATCGCTAACAGCTCTAATTATTATTATTATTTTTTGTTAGTGAAAACTAAGGGTGTACCGGATTCATTTTTTAAAAATCAGCCGAATCCGGACTTGCCGGATTTAGGCAGTGAGATCCGGCCGGATGCCGGAGCCGGATTTTAAAATTAAAAAAAAACAAAATATCATACAAAATCACTTGACTTAGGTGAGTGGAGTCACTCGACTGTTTATTACTGCAGTTCATTATTATAGACATGACCATGATGACATATACTCATTGAATCATTGAAATGTAAAATAATTAAATTAGAAAAAGTAATATTACGTTCCATAAGTTCAAGATTAAAAACAATACATAAGCACATAATGTTAATTAAGTAATTTTAATTTTTAGTTTTCAGTTTCAGTTTTTAATTGTTTTCGGTTGGCAAATTGGAAGTTCAGTTACAACTCGCAACAACAGTGACAGTTTATAGTTATTTCGCGAATTGTTCACTGAATGGTAGCAACTGCCGTACTCACACACTTTAGTATCGCGCGGTTGGCATTCATTAATACATGCTACGTATGCGCGTCAATGTCCCTTCTAAGGTTCGTTGGTCCGTGGCAAAGTAACAAAATTTGTGTGCTATATTTTGAAAAACTTACTGCGCGGAAATTCTAAACTGCTGCTGGGGAAAGAATGGACACAAACTACAGCACAAAGAAATCAGAACAACGCGAGTGAACATCGGGAAAAACGTATTGTTGGTCTTGAGACATGCGCACTGCAGTTAGCTACTCCCCCCTCCCAACTATGCACCACCCTAGCTCAGGGGCGGATTAAGACTGCACGGGGCCCCTGGCTGCAATTCAAACTGGGGCCCTATCCAGCCAGTGTACCTATAGATAAAATGATTGCTAGCAGCTAATATAAGACTGTAACTTGTAAATATTCATCCAAAATGATTATTCATGAAAAACCCGATTTCGAAGAACTAACTTTTTGCCGGTATCCTAAAATTGAGTGTAAAAGACAATTTATAAAATTAAAAAACATGTGGAAAAAAAATTTCACACCCCACCCGGGGATCGAACCCGCCACCGCATGCACCATAATCCTTCGTGCTTCACATTCGGCCACGAGAGCTCATTTAAGGTTGTCAATTTAAAATATATATATAATATTCTTTAATAATTTCTGTAATTGAGCCTATCAAATCAGGTTTTTTTGACTGCTAAGACTATCGTGTGGGAAAAAAGATCATTTTAATAGATGAGATTTTATTAATTTATCATATTTTCAGCAATTCATGTATACATTTGTCCACATTTATTATAAAATATGCTAAGTTTGGGGGCCCTAAATCATCGGGGGCCCCTGGCTTTAGCCCGTTCAGCCCCCCCCCCTTAATCCGCCATAGCCCTAGCTTGCCAACAATAAACTGATTGGCCGACCTTAGCGAGGGTCATTCGTCATGCTTATTTGCACTTGTCTTGTGTTTGTTCTGGTGAATTATATGTAAAGATGAAATTTTAAGGCCAATATTTTTAGGTCATTGCTATTATGTGTTATATTACATTTTACTGACATGGTTTTGTAGGTCATAGCTGGTGACATTTTAATGTCAATATTTTTTTAGGTCATTGCTATTATATGTACTATATGACATTTTAATGCAATGGCTTAGTACATGGGTCGGGAAACCATGGCTCGCGAGCCCAATGTGGCTCTATTGATGGCTGCATTTTATCTGGCTCTCAGAAAAATGGTCAATTATTTTTTTAATTGTTTATTCAGACTCCTTTGATCTATATATTAACTGCATATACAAAAACAGCAAAACAATGTTATTAAAAAGAATTCAGAGACATAAGTATTGTACTTTTAGTGTTGTAATTACACAAAATGCACACATTTTTAGTTTTAAACATAATGTATGGCTCTCACTGAATTACTTTTTATATGTTGTAATTATGGCTCTCTCAGACAAAAAGTTTCCCGACCCCTGGCTAAGTAGGTTATAGCTGGTATGTAGTATATAGTACTAGCTGACCCGTCGTGCGTTGCAACGATCTCAGTAAAAATGAATAAATTTAAAGAAACCAATGAGTGGTATGTTTAAAAACAATTCTGAAGAAACCTTCATGGAAGTGTGAAAAAAAATTCCAAGTTTCATAGCAAACGGATAAATAAATTAATAATTAAATAGCGTACAAAAGAAGAAACGATATTAAGGGCCCCGGCCCCAAAATGAGTGATAATATAGTTTTTTTATTGCCATTGTACTCAAGCTATATTCCTTAATATCATGTAAAATTGAATAGGGAATACAATGACTAAAGTTCAGTAAAAAGACTTTGGGGCCCCCAGCTCCGAAGGAATGGAAATTAAGAGTTTAGAGCCCTATAGTAATATAAGCTCTTAAGTTTTTATATTCTAAGTTTGGTCAAAATCCAGTTATTTTCTCATTATCTAACGCTTAAACTACTTTTTATATACCTAAAATAGGGGGGAAATAACATTAAGGGGCCCCCGGCCCATTCAGTGCAAGAGGTAAATTTCAAAAACCTGTTCATTTTAGTTCATTTTTTTTGTGGCCATATTTCTCAAGATCTTTTAAAAGTAAATAGGAAAAATATCTTAAACATATACTGAAAAAAAGACATTTGGGGCCCCCGGCCCTGAAGATATTGGCATTAGAAGTTCAGTGTCTATTGTATTTTAATATAGGCTACCAAGTTTTCGTATGCAAAGTTTGATGAAGATCTATTCATTTACTAAGTAGCTACCGTAGAAACTAATTTGTATATAACTCATATAAGATTTTTTTAACGACATTAAGGGCCCCAGGGCCCATTCTGGGCAAGATATAAAGTTTAAAACACCTGTTCATTTCAATTTGTATAATAATTGATACATGTGTCATAATTTGTCAAGATTGTTAATGGCTGAATGGTGAATTAAATTTTTTACGTTTAAGAAATGTGAATTTTTGGGCCCCCAGCCCCAAAGGAATGAATATTAGCAGTTTAGTGCCCTATAGTATTTTAATGTTGGCTATCAAGTTGTCACATACAAAGTTTGCTTAAGATCCAACAATTTACACAGTAGCTAGCGCTTAAACTAATTTTTATATAGCTCATATAAGCAACAAATGACATTATGGGCCCCCAGTGCCCCATGAGTGTTAAATTTAGAAAAACAAGTTGCCAGTTACCATCCCAGGTGGGTACTCAACAGTCTTCAAAAATTTCATGACGATCGGATGAATAGTTTAGTCAGCTATCAAGGACATGCTCATAACCAACACACAGACATACTTTGATTTATATATATGTATATATAGATATAAGAAAAAAAGACATTTAGGGGCCCCTGGGACCATTCTGTGATAGATTTATATTTCAAAAATCTTTTCATTTTAATTAAGTTTCCTCATAGATATATTTCTCAAGATCGTGAAAAATTGAATGGGGGAAAATACATTAAACATATACGAAGAAAATACATTTGGGGCCCCCGGCCCCGAAGGAATGGACATTTGAAGTTATGTGCCCTACAGTATTTTAATAAGGGCTACCACGTTTTTGTATTCAAATTTTGGTTAAGATCCATTCATTTACTCAATAGCTAACGCATAAACTAATTTTTATATATCATATATAACCAAAAAAGACATTAAGGGCCCCGGGGCCCTTTCTGTGCAAGATATAAAGTTCAAAACCCCTGTTCATTTCAATTTGTATAATAATTGATACATTTGTCATTATTTGTCAAGATTGTTAATGACTGAATGGTGAATAAAATCTTAAACGTTTAAAAAATGTGAATTTTTGGGCCCCCAGCCCCAAAGGAATGATTATTAGCAGTTTAGTGCCCTATATTATTTTAATATTGGCTATCAAATTGTCATATACAAAGTTTGGATAAGATCCAACAATTTACACAGTAGCTAGCGCTTAAACTAATTTTTATATAGCTCATGTAAACAAAAAATGACATTATGGGCCCCCGGTGCCCCAAGAGTGTTAAATTTAGAAAACAAAGTTGCCAGTTACCATCCCAGGTAGGTACTTAACAGTCTCCAAAAATTTCATGACGATCGGATGAATGGTTTAGTCAGCTATAAAGGACATGCACACACACACACAGACATACTTTGATTTATATATATATAGATGACATTTTACTGCCATGGTAGGTAGGTCATAGCTGGTACATGGTATATTCCAATTTTAACGCCATTGTTTAGTAGGTCATAGCTGGTGTGTTTTTATAATTTATCCAAAGACATGTACTAAAACTTATTATGTTTTTCTCTCTTTCATTTCAACAGCAACATCTTTAACAAGAGGTCAATATGGGTAAGAAGAATCTTATTGTCACTCAATGACAAGTTTAAATGTAAACAATTCAATCATATTATTAAATGTTAACACAAGAATATCCAAAGTTAAGTCAATAGTGCGCTCGCCTCACAAGCTGAGGGGCGTGGGATCGATTCCACGTTAAAGCCACTATAAAATGTTGATGAATGACTAACTAACGCTAAGAAAGTCCTCCGCTGACCTGGAGAGGGATGGGCGCCGCAAGGTCTATCAAGTCCGAGAATGTTCTAATGGAAACATTAGAATCCCCTACGACTACGGGTTTATAAGAACGGGGGAAAAAAATTAATTTTAAAAATAAGATAGCTCGAAGGGCAAATCAGGCACGCGTTTAAATTTTATTTGGTCCGCGGCCTCATCTTAAATCAGTAACTGACTCGTGTGTTTGTTTCCAAAAAAACAACGTTTTATTTTTTTTTAAACAAAAATAAAAAACAAACGTATATGCTGTTTTAATTACAAAATACAATGACGTCAAATGATATAAAATGAATATATGGTATTTTATTGTTTATCGGCGTTGAGATAGATTACAAATGTTTGTGCTGGCGTTCGTTCGAATTTTGATGACGTCTGATGGCAAAAAAAAGGGCGCTCTTTATGGTCCCGATATTCTATGTCACTGCCAAATATGATTTATGGATACCTAGAGGGTTAAACTGAAATATAATTAAAAAGTGTATAGATCATTTAACATACCTAATTCCCGTAGTAATGTAATGCTTCTTGGATGTAAGGCTGATTTGTTCAAAAGTGCGCACCAAAAATTACTGCACCAAATATAACTCTTTTCGAACGTTCCGCATAAAATTGTTCAATATGATAATAAATGAATCAAATAAAAATAAATGAAAGTTCTGTATTACGTTATTTTTTAATCTGATGTGTATTTATGTGTAGTAAAATAATATTTAACTTAAATCTTTTTAATTTATTTAAAGGAAATTTTAATGCAAATTCTGGTAAAACGATGCAAAAATTATTTTAAAAGTAAAAGTCACAATTTACGAATGCTTACTATCTTTTCTCCCTAGAAATATTATAAGTAATTAGGAATTATATTAAACTAAAATATTTTCTTTCTTGCCTTTCATAAAGTCAATGATGGCATCATCAAATGATAAATTCCGAGGGAGCATAATTTAAATGAGTCATTTTTGTTCCAGATTTTTTTTATCGTCTTCGACCGAGAAAACGATTGTTCTCCAGATCAATTTGCAACATTATATTCAGAAACAATCTCAAAAATGCTTCTACATCAGGGAATGCATCTTTGAAGAATGACAACAGTACTTCTCATCTATGTGTAGATGATGATTTTTTTTAAAAGATATATCAAGAAAATTTTCAAAATATTTTACTGCATCTAAACAAAAGTCAACTGCTGTCTACCAAAAATTCTAACTTGGAAATACAACACAACGATAACAAAATACAACCCTCAGATAGACATAGGGATTAAAAAAAAACTTTGCTTATTCCTGATGCAAGAATAAACATATACAAATTGTCTTTCTTCCCGTCCGGAATTCGGAGGAAACCAGGAAAACCAACCCTTTAAGAACATTTTAAACTCTGATAAAAATGCAAGACTAGATAAAAACCATGGATAAGTGTTGGGCGCAATAATCTTCTGTATGGAAATAGAGTCTGTAACAGATAAGATAATATTAAAGGACTTTCCAGCACATGAAATATACATAGAATACTTGTTAATCTTCAATATTATTTCTTGCATACCCTTATATTTGTCAGACATATTATCAACGTTCTCACATAGCTTGTCTCGAAACTTACCAAAATCTATTATTCACTCACTTGTGGCTACCCATCCTTAGAAAAATTAGGAAACGTTTAATAGGTAGCCATTAACTAGTAAAACATACATCACAATAACAGTGAGCTGTTAAGCATTGGATTATTATCTATATAATTGACTTTAGGACGAGGTCCCCAGATGTTAAGTATTTGTATTTTGAGTCTAGATTCTGTGCACATACACACACATACACACACGTGCTCCCAGATATTACGTATTAGTAGTTATATTTCTCCCAGTGTCATGAATTGTAAGTCTATTAATTAATCTTTAAAATGACTCAACGGACTCAACGTGTTATATGTTCGTTCGTCCGTCGATACGACGAGGACCACTCTAGTCATCCGAGGGTTGTCTGTGCGTGCGCAGATGGCTGATTAGGCCGATCCTTGCACGAAAGGTTCGGGAACAGAAAGGACAAGGGACGAGTGCGACATCTCCTTGAGGGTTTACAGCATGGGCCTTTCGGGCTTGCCTCTTCTTTTCTGCGGCGGTGATCCGGTTTGCCTCGCATGACCCGGCACCTTCGTGGATGGAAGAGCGCCAGGTGGATCGGTCCATTGCAGCTCGTTCCCACGTGTCTGGATTGATGGCAAACGCTTTCATTGAGGCTTTTAGTGTGTCTTTGAAGCGTTTCTTTTGCCCACCGTGGGACCGCTGGCTATACTGGAGCTCACCATAGAAGATTCTCTTTGGCAGTCTCTCGTCTGGCATTCGGACAACGTGCCCTGCCCAGTGTTATATACACTATCTATAAAACTATAAACTATACATACATGTATTATGTTAACACACATGTAAATTATGAACAAAACACGTCTGTCTCTTATCTTATCTTATCTGTTTACAGACGCTCCTTCTATACAGAAGATTATTGCGTCCTACGCTTATCTATGGTTTGTGTTTAGTCCTGCATTTTTATTAGAGATTTAAATGTTGATAAAGTGTTGGTTTTCCTGGATTCTTCAGGCAACCCATTCCACGCCCGAATTCCGGACGGGAAGAAGGAAAACTTGTATGTGTTTGTTCTTGCATACGGAATAAGAAAGGTGTTTTTATCCTTATGTCTATCTGAGGGTTGTATTAAGTTATCTTTGTGTTGTATTTCTAAATTAGAATTAATTGCTTTATGTATGATTACTACTTTGCTCTTGGTTCTTCTATCCTCTAGTGTTTCAAGGTTTAACGATTTAACTAATGGTGTTATTCTTGTCAGTTTTGAATATTCTCCAGTAATGAATCTGGCAGCTCTTTTTTTAATTTTTTCTAGTTTATCAATGTTTTCTTTGGTGGATGGGTCCCATACAGAAGATGCATATTCTAGTACAGGTCTCACCAAAGTGAGGTAGCATTTTAGTTTTATATCTCTATTACATTTGTTAAAGTTCCTTTTTATAAAGCCTAAGGTTTTGTTTGATTTTTTAATAACTTCATTGACATGGGGATTCCATGATAGTTTCTCATTTATTAAGACTCCTAAGTATTTTGCATCTTTAGTTTGGGTCAGTTCTTTTCCATGAATGTAATATTTTGAATTTATTTGTTTCTTTTTCTTTGTTACTCTTAACAGTTGACACTTTTCTGGATGGAAAGACATACTCCAGTTAGTTTCCCATTTTATCAATTCATCTAAGTCTTTTTGTACAATTTTGCTATCTTGTTCTGATTTAATTGTTCTATAGATTATACAATCATCAGCAAATAGCCTAACTTTTGTACCTGTTGAGATGTTGTTGGGTAAATCATTTATATAAATTAAAAAGAGTAAGGGACCTAGCACAGTTCCTTGTGGAACTCCTGAGTTAACCTTTATTGGTGCAGATTTAGATCCATTAATTATTACAGTTTGCTCCCTGCCCAAAAGGAAGTCTTGGATCCAGTGATGTAAGGAACCTGAGATTCCAAAGTAGTTAAGTTTTTTAAGTAAACTAAGGTGGTGAACTTTGTCAAATGCTTTTGAGAAGTCTAGTAATATTGTATCTATTTGATCATTTTTGTCCAAGCCTTTTGATAGTTCATCTATTAAACCTATTAATTGTGTTTCACATGATCTGTTTTTTCTAAAGCCGTGTTGATGTGGGACATAGGGCATTATATTTGTCAAGGTGGTTAACTATTCTACTATATATTATGTGTTCTAGTAATTTACAGGTGATACTAGTAAGTGATACAGGCCTGTAATTACCAGGGTCTGATTTATCCCCTTTCTTAAAGAGTGGACTTACATTAGCTAATTTCCAATCCTGGGGCACTTTACCCTGGTTTAGAGAGGCTTGAAAGAGAACTACAAGGATTGGGGACAGTTCATTGCTTAGTTCTTTTAATAATCTTGCAGGCAAATCATCTGGGCCAGTAGCTTTGTTTATTTTTAAGTTTTTTAGGAGTGAATGTATACCTATCTCATCTACAGTTATGTTACCTATTTCCTCCATTTTATTTAAATTTATTAAAACTTCCTTGTCGCCTGAGGCAGAAAAAGATGATGCAAAATATGTGTTATGGATATTAGCTTTAGTTTCATTATCATTATAGGTTTTATTATTTGAGCCTTTTAGTGTGGCTATTCCTGAAGGTTCCATTTTTTTAGATTTGATAAAGGACCATAAGTTTTTATTGTTATCTTTGGTAATTACATTGTTTATATATTCATTTTGGAGGTTCCGACTAAGTTTTTGTGTCGTTTAATCTTTAAGTATTTTTTGTGTATCCTATATGAATTGGTAGCTTTATATTTCTTAAATAAGTTCCTTTTTAGTTTGCATAGCTTTTTCAATCTAGAATGGAACCAGCATTTGTTAATTTTATTTGATGTTAGTTTTGTTGGAACATTCTCATCCATTATAGTTTTTAGATTTGTTTTTATATCTTTCCAAATTTCTTCTACTGGGCTATTTGTGTTAAATTTACTTAGGAAAGTTTGTTGGAAGTTAGCCGCTGATTGGTGTAGTTTTATTGAATTACATTTATTCCAAAGATAGATTATTCTTCTAGGTATCTTATTAATTTTAGTTTTTATTGTATTGGTGACCCTAACAATATCATGGTCGGACAGTCCTGGAATTATTTTATAGTCTAACACTAGTCCTGGTCTATTTGTTAGGAATAAATCTAGTGTTTTATTTTTCCTTGTTGCTGTTTTTACTATCTGTTCTAGGTTTATGTTGTTTATAGTGTCTAAAAAGTGTTCATTAATTTCTTTGTTAGTTTGATGGTTATCAATTGTATAATTTTTCCAATTTATATCTGGAAGATTAAAGTCCCCCATAAACCATAGAACTGCATTTTTATTATTCTCTTTTATGAAAGTTAATTGACTACAAAGATTGTTCATGTATTCTAGGTTTGTATTCGGAGGTCTATATATACTGCCTACAATAAGTGGGGATGAGTTTGGTGTAATTATTTTACAATAAATAGACTCTATATTAAAATTTGGCTGTGTAGTAATTTCTTCAGCTATGATATTTGATTTAATTGCAAGTAGCCCTCCTCCATAATTGTCTGGTCTGTCCTTCCTAAAAATATTATAATTGGTGTTTAAAATCTCAGAGTTATATATGTTGGGGTTCAACCAAGTTTCAGAACCAGCAATTATGTCTGGTTCTTCTGTTTTTATAAGTAGTTCTAAATCTGGAATTTTATTTTTTAAGCTTTGGAAATTAACTATTAGTGTTTTGAGAATGTTTTGATTATTATTATTATTAGATTTCTACAACTGGGAACAATGTTTAATTACAAAGAATAAATGCAAAAAAATATGTTTAAATTAAATTAGGGCTGGTACTAATTAAAACGTTTTTTTCGATTAATAGGGAAAATAATTAATCGATTAATCTGATTAATTTGATATTTGTATAACGCATATATATGTAGCCGTCTGCTAGATGCCGTTAAGTCGCGATTCATTATTTAACGAAATCGGTTAAGTCGCGGTAATTCCATGGCTCCCAATTTTGTGAAGTAACACAGCAAAGTCGTTCTGCTATGCAAGAAATAATGAAGAAAAAACGTTTTTGTTTACGTATTACACGTCGTATGCATGTTTAAATATTAAACTATATAATTTGCAATTGTCACGCAAGTAGTGTCAGTTTGTCCGTGGCGCTGCTAATTTTAGAAAGCAGCGCACCAAATTACTGCATCAATGCATCAAAAGGTGTGCATAATTAAATATGCGCTGTAAACAAAAATTATACTACGTCATTGTTTTCGCTGATATTTTAATTTTGGAAATGGGATCAATGTAATAATTTTTAAAAACCCGTAAAAAGACAAGTTTTTGACTATAAATCCTTTATATAGGAGACATAATTAAAGGAATGTTCATTATAATACGCAGCGCAAGACAATCTAATATAAAAAAACGTAAAAAACCAAGTTTTTGACTATAAATCCTTTGTGTACGAGACGTAACTAAAAGAATGATCATTGTAATACGCAGCGCAAGACCATCCAAAAATACAAAATTGCAGTTGTGTCGTAAAACATATTTAATATAATGATGCTCACCGATCAGGAATATGTTTATAAAAAGAGTTGTCAATAAAATACGCACCTTATTGCGCGACAGAAAGGTTGTTCAATATAATACGCACCACGACACTCTATCTCAAAAAATAACATGATACATATGAATAAATAAAATAATCTAAAAAATAAATAATCTAATTACGGTACATGCAATCGATCTGAAATTTTGATACATTGTTTTTATCATCGGTACAAAACTGCCTGCAAAATTTCAGCTCGCTAGCTTACGAGGAAGTGGGTTAAAAATATATCCAAAGTTTTGGCGACAAGGGCGCAAGCAAACAACCAGACACTACGAGTTAATATAAAGGATTTAATTTAAAAACCCGTAAAAAACACGTTTTTCACTATAAATCCTTTATGTACTAGGCGTAACTAAAAGAATGTTCATTATAATACGCAGTTCAAGACCATCCAAAAATACAAAATTGCAGTTGTGTCGTAAAAAATATTTAATATAATGCGCACCGATCAGGAATATGTTTATAAAAAGAGTTGTCAATAAAATACGCACCTTATTGGACGACAGAAAGGTTGTTCAATATAATACGCACCGCGACGCTCTATCTAAAAAAATTGCATGATACATAGGAATAAATAAAATAATCTAAAAAATCAATAATTTAATTACGGTACATGCGATCTATCTGAAATTTTGATACATTGTTTTTATTATCGGTACGAAACTGCCTGCTAAATTTCAGCTCGCTAGCTTACGAGGAAGTGGTTTAAAAATCGATCCATAGTTTTGGCGACAAGCAAGCAAGCAATCAAGGGCGGCCGCAGACACCACGAGTTAATATAAAGGATTTAATTTTTTTTAAACGTAAAAAACCAAGTTTTTCACTATAAATCCTTTATGTACGAGACGTAACTAAAAGAATGTTCATTATAATACGCAGCGCCAGACCCTCCAGAAATACAAAATTGCAGTTGTGTCGTAAAACATGTTTAATATAATGCGCACCGATCAGGAATATGTTTATAAAAAGAGTTGTCAATAAAATACGCACCTTATTGCGCGACAGAAAGGTTGTTCAATATAATACGCACCGCGACGCTCTATCTCAAAAAATAGCATGATACATAGGAATAAATAAAATAATCTAAACAATCAATAATTTAATTACGGTACATGCGATCGATCTGAAATTTTGATACATTGTTTTTATTATCGGTACGAAACTGCCTGCAAAATTTCAGCTCGCTAGCTTACAAGCAAGTGGGTTAAAAATCGATCAAAAGTTTTGGCGACAAATAAGCAAGCAAGGGCGGGCGGCCGCAGACACCACGAGTTAATATAAAGGATTTAAAAAGAGGATTTGATTATGGTTAATTATAAAATCAAAAAAACAAAGGGGGTGCCCTAGGCGCCCTACAACCCCTATTATAAAATACTTTGTGTACATTTAAGAAAGTTTAATATTTCGTATTTATCAAACAAGGACAAGTTAGTTGGGCTTTAGAAAAAGGGTCGGTGCCGTGGGCGCCCTAAAAAAAGTGCATTTTTTCAAAATAAATAGATTTCAGCTGAAAACTTCCGTCATTTTTGACGGGTGATACGCTAGTGTAAATAATAATAATGTCACAAGCGTCCTGTATCTATCTCTGGACCGCTTGCACCTAGATTCATAAATTCCAATTACACAAGAAATTATTCAACACTGCCAAAAGAAAACAAACTTTAATCGCCCAACTCCTTGCTACAACACACTATCAACCTCAACTCTTCGACGTTCTACACACATTCCAAACACGTCAACCAAAAAATCTCCTTGTCACGCTTTCGCTCCGACTAGCCAACAACACTAACCCTGAGCCCAGCTCACAACAAGTTATAGGGGAAAATTGGTCATTTGTGACAAATTATACGAGGGAAAAGTATGTAAGTAACAACAAATATAGATTATTAATAAATAGGAAAAAAATGTTAGAAATATTTTCTAAAAATTATAATAGAATTTTAATCGATCAAAATATTTTAATCGATTAATTTTGTCTAATGATTAATCGATTAATTAATCTTTAAATTCCCGCATCCCTAGTATATATATGTATATATATATATATTTATATATTCGA
>CALYLW010000371.1:557639-582355 GCA_944989445.1 Ampullaceana balthica | reverse complement strand
GACAGGAGTCTGCAAATCACGGCCCACTGGCCTTAACTGGCCCGCCAACGGTACTTCGAGATATTTGAGAGACATTGGGTTATAATTTAAATTAATACTTTATTGTGTGAATGGTATTGGGTCGTGTTATAAACTAGCACATTACGTTGAAGGCTGATGAAAATACTTCACAAACAGCCACTTCATCAAAGAGCGTGTGATGGATTCCGCAAATGCCTTGCGTCCCGTGAAAGACGAGTTGACTAACACGGACTGCAAATCTCAGTTTATGTCATTTTTTATTTACCACGTTTTTATTAACTCGCTTTCGTTCCTGTTTGTTGGTTTGTTGGTTTGGTTGTCAAAGATTTTTTTTCAAATCTGCCAACGTAAAATTGAACCACTTCTGATGGTCCTAGAGATCTGAAAATTTTACCACAGATAGATCTTGGATGACAATGCATTGTCTCAAAATTTCAGATCGATCGAATGTACCGTTATTAAATTATTGAACTTTTTAATTTATCTATAGTCTATATATAAGCATCTGTACCGTCTGCTTTTGTTGACATCCGTGACTTCACCTCGTGACCACATCAAAGGTGTTTGTTAAAATAAATAGAGGTAAAAAAAATTTTTTTAATAAAACAACCCCGTAAAAACAAAGTTTTTGACTATAAATCTCTTATATATGAGACATAGCTATAAGTATTGATTATGTTCAAACGCGAAAAATATTTACAGACTGAATCTGTCTTAACTCCCTTTTGCTTTTAACCTGGGGGGGGGGAGTGGGAGAGGGGAAAGGTCTTGTCTCCGATCGCTGGCCCGAGCCCAGCGTGACACGCAAAATGTAATGAAAAGCACGCCGGTTTACCTGGTTTAAACACGAGATGTGTTCACCGGTGGCTGGCCTGAAGTCAAGTGACCCGTAAAATGTAAACAATAGCGACCGCTACATCTAGTTTATATAGATAAACTAAAAATGCATTAATTTAATTACGGTACGTTCGATCGATCTTCGGGGGGGGCGGGGTCGGGGGGGGCGGAGTCGGGGACGGGGGGAGGCGGGGACGGAGGGGACTTCTCATTCCCGACCAAAGACCAGTGTTTAACTTTTACTACATGTGACGTCAAGGGTCGGTGTTAAGCTAGCATCAATATTTGTTCCCAGCGATCTGATTACCGATGTGCCGCTAACAGGACTTTACCATTCCGTATGCACAATGTCAAGGCCACCAGGAACAACGCCTCCCTGGGATGATACGGTATCAACAGTTTCAACAGATGAGCTGCTCTCGTCATGGTGATGGCGGTCAGACCTGTTGGTTCACATGATTATTTAAACATTACTGGGATATGAGAGAATTGGTTCAAAGTGGGACATGGGAGAATTTCTTCAAATTTGGACATGAGAGAATTTGTTCAAAGTGGGACATGAGATAATTTGTTCAAAGTGGGACATGGGAGAATTTGTTCAAATTGGGATATGAGGGAATTTGTTCAAAGTTGGACATGAGAGAATTTGTTCAAAGTGGGACATGAGAGAATTTGTTCAAAGTGGGACATGAGATAATTTGTTCAAAGTGGGACATGGGAGAATTTGTTCAAATTGGGATATGAGGGAATTTGTTCAAAGTGGGACATGAGAAAATTTGTTCAAAGTGGGACATGATAGAATTTATTCATGAGAGAATTAGTTCAAAGTGGGACATGAGAGAATTAGTTCAAAGTGGGATATGAGAGAATTTGTTCAAATGGGGACATGAGAGAATTTGTTCAAAGTGGGACGTGAGAAAATTGATAAAGTGGGATATGAGAGAGTTTGTTCAAAGTGGGACATGAGAGAATTTGTACAAAGTGGGACATGAGAGAATTTGTTCAAAGTGGGACATTGGAGAATTTGTTCAAAGTGGGACATTGGAGAATTTGTTCAAAGTTGGACTGAGTGCTTTTCATATGCTACGTGGCAGGATGCAGAGGTGGTGACAGCTCAGACCTTACAGGACAAGGCAGCCATGAGCTGTCAAGACAGGACTGTATAGACTGACGAGACAGGGCAGAGGGAAGCATAGACCCGATAAGACAGGGCAGCATAGACCTGACAAGGCAGGACAGCATAGAACTGACAAGACAGGGCAGCATAGACCTGACAAGACAGGGGCGCATATACCTGACAAGACAGGGCAGCATAGACCTGAAAAGACAGTGCAGCATAGACCGGAAAAGACCTGGCAATATATACTAACAAGACAGGGCAGCATAGAGCTGACAAGACATGGCAGCATAGACTGGACAAGACCGAGCAATATATACTAACAAGAGAGGGCAGCATAGAGTTGACAAGACAGGGCAGCATGGTCATGACACGACAGGGCAGCATAGACTGACAGGACAGGGCAGCATAGACCTGACACGACAGGGCAGCATAGACCTGAAAAGCAGGGCAGCATAGACTGGACAAGACCGGGCAATATATACTAACAAGAGAGGGCAGCATAGAGTTGACAAGACAGGGCAGCATGGACATGACACGACAGGGCAGCATAGACTGACAGGACAGGACAGCATAGACCTGACAAGACAGGGCAGCATAGACCTGACAAGACAGGTCACAGGGTAGCATAGGTCTGAAAAGACAGGGCAGCATTGACCTGACAGGACAGGGCAGCATAGACCGGACAAGACCGGCAATATATACTAACAAGACAGGGCAGCATGGACCTGACACGACAGGGCAGCATAGACCTGACAGGGCACAGGGTAGCATAGGTCTGAAAAGACAGGGCAGCAGAGATCTGACAAGACAGGGCAGCAGAGAGCAGACAAGACATGGCAACATAGACCTGACAAGACAGGGCAGCAGAGAACTGACAAGACAGGGCAGCATAGAACTGACAAGACAGGGCAGCAGAGAGCAGACAAGACAGGGCAGCATAGAGCAGACAAGACATGGCAGTAGAGAGCAGACAAGACAGGGCAGCATAGACCTGACAAGACAGGGCAGCAGAGACCTGACAAGACAGGGCAGCATATAACTGACAAGACAGGGCAGCATAGACCTGACAAGACAGGTCAGCAGAGAGCTGACAATACAGGGCAGCATAGACCTGCCATGACAAGGCAGCATAGACCGGACAAGACAGGGCAGAGGGAAGCATAGACCTAACAAGGCAGGGCAGAGGGAAGCATAGACCTGACAAGACAGGGCAGAGGGAAGCATAGACCTGACAAGACAGGGCAGCCGAGAGCTGACAAGACACTGACAACAAATGGAATAACATACGATTTTTAAAAATCTTTTGAAAAATGAATTTTCAATTTGGACTAAAATAACAAAATAACATTCGAAGGGAGATTTGTAAAAAAAAATTTTTACTTTTTCTATATATAACTTATAATACTTTTTATAAGTTAGTAATAGTTCCTAAGAAATACCAAAGAAATTGTGTCACTCTAAGAGCAAGGGTAAAACTCGCATCAACACGCAGAATATCAACTGCCCTGAGATAAGTGATCAACTTAACACCAAGCTTGAGCAAGCTCTTAAAGCCAACACCTCGAAGAAAGAAATCACCAATCCGCATGATGCTATAGGGACAGAACAAATCGATGCGAATTGGCTCCATATTCGAGACACTATTTACAACACCTCTCTTGCTGTCCTCGGGAGGAAGGAAAGAAAAAATGCAGATTGGTTTGAGGCCCACTGGGTTACAATGAATCCCGTGACGGAGACAAAAAGAAAAGCTCTACTGGCCTACAAAGCTTCCCCAGGACCTGACACCCTAAAATGTCTCAGAAATGCCAGAAACACAGCCCGGAAGACTGCACGTTTTTGCGCTAACACTTATTGGGTGGAATTATGCAAAAGCATTCAATCTGCTGCTGATCAGGGAGATATTAAACAAATGTACGAAGGCATAAAAAAGGCCACTGGGCCCACAACTTCAAAGTCAGCTCCAATCAAGACAAAATCAGGTGAGATGATCACAGAACGAGACAAGCAGATGCGGCGCTGGACTGAGCACTATCTAGAACTCTATGCGACACAGAATGTAGTATCTGACTCTGCCATAGAAAGAATACCAGATCTACCAGTTCTAGATCAGCTTGATGCTACACCGTCAATAGAGGAGCTTGGTAGGGCTATCGATCATCTGAGAAATGGGAAGGCCCCAGGCAACGATGGCATTCCTGCAGAAGTCCTTAAGCACGGCCAGCCAGCACTACTGAAGCCTCTGCACGAACTCATATGCGATTGCTGGGAACGCGGTCACATCCCACAGGACATGCGTGACGCCAAAATAGTCACGCTTTATAAGAACAAAGGAGATCGCAGCGATTGCAATAACTATCGTGGTATCTCCTTACTGAGTATTGTGGGAAAGGCTTTTGCCAGAGTGATCCTTGCACGCCTGCAAATTCTGGCGCATAATGTCTACCCAGAATCACAATGCGGTTTTCGGGCTGGCCGGTCAACAATGGACATGATCTTCTCACTCCGTCAGCTACAAGAGAAATGTCGGGAGCAACAGAAAGCCCTCTTCGTTGCCTTCATAGATCTAACAAAGGCATTTGACCTGGTCAGCCGTGAGGGTCTGCTACGTATATTGGAAAAAATAGGATGCCCGCCGCGGCTTCTCTCCATCATCGAGTCCTTCCACACCAATATGCACAGCACAGTGCTCTTCGATGGTGCCACCTCAGAACCCTTCCCAGTTTGTAGCGGAGTCAAACAGGGCTGTGTACTGGCTCCAACACTCTTCGGTATCTTTTTCTCGATGCTACTGCGTCATGCATTCGAGGACTGTTTCGAGGGTGTAAACATCCATACCAGGGCGGATGGAAATCTGTACAACATCAGCCGTCTCCGTGCAAAGAGAAAAGTGGAAAATGTTTTAATTAGAGAGTTGCTCTTCGCGGATGACGCAGCCCTTACCTCACATTCAGAGATAGGTCTCCAACTTTTGGTCGACAAGTTCTCAGAGGCATGCAAGGATTTTGGTCTAACGATAAGCCTCAAAAGACCAACATTATGAGACAAGGAACAGACTGCTTCCCAGCAATCTCCATTGAGGGAAACACCTTGGATGTCGTCGATGATTTTACCTACCTTGGCAGTAACATCACAAGCACACTCTCCCTGGAAAAGGAAATTGAAACCAGAATCGGCAAGGCTTCATCATTAATGGCTAGGCTGAATCAAAGAGTGTGGAACAATGCACAGCTCACTGCTAGGACGAAAATCACTGTGTACCAGGCCTGCGTGCTCAGCACACTCCTCTATGGCAGCGAGTGCTGGACGACCTATGCCAAACAAACAAAGCAACTCAACAGCTTCCACTTACGATGCTTGCGCAGGATTCTGCACATCAAGTGGCAGGACAAGATAACGAATGTCGAGGTACTCAGAAGGAGTCATATGCTGAGCATGCACTCAATCCTGAGTGAGAGGCGCCTGCGGTGGCTGGGACATGTCCGCAGGATGAACTCGGAGCGCATTCCAAGAGCCCTGCTTTACGGTGAGCTGGCAACTGGTATGCGGAAGAGAGGACGCCCCTGCTTGCGCTTCAAGGATGTCTGCAAGAAAGACATGAGTCTGGCGCAGATAGACCATAAAACGTGGGAGACCATTGCTGAGGAGCGCACCTCCTGGCGGGCTAAAGTACGCGAGGGCATCCAAGTCGCGGAAGCTTCCCTTACAGTCAAGAGCGAGGAGAAAAGGGCCAGGAGAAAGGGGAAGGGGGGTAGAGGAGCAGGAGGAAACGCCATCATCCCATGAGGATGGACGGATGCCATAGAGACATAGAATAGTTCCTAAATGTTAAATATAGTTAATAAATTCTAAATTTGATTACCTCTCTATTAATTTCCAGGTTTGTAACACCCCAGCACACACATTAGGGCCGGTAAAGTCTCCTTCAGTGGCACCTAGCACCAAACGTGTTACACATATAAGAGACTAAAAAGTTTACTTCCCGCTTGCAATCTTCTTGTGTTTTCATTTAAAATGAAGAACAATTACGTCATAGCCCGTGCGGAAGTGTCACATTCGTTTTGCCAAGAGAAGCCAAAATAATTAAATTTACATCTCGGTGTTTCCAATATTTTGTTTATGAAATTTTCTTTTAAAATATGATTATATTCAAATATGGCTCATCGTTCAACCACATTAAAAATAATAATGACATACAGCACTGCCTGTAACTACAATAATATAATATGCCCACTATTCTCAAATTTCGCATTTAAAAAATAAGAGAGCGCTCCTCCTCTTTTTACTGATCAAAGAAAGTGTTACAAGGATAAGCTCAGAGCCGCTCTAAAATCTTCATCGAATTCCGACTCCAGTATAGCCACGGCCTAAGACATTGAGCAAGACTCCAAGGGAAGCCGCAGCCGACGACCGAGCCTCGTGGCGCCTTACTATACGGAACGAAGCAGCACCTGAGGAAAGAGACGAACGTCTGCAGGGTCGAAAATACAGGCTAGAAAATGTCGCGTACGAGACCATCATAGCGACATTCCAACCAGGAGCTGCCTTTGGGGGTGGCAGCTGGGGCAATCGCCCCAGGCCCCGCGCTTAGGTGGGCCCCGCGTTTCAGACTTGGGAATATAAATTATAAAGTGATTCGCTGATGTGATGGACCAAGATATATGAGAATGTCATCCTGCATGTTGAAGTACACTGCATGCCGTCATGTACACAATGCACTTGCGATTAGAAACATGCATTTAAAATATTGCCTTGTACAATAAATTGCGTTTTAACTTAAGTCGTTACGGTATTTTTCGAAAAGAAACCGTTGTTCATGAAACGCGAACATAAATATATTTTAGTAACAAAAGAGCCGGCAGATATTGCACTACTGAGTCTGCGCAAGAGTTGATCTAATCAAGATATTATGACCTTTTGGGCATATTGGTTGTTCGCGATCGTTACCAGTACTCTGGCCCGGCGGTGTCATTGCTGCACCAGGCCTCGCGCGTACCTAACGCCGCCTCTGATCCCCACCATCTCATTACCAACCTGTGGGCGCATCTTTCGAACAAAGATTGGTCTCAAAGGCAACCAAAGAACTCACCAAACAAGCACATATATATAGGTGTACGGAATGGTCAATAAACTAACAAAGCACATATCACATAGATAGAATGTAAGGAATGTAGGACTGCGGAAATTAACGATTAATTTCTCGATTAATGGTAAAAAAAAATTTATGATTTGCAAAAATTATAGATTTAACAAGACTTCCGTTATTTGTAATGATTTTATTTGTTTATTTTATGTTTCATGGCGTTTAAGAAAGTTTCGATGCGTTCACCTCATGTACAAATGTTAGAAGTTCATATCCAGATATAACACCAACTAACTAGCTACTTTTATTACACTTCATTGAGTCATTGTTTACAGCTATGGGCTAAAACATTTTTGAGGTAAAGAATCTCTGTGCAAAGGTAATGGATATAATAGTGGGGTAATTAATCACAAGATTTGGGTAATGGATCCTAACGAAGAGTTGTGGATTATGATCTGGGGAAATTGATCCTAATTTTTAGCTGTGAATCATAGCTTGGCTTGGCGTCAGCTATCATAACGTAGGAAAGTATCATTGTTTGGTGTAAACTATAATCACGTAAAATTGTAGATCATAGTTTGGAGCAATCGATCCTAATGAAGGAAAGTAGATCATGGCTTGGGGTTGTAGTGATCAGTCCATGTGTTAAAGATATAACTAAACGCCGTTACACCTACGTACGCTATGATCAATTAACATACAGTGTGATCCATAGCCCCACATTATTATCCATTAACAAAAATAATGATCCATTTCAGAACGTTGTTTTACGAGCGAGAGAGAGAGAGAGAGAGAAAAGTGAGATAGCGAGCGAGATTAACCGCACGAGAAAGTTAGAGAGAGTGAGAGAGAGAGAGCACGCGCGAGAGAGGTGGAGAGAGAGAGAAAAGAGAATATTTGAGAAAATAGATAAAGTATATAAAGCATATGACATGCGAGACCATGTCGTTTAAGACAGATGTTTGATAGTTGACCTCAGTTTATGACATTTGAACTCATGTTGTGTAGCCTGTTACCGGCTTATCTTGGCGACGTTAGCTGCTGCGTCCTCCTACAGATAAGGTCAGTCTATTTCTTGTGTTGTAATTGTCTTTAACATTTTGATCAATCTTTGAACAAAACTTGAATAGATGCATGAAATACTCAAACATGAGCAGATGACTGTACAGTTATCTAATACTAACACCTCATATTGTACTTATAATGTTACATTTATCTAATATTAAGACCTCATAATGTACTTATAATGTTACAGTTATCTAATATTAACACCTCATAATGTACTTATAATGTTACAGTTATCTAATATTAACACCTCATAATGTACTTATAATGTTACAGTTATCTAATATTAAAACAAATCTAAAAACTATAATGGATGAGAATGTTCCAACAAAACTAACATCAAATAAAATTAACAAATGCTGGTTCAATTCTAGATTGAAAAAGCTATGCAAACAAAAAGAGAACTTATTTAAGAAATATAAAGCTACCTATTCATATAGGATACACAAAAAATACTTAAAGATTAAACACTTGACACAAAAACTTAGTCGAAACCTCCAAAATGAATATATAAACAATGTAATTACCAAAGATAACAATAAAAACTTATGGTCCTTTATCAAATCTAAAAAAATGGAACCTTCAGGAATAGCCACACTAAAAGGCTCAAATAATAAAACCTATAATGATAATGAAACTAAAGCTAATATCCTTAACACATATTTTGCATCATCTTTTTCTGCCTCAGGCGACTAGGAAGTTTTAATAAATTTAAATAAAATGGCGGAAATAGGTAATATAATTGTAGATGAGATAGGTATACATTCACTCCTAAAAAACTTAAAAATAAACAAAGCTACTGGCCCAGATGATTTGCCTGCAAGGTTATTAAAAGAACTAAGCAATGAACTGTCCCCAATCCTTGTAGTTCTCTTTCAAGCCTCTCTAAACCAGGGTAAAGTGCCCCAGGATTGGAAATTAGCTAACGTAACTCCACTCTTTAAGAAAGGGGATAAATCAGACCCTGGTAATTACAGGCCTGTATCACTTACTAGTATCACCTGTAAATTACTAGAACACATAATATATAGTAGAATAGTTAACCACCTTGACAAATATAATGCCCTATGCCCACATCAACACGGCTTTAGAAAAAACAGATCATGTGAAACACAATTAATAGGTTTAATAGATGAACTATCAAAGGGCTTAGACAAAAATGATCAAATAGATACAATATTACTAGACTTCTCAAAAGCATTTGACAAAGTTCACCACCTTAGTTTACTTAAAAAACTTAACTACTTTGGAATCTCAGGTTCCTTACATCACTGGATCCAAGACTTCCTTTTGGGCAGGGAGCAAACTGTAATAATTAATGGATCTAAATCTGCACTAATAAAGGTTAACTCAGGAGTTCCACAAGGAACTATGCTAGGTCCCTTACTCTTTTTAATTTATATAAATGATTTACCCAACAACATCTCAACAGGTACAAAAGTTAGGTTATTTGCTGATGATTGTATAATCTATAGAACAATTAAATCAGAACAAGACAGCAAAATTTTACAAAAAGACTTAGATGAATTGATAAAATGGAAAACTAACTGGAGTATGTCTTTTCACCCAGAAAAGTGTCAACTGTTAAGAGTAACAAAGAAAAAGAAACAAATAAATTCAAAATATTACATTCATGGAAAAGAACTGATAATGAGAAACTATCATGGAATCCCCATGTCAATGAAGTTATTAAAAAATCAAACAAAACCTTAGGCTTTATAAAAAGAAACTTTAACAAATGTAATAGAGATATAAAACTAAAATGCTACCTCACTTTGGTGAGACCTGTACTAGAATATGCATCTTCTGTATGGGACCCATCCACCAAAGAAAACATTGATAAACTAGAACAAATTCAAAAAAGAGCTGCCAGATTCATTACTGGAGAATATTCGAAACTGACAAGAATAACACCATTAGTTAAATCATTAAACCTTGAAACACTAGAGGATAGAAGAACCAAAAGCAAAGTAGTAATCATACATAAAGCAATTAATTCTAATTTAGAAATACGACACAAAGATAACTTAATACAACCCTCAGATAGACATAAGGATAAAAACACCTTTCTTATTCCGTATGCAAGAACAAACACATACAAGTTTTCCTTCTTCCCGTCCGGAATTCGGGCGTGGAATGGGTTGCCTGAAGAATCCAGGAAAACCAACACTTTATCAGCATTTAAATCTCTAATAAAAATGCAGGACTAAACACAAACCATAGATAAGCGTAGGACGCAATAATCTTCTGTATATAAGGAGCGTCTGTAAACAGATAAGATAAGATAAGATAAGATAAGATAAGATAACACCTCATAATGTACTTATAATGTTACAGTTATCTAATACTAGGGGCAAGTACCCGGCTCCCGCCCGGGTTTAACAACAACCGGTATATACAACTAGGTCGCCTAGTTGGTTCTACGTCACATTCGACGACAGTACAAGCATACTACACAGTACTGGAATCTGGGTCGTGTAGGCTTACTGAATGGTGACACACGGTGAACATATATAGGTCGTGACGTCAACAGGCTTAATGCTAGTTGATTCCAGGAAATATTAGTAATAGTAAACATAACATCGAACCGAGAAGCTATGGACTATTCAATGTGTTGGTGTGAATTATAAATAAAGAAACGGAATTTTTATCCATTCATTGTGTGAAGAGTTTGATTATCGCAATTTTGGATTAATGGAGTGAACTAAATTGTTTAAAAACTACTCGAAAATTGAAATTTTAACCAAGTGACTTTTATTCAAAACGATCGGACCATTTAATATATTTTGTCAATCTGAGGGAGCGTATATATAAAGTATACTAAAGATCCCGTGTGAGGATTCTTTTTGTTGTCTCATCTTGCCAATAACTAGATTTTATGGTTTAGACGTGTCACTTATTTGAACTTAACATTTTGAATTCAAGATATTTCATTTGGACGATTTATAACTTTATCAATATATATACATACATTCCTTACCGAATTGCTAGATTCATATTATTCAATCAAACAAAACATGGATCACTACAAGGAATTCACTGCCATAGCTAAAGAGATCGGACTAAAAGGAAAAGAAATGAGAGATTTCATTGAAGAAAAAGTAGCTGAAGAAAAAGAAAATCAAAGAATAGCTGAAGAAAAAGAACAGCGAAGAAAAGCTGAAGAAAAGCTAGAAGAAAAAAGCAAGAATAGCTGAAGAAAAAAGCAAGAATTGCTGAAGAAAAAGAGATGCAAAGACTCATAGTAAAAAGAGAAATTGAACAAACTTGCAGTCGATAAGTTAAAATTACAAAGGGAGCGAGGACAGTAGTGGCCACAATCCTGGTGATGAAACAAATAGAAGGTCAGCACCAAGGGATACTATCAAAGTAAGAAAATATGATAGCCAAAAAGAAAAAATGGATGTTTATCTGGATTATTTCGAATCCATAATGGCTATGAAAGGCTATAATGAAGAAGATTGGCCAGCACAACTGATGACTCAATTAACTGGAGAAGCATTTGAAGCTTATAACAGTATAGCCAAAGAAGACAAAAGCATATATAAGAATGTCAAAAAGGCACTTCTATGTCATTTTGGAAAGTCAGAAAATGATTATAGAAGAGAATTTCATGAAATGAGAATCAAGATGGACAAAGATCCACAGATCATAGTACATGAAGCACAAGTCAAACTAACAAAATGGCTGGAACTGACAGCAATAGATACGAGCAATCCAAAGGCCATAATAGACATGGTGTTAATTGACAAGTTTTTAGAAAATGCAACACCAACCCTATTCACATATTTGACTGACAAGAAAGTTCGTACTCAAGCAGAGCTAACAAATGCATTACGAACATTCAAAGACTCTCATCCGAATGTGGAAATGGATAAGAGACAAGACATATTTGCAGCAATACAAATTAAAAGTCAAGAAAAAAGGCAAGGTATGAGAAACCAGAGTCTGCCAAACCAAGGCAACAGACAAACTATTTGTTGGTACTGTAACAAGCCAGGACATATGGCGAAGCAGTGTTACCACAATAAAGGACAACCAAATAGGGTGTCACCTAATGGCAGCCCTATAAGAAAGAAAACAGAAGAAAGGTCAAGACAAGGTCATTTTGAAAGCAAAGGTAGAAGATCATGGAGAGGCAGATACAATCATGACTCCAGATACAGAAATCATGATCAGCCCTGGAGAAGGAATGACTACCAAGAGGGAGATAATAAAGGAAAAATGAAACAAGAAGAATCACAATCTAGTAGTACTGTGGCCACTATCAAGGATCATGGCACACTGAAATGTTACCCAGTGTACATCAATGATCGAAAGTGTATGTGTCTTCGTGACACTGGATGCACAACAATTGTAGTCCGTGATAAGATGGTGAAAGAAGAAGAGTATGATGGGAAAAAAGACACACTGATAATGGCTGATGGCACAAAGAGAGAGTGTCCAACTGCAATTTTCACCATCAACTCACCCTGGTTTCATGGTAAAGTTAGAGCCAGAGTTTTACAAGACGCCATTTGTGATCTTATTATAGGGAACATTGAAGGTGTGGTGGACAATACTGATGAAGTATACAAGGCCTGGCATGACAACAACCATCAAGTATGTGCTACTGTACAAACAAGAGCCACCACAAAAAGAAAAGAGATCACAGACATTGAAGTTGATGAGAAACTTGAAATAGGAAGCCAACTGATGTCCAAACAAGAGTTCAAACAACTACAAGAAGAAGATAACACAATCAGGGAAATAAAAATGAAACTTATCAAAGACAATGAAACAGGCCACAACAAAAATTACAAGCTAGATAAAGGCATATTAATAAACATTGCACAGGAAGGTACGTGCAAAAGAGTGGTTCTTCCCAAAAAGTTACAGGAAACCATTATCAAAATGACACATGACAGTCCTTTAGGTGGACATATGGGCGCCAAGAAAACAATTACTACAATAGCAGAAAACTTTTACTGGCCTAAAATGGCAAGGCAGATAAAAGAATACATCAAGGCATGTACAGTGTGTCTACGACATAATCCCAAAGATGGGAGGCACACAGCACCCATACAATCATCTGACAAGGCAAACTTCTTATTCGAGAAAATTGCCATAGACCTGATAGGACCATTCAAAAAGATGTCAAAGAAGAAACATATGTATGCTCTAACCATAGTGGACATAGCCACCAGATGGGGTGAAGCTATCCCACTGAAGCGAATAGATGCAGAAAATATATGCAACGCATTACTCAATGTTTTTAGCAGATATGGTTTCCCTCAAACACTTCTGTCGGACAATGGCAGCCAATTCAAGGGTCAGATGACACAAGCCATTATGAAAATGTTAAACATTACACAAGTACACAGCACAGTGTACCATCCACAGTCAAATGGAGTGATTGAAAGACTAAACAAAACCATCAAGAATATGCTATTAAAGGTGACAGTGGACCATGAGGACAGATGGCATGAATATTTACCCTTAGTACTGTTTGCATACAACAGCAGCAAACATGAAAGCACTGGCTTTAGTCCTTTTGAGTTAATGTTTGGCCAAAACCCTACAAGTCCCTTAAAGAATTTCAAAGAAAGGCTTATAAGTAAACAAGATGCCATACAGGACAGATATCAGCTGATGTCAGACACTAGAGATAAAATACTTTACAGTATTGAAGCAGCAAAGCAAAGACTAATCAAGCAAAGTACAAGACACAGAGAAATCAAAAATAGACACAGACATTTGAGAACATTTGAGCCTGAACAACAAGTCCTAGTATGCTTACCAAACACAAAGAATGAAATCACATGGGAAGGTCCATACAAAATTGAAGAGAAACTTAGTGATGTCACATATAGTGTCAATATCAAAGGACATGTGAAAAAATTACATATTGACAAACTAAGAACATATGATGACAATAAAGAAGGAAAGCAAACTGTTAATGTCATCATCAAGGTAAATGATGAAAATGACAATGCAATGAAAATGAACAGTCTTGACAGTGAAAAAATATCATCTGACATACCAGATAATATGAAACACAGAGTGATCAAAATTTTTCAAAAATACAAAGGTGTCATAACAAAAGAAACAGGCAACACAAAAACTGTGACTCACAAGATACAAGTTTTGGAACATGAACCCTTCAAGACCAAAGTATACCCTATTCCAATGGCACATAGAGACACAGTAAGGCAAGAAATTGACTACCTACTTAAAGAAAACAAAATAAGAAAAGCAGTTGAAGCTAACTATACCTCACCAACTGTCATAGTAAAAAAGAAGAATGGAAAGATTCGACTGTGCTGTGACTACAGACAGTTGAATAATATTACAAAATTGGACCATGAACCTATTGGAGACCCAAGAGACATTATAGACATAATTGGTACTTCCAGAATATTCACTACATTTGACTTAAACAGAGGTTTTTGGCAGATTAACATGGATCCTGATTCTATAAAATACACTGCATTCATAGCCATGGATGAGGTGTATGAATGGTTAGTAATGCCATTTGGACTGGTCAACAGTACGGCCACTTTTAGCAGATTTATGAAAGTGATGCTAAAAGGAATTCCAAATGTGGTACATTATGTCGACGATATATGCATCCACACTAAAGATTGGGAATCACATATCCATACACTTGAAGCTGTACTGGATAGACTCAAGAAACATAATGTGACAATCTCACCAGAAAAGATCAACATTGGAAAGAAGTATATAGATTTTTTGGGATACAGAATAGGAGGCGGTGCAGTCACTCCCACTGAAGAAAATGAAAACAAGATATTTAATCTGTCTGTCCCAAAATCTAAAAAACAAGTGCAAGCCCTGCTGGGACTATGTAACTTTTACAGACCTTTTATTGCAAATTATGCAGAAATAGTTCATCCACTAACACAAGTTACAAAAACCAAAGATATTAGAAAATTTCAATTTCCAGGAGATTGCCTCAACGCATTAGAGAACATTCAGGAGGCATTCAGGAAGAAACCCATCTTAGTTACACCTCAATGGGACAAACCTTTCATTGTTTCTACCGATGCATCGTCCATTGCATTAGGAGCGTGCCTCATGCAAGAACATGATGGTATCCTACATCCTATACAGTATCTTAGCAGAAACTTGACCAAAACAGAGTGTAACTACAGCACCATAGAGAGAGAATGTCTAGCCATAGTGTGGGCTCTACAAAAACTTCAAAAATACCTTCTAGGTAGAACATTCACTCTCCTAACAGACCACAAACCACTTGTGGCATTCAACAAGAAGAAGATCAGCAACGCCAAAGTGAATCGTTGGGCTATGCTATTAGCCGACTACAAATTTGACATTAAACCTGTGAAGGGAAAGGACAATGTGGTTGCAGACATATTAAGTAGAATGACAATAAATAAAGACACTCTGTGAACTCCTAACTGATAAAACCAGAGACTATTAAAAAGACATTCTGTGAATTACTAAATGATAAAATAAGAGACTGTTTTAACATTAGTCTGTGAATTCCTAAAGGATACAAACAGAGACTGTAATTATATTAATATTTTTATTTGTTGAACAATGGACAAGGAACAGTGTTTGAATTCCATTGGATTATTAGTTAATTTTAATAATATTGAGTGTTTAAATGTTTTAATTACACAAAATTACAGATGTGTTTAAAAGTCCATTTTCATTTTTTCAGCACAGGTAGACGTTGCAGTTCTACAGATTTTTTCTCATTATTTCTTATGTTAGACTGTTGCAGTTCTACAGATTTTTTCTCATTATTTCTTATGTTTAGACTGATGCAGTCCTACAGATTTTTTCTTATTGATTCTATATCCAGAAGTTGTATGTAAGAAAATGAATGTTCATTGATGATAAATATTTGAAATTTGAATATAGATATAGATTGATTTGATTTTATGAAGACCAAAAATGTTGTATTTCATAAACATTTTTTTTTGAAGGATGGGGGTGAATGTCACATCTGATTAACATAATTTTGTGACGTAAGGTCACATGTATGGTGGACGCGGGAAGAAAGGAGCATTTCTATTGGTTGAAAGTGTTGGGCGAACAGTTGTGTGTAGACTTCCGACAGGGAAGCATGATAGTGAATAGCTCAAGATTTCCACGTTATATTACCTCAAATGATTCTTATGTGTACAATATATATGTATATTAAAGTTGTTTTGGATAAACGAATTCTTCAGTGAATTATTGTGCACAAGATTAATTACTGTGAGAACGCCTACAAAGAAAGAGAAATATAAAGTTACATCGTTACAAATGGGTTGCATGAAGAAAACAGGAAAAACCAACAATTTATCAACATTTAAATCTCTAATAAAAATGCAGGACTAAACACAAACCATAGATAAGCGTAGGGCGCAATAATCTTCTGTATAGAAGGAGTGTCTGTAACAGATAAGATAAGATAAGATAATTATGCTGCCTAACGCTAAGGGACATCTCTCTGCTTTTAAAAAAAATTGAAAATACAGACTTAAAAAATCATAATCATTTTGGTTTCCAGATTAACATTAACCAAACAACGCACGAACCTTTAACATCAGCATTTGTGTTGTAAACAGTGCTGACTGACTCACTCACAGTTATTTTTATTTTTTGGTGCAGTAATTTTGGGGCCCTACTTTCTAAAATTAGAAGCGTCACGGACAAGACAGACGGGACGTGCACGCAGTTAAAAAATAGTGTGATGATTAGCACTGTAAAAAAAAATTATATAAATACATATACTTTGTGTACATTTCAGGAATATTTCGTATTTATCAAACAAGGATAAGCTACTTGGGCTTTTGACCACAAAAAAAAAGTGGGCTCCGTAGGCGCCCTACAACCCCTATTATAAAATACTTTGTGTACATTTCAGGAAGTTTAATATTAAGTATTTATAACACAAGGACAAGTTAGTTGGCTTTTAAAAAAGGTAGGCGCCATAGGCGCCCTAAAAAATTGGGCGTCGCAGCACAACCTAGTAATATATATACTATATGTTTCGACTCACACTGAAATTCGGGTTACGACGCTTCTTAACCGTCGTAACTCGAGCACCCCTATATATATATATATATATATATATATATATATATTATATATATATATATATATATATATATATATATATATATATATATATATATATATATATATATATATATATATATATATATATATACTAGCAAAATACCCCGCTTCGCTGTGGAAATTAGTATTTCAGTTACGTTGAGAATCCGTGAAACACAAATTCAAAACACCAATTGATTTCAATCTGGATCATGATGGATATAATACATATATTAACTTCACCGTCTTGTCTGTCTGTCTATCCTAGTCCCGCAGAAAAACAAAAGCGAAAAGTAAAAAATGACACACTTCCCGCGATCCTATCGAGCTGATAATTTAATTTTTTTGTCTGCTACCATTGCGGGAGGGTATGCAACAACTTCACAAAGTTTCATGCTCCTACCTACACGAGAAGTTATATATGTAATGATGAGTCTGTTTTATATAGCTCATATCAGAAAAAACTACATTTTGGCCCCCGGCCCCCTAGTGAATGATAATTTTACATTTGTTTTGATTGTTACCATTGCGGAAGTGTACTTAACAACTCTCCAAAGTTTCATGCTGCTACCAACACGAGGCATTGGAGAATTAGGGATGAGTCAGTTTTTTTTATAAGAAAAAAACTACATTTGGGCCCCCAGCCCCCATTAAGTGATAATTTATATAAGTTTTTAACCTGTTACCATCGCAGAATGTGACTTAACAACTACTCAAACTTTCATTCTTCTTCATACACAGGAAATATGAGAATTAGTGATTTTCAGTTTTTATATAGCTCATATAAGGAAAAAACTACATTTTGGGCCCCTGGGCCCCAGTAAGTGAAATTTTGAATATTTTTTCGCCTGTTACCATCGCGGAAGTGTGCTTATCAACTACCTAGTTTTTCATGCTTCTACCTACATGGGAAATAGGAGAATTAGTGAATTTTAGTTTTTATAAAGCTCATATAAGAAAAAAACTTCATTTGGGCCCCCGGCCCCCAGGAAGTGATAATTTATTTTTTTTCCTCCCGTTGCTATCGCTGGTTTTTACTCAACAACTTGCCAAAGTTTCATGCTTTTGCCTACTCGAGAAATGAGAAAATTAGTGATTTCATATTTTACATAGTCCATATAAGAAAAAAAAGTGTTTTTGGGCCCCGGGCCCCCAACAGTGTGAATTTTAAAATTCTATTCGCCAATTATCGTCGAGAGAGTGTACTCAGCAAGTTCCCAAAGTTTCATGCTAATACCTACACGGGAAGTTGGAGAATTAGTGATAAGTCAGTTTTTTTATATAAGAAAAAAACTACATTTGGGCCCCCGGACCCCATTAAGTGTTATTTTAAATATTTTTTTCGCTTGTTACCATCGCGGAAGTGTGCTTATCAACTACCCAGTGTTTCATGCTTCTACCTACACGGGAAATAGGAGAATTAGTGATTTTTAGTTTTTATATAGCTCATATAAGGAAAAAACTTCATTTGGGCCCCCGGCCCCCAGGAAGTGATAATTTAAATATTTTTTCTCCCATTACCATCGCGGGGTTTGTACTCAACAATTTCCCAAAGTTTCATGCTTCTGCCTACTCGGGAAATAGGAGAATTGGTGATTTTCAAATTTTATATAGGCCATATAAGGAAAAAAAACGTTTTTGGGCCCCCGGCCCCCATGAGTGTTATTTTTAACATTCTTTTACTCCAATTTTCGTCGCGAGAGGCTACTCGACAACTTCCCAAAGTTTCATGCTTCTACCTACACGGGAAGTTGGAGAATTAGTGATGAATCAGTCAGTGAGTCAGTGAGTGAGGGCTTTGCCTTTTATTAGTATAGATAGATAGATATATATATATATATATATATATATATATATATGTATATATGTATATATATATATATATATAATGTCTACGGCAATTTCTACAAAACCGACTCCGGCTTCGGCTCCGGTCGGATTTCACTTCATAAATACGACCGAATCCCCTAGTATTTACCAAGTTAAGGTGACGGGGTACAAATTAATGCTTTATAATTTTAGCAACAACGTCACGTGACAGTGCACATGAAGCTGCTTTAGAAATTTGCAAGGCAGATCGTTCTAAGCGTAACTCGAATCTCACATGTTTTGCTAGTCACGATTGTTCTGACGCTCTGGACCGTCAAAAACAGAAGAAATTAAAAGTGAATGGTGCAATATGCAGTTCTGCTGTCACGCGTCGGTGACCATCGCTGAGATACAGGTGTTAGCATTTGAGCATGTTGTTATATTCATCCGGGTTGGGGGGGGCTCTCGGTCACTAATTCAGTGGTTTTAACATATATGCATGTTATTCGGAAAACTATATATATATATATATGTCTTGTGAAATATGTGGCAGACCATAAAAGAAAACCACGTTAGGAGAAATTTGTGGG
The DNA here is from genome assembly GCA_944989445.1 of Ampullaceana balthica. Lineage (NCBI taxonomy): Eukaryota > Metazoa > Mollusca > Gastropoda > Lymnaeidae > Ampullaceana > Ampullaceana balthica. Next base: position 562,755 of record CALYLW010000371.1, on the reverse strand, counting down.
CCGGGGAGGTGGGGTCAAGTTTCATCATCCCAAATGTTTTTTAAATAAATTTAAATCAATATTTTAGCACACTATTATTTTGAACAGCTGCAAGTATTTGATACCAACATGTATTTGACATCTACACGTATTTAAAGCAATATTTTATTTTAGCACACTATTATTTTGAACAGCTGCAAGTATTTGATACCAACATGTATTTGACATCTACACGTATTTAAAGCAATATTTTAGCACACTATTATTTTGAACAGCTGCAAGTATTTGATACCAACATGTATTTGACATCTACACGTATTTAACACCTACATGTATTTGACACCTACAAGTATTTAGTCCCTACAAGTAATTGACACCTGCATGGTATTTGACACCTAAAAGTATTTGACACCTACATATATTTATCTCCTGTGAGATATAACCGTTGGGCTAGAAACATGTGTTTATATTTGTTGTTGAATTCTTATTATTGCATTTGACCATGAACGTAGTCTGGTTAAGTATGCGTAGTGTGTAATTTATTCCCACGAGGACTTTAAACCACCACGGCTACCAACTCATCCCTACGCCCAGAAGCGTAACTGGGTTTTCCGCGCCCTTGCCTAATTCAGTTTTGGCGCCCTTTAGAAATATGTAAAATGCTAAATGATACAAAACTGCCCCGATGCCAAGTCGTTGTTAAGCCTCTGCCTACGTCTACAAAAACCTTGACCCCAGTCTTAGAACAGCTCTTTTACTTGCCCTCAACACCCACCTTATTATTTTAATGAAATTCTTAACCTCAATCTATGAATAAGAATAATGATGAACCACTTGATTTGACTGCGGAGATCTTCTATCCTAGTGGTCATCGTCGACTACAACGGACGAGCAACATCCCTGTGGTGGAGGAAATATTTGGGGCCGCGTGCCCGAAATTCAAACCAAAACCCACTTATTTTATAGCAAAGTCCAAAAATCCAATGAAGCCCCGAAAATTTGATTGTGGCCTAGCTGGTTTGATTAAGGAATTGATTTTTAGTCGCGTGCCGGCTGATAAGGCTCTCCGTGCCCACTATGGCATGCGTGCCATAAGTGCGCCATCACTGTTCTGTCCTATACTAAACCTACTCACATCCCTAAATAATCTACAATCGTAGATGCTAACACACCATCCATGATATCCATGTCACAACATATACATCAATACAGCATGCCAGGATAAATTAATATGTAGTCTTGTAGGTGAGTGTCTTGGCATCAAATGATAACAAAATGATTTACAATTATTCAAGACAATTGCTATTGTTACCTTAATCTCTCTACGTAAATTTTAACCAGATCGCCAAGACTTCTTACCAGGACCAGCAGCAACATGTCATCCATTGGTTATTTAAGTGGGAGAAGTGCTGCGAAATAGAATTCCATACAGCAACATGCCAGACTTCGTCAGTATCCAGGCAAAGAAACCCTCTACACTCTACAGCACCATTACGAAACGTATGGCTGCATTCATGAGCCAGTCCTCAGTACATTATTGTACCTTGGTGTTATTATGATTCAAAGAGAGGTTTATTGGGATGAGCACATTAACACTGTGTGGAATGGGGCTAACAAAACTAAAGACTTCGTAAGGCAAAAATCTCAGGATCGGGAACTGTATAATAAAAGATACAATTATTATAAAGTCGCTTTTAGAGTAGACTGTATCTACAGTATATTTGCCATTTAACCAGCAAGATATCTACATGTTGGAGGAGGTTAAACAGCGGTCAACTCGCTTCGTCCTGAACTGCTAAAGCAACAGGTCGGACATCGTACTAGAAACAATCAATATTTTTAATGTGGGTTAACGTGGAATTGGGGAGATCAAAAGACATAAAATGGAGTTAGTGATTTCTGTTGGAAAACACGAGACAAACTTTCGGTCACGGACATGAGAAAAATCTCAGTTCAAGGCGGGATTTCCCAAATGTCTTGGTGGGCCACACAAAAACTATGTGGTGGGCCGCATGTTCCCCGCGGGCCGCACTTTGCTCACCCCTGCCTAACAACTTACTTACAAACGTAAGCGGGTTTGAATTCAACCAGATGTAACCAATTTGGGACCGGTACCTAGGAAATCCATAATGTTTTTTTCTCTTATATGAACTATCTTAGACTTCCCGTGTAGATTGCACACTTAAATTTTGCACACTCCTTTCTGAAAGCTTTATAAAACGTTATGCTGGTTTTAAATGATATATTGTAATGTTTAGCATCAGGGACAGTAAAATCATTTTTATTATATGAGCTACGCATAATTATAATTTTCTACATTAGCAATTAAAATTATTGATGGATCTAAACCAAACTTTTAACTTTAACCTATTTTTTTAAATACCCAGAGAGAGGGAGATTGGGTGACAGGGAGAGAGAGGGAGAGGAGAGAAAGAACGAGAGATGTAGAGAGAGAAAGGAGAGGGGGAGAAAGAGAGAAATGACATCTAATGCAACTAAACACTAAAGAAGGTTACAAAATGACATCCAACGTCATCAAATATTCTTAGACGTCATCGCACGTCACCCAAGTGATGACCAATTGATGACCAATTGAGGTTAGCTAAGTAAATTAGGAGATGGGTGCAGCCAGGTCTACTAAGCCCCGAGAAAGTTCTAATGGAAACATTAGAGCCCCCTACGACCATGAGGTTATGGGACACACACACACACACAATATATATTTATATATATATATATATATATATATATATATATATATATATATAATATATATATATATATATATATATATATATATATATATATATATATATACTAGTGGAAAAGCCTGCTGTGCTGGCTGAACGAAATCCGACAGAAGGGATAACAAAGAAATATACGAATAACTGCAATAGAAAAGATCATGTTGCCTTTATTGCCATGAAGAGAATACGATATGAACAGAAATAACAAAGAAATGTATAATAGAAAAGAACATTTATCTTTGTTTACCATGAACACAATAAGATATGAACAGCTAAATATCATAGATTACCTTGTACACCACATTTTTAGTGTAGGAGGCGGACGAAATATTAAACTTCCTGAAATGTACCGTCGTAATCGGAGGACTACCTATATATCAACGAGCATATCTATGCTTTCACGCCTATAATAAATATATATTTAACGAAATATTAACTCAAAAATCGTATTCCCCCACCCCAATGGGGTGGAGGGAGTCGTGAGGTGGGATTCGTCCAAGTTGTCGGTTTGTCCAAGCCCAAATGGTTTTATATCTTTTAAAACATAAGACACTGCCTCTTTCATGTCCAGCCTTTTTATAAAAAGATTTTCTGATGCAAATGTTTCTTTTCTTTTTTTTCATAATTTGTTTTAATGTTGTTTGTGTGTTGGGACTGTTTTATTATTGCAAGTTAACTGATTTTTTTTTAATTCGCGTTTAACGTATTTCATTGTAATAGTTAACTTCTTCTTAGATGAAAACATGTCTTCTTTTTTTATGACATAAAATCGTACACAGTAAAATTTTAGGCTCGGGTGTCACCCCCTGATGGGTGTCACCCGGGGTGGCCTGCGCTCTCACCCCCCCCCCTAGCGACGCCACTGGTTGTAGGGCGCCTGCGAAATATTCCTGAAATGCAAACAAAGTATTTAATAATTAACAATCCTCATAAAACAATGACGTCATTGTTAATGTTAAACTGGAAACCAAAATTAATTTTTAAGTCTCTCTTTTCAAGTTTTAAAAAACAAAGCAGAGTGATGTCCCTTTGGGGAGACACACGCACAGATAGGGCGATTATGTATTAGATAGAAGATATATATATATATATATATATATATATATATATATATATATATATATATATATATATATATATATTTATATATATATATAAATATATTTATACTAGCGTACACCCGTCAAAAATGACGGAAGTTTTCAGCTGAAATCTATTTATTATCTAAACGTGCACTCTTTTAGGGCGCCTACGGCGCCGACCTTTTTCAAAAGCCCAACTATAATAACGTGTCCTTGTTAAATACGAAATATTAAACTTACTGAAATGTACACAAAGTATTTTATAATAAGGGTTGCAGGGCGCCGGCGCCCCGCTTATTTTTTTATTTTATAATTAACCGCCATCTAATTCTCTTTTTACAATGTTCCCTTTTCTAAAATTAAAATATGAGCTAAATCAATGACGTCATATAATATTTTTTACAGCGCATCTTTAATTTGCACACCTTTTGGTGCATTGGTGCAGTAATTTCGTTTTCCCTGCTTTCTAAAACTAGTAGCGTCAGGACAGACTAACTGACTTGCGTGACAATTGCAAATTATATAGTTTTATATTAATAATATGTAAGCCCAAGTCAATAACTCACTGTTGGATGTACGGATGTGGAACTCTGAGGAACGATGTACAACAGTCTATAGTAGTTGAAAAATCGTGTGTTGATTAGCACTGTAAAAATATTTAATATGACGTCATTGTTTGATCTTATATTTTAAAATACAAGGTGTGCATCGGTGCGCAAGATGATTATAAATTAAAGATGCGCTGTAAAAAAATATTATATGACGTCATTGTTTTAGCTCATATTTTAATTTTGGAAAATGGAACAATGTAACAAGAGGATTTGATATGGTTAATTGTAAAATACTTTGTGTACATTCCAGGAAGTTTAATATTTCGTATTTATCAAACAAGGATAAGTTACTTAGGCTTTTGACAAAAAACAAAGTGGGCGCTGTAGGCGCCCTACAACCCCTATTATTAAATACTTTGCGTACATTTCAGAAAGTTTAATATTTCGTATTTATCAAAAAAGGACAAGCTAGTTGGGCTTTTTAAAATGGTTGGCGCCGTAGGCGCCCTAAAAAGGTGGGCGCCGCAGGTGCCCCGGTGCCCCGGCACAATCTAGTATATATATACTAGTGGATAAGCCTGGTAAGGATCACACACACGCATAGTTCGTGCGTTGTTTCGGTAATTGACGTTCTGTGCTAAAACAATGACGTCATATAATATTTTTACGGCGAAATTTTTTAGATTATTTATAATAATTTTGCGCCTTTTTGCGCGCCTTTTGAGCGCATTTTTTGCGCGCCTTTCGATGGGGACAC